>CM040244.1:128408364-128877855 GCA_022545495.1 Chrysanthemum lavandulifolium | reverse complement strand
CTTGAATTTTGTTTGAGTGCTTTACCCGCTCATTCTTCTTCTTATCCTTCATTATCAATCACTCCCTTCATGAATCTGGGACGTCTGAGACTCGATTACGGTTTGCTCCGTCTTGGTAGTTTCCCCTCGGGTTTGTTGTCTTGATTTTTAACTTTTAGTGATGTTTTCATTCCCTTGCCTTTACCTATTTTACATTTGTTGTTTGGCGGGTCCTCCGTGCGGTTGTGAATGACATTATTACTCTTGTTGTTTACATTGAGAGGAAGGGGTCAATGAATGTTCCTTCCTCTGTTCTGGCGGTTTTGATGTTGTTGGCGGCGCTCACCTTTGTTCTTGTGATTTTTCGACTTTGATATCTCATTTGGAGACATCCGCTATTGATGATTGATTTACGCTCTTAAATACGGTGTTCATGTTCCAAAATGGAGCGTTTCCAAGAACTCTCTTCTTGATAATCTTGATGAATGCCATGGCATGGTGGATGAGTTGCCCTCCTTTATTTTTCTTCCATTCGAGATGGGGTATATAACAACCGTAAAATTCGGATTATTATAATAATACTCAAGGCGTCGGAAAATTTAAATCAATTATTTTAAACAATTATCGATATTCAAGTCTAAGCGAGAAGTCATTCGTTTCCTTAAATACCCGACACGCGCACGATACTTATCCAGTATCTATGTGAAATTTATTATTGTCGGTTAAAATTTAAGTATACATAAGCAATCCATTAGTTATTCCGTATCTTTGCATCACGGTAGCATGCAAAACCTAAAAATAAATAATGAGATGAGTGAAATATATACATTTATCATTCAATGATAATTTACAAAAGAAAACAAGAAGTTATCTAGTGAATTGAGAAAGTCGCGGCCTGCATGTGTCTGAGACACCAAATTAATAACGGCAAACATTTATAATCAAATTTCTACATAACAAGAATGTCATATTATTACGGTTAAGAAATCGTTTCGAAAATATAATTTCTATATTTTGAGTACTAGGAAAATACGTTTACTCGAAGATTCGACAAAACACGAGTGCAGTCAATACGGTAATTATAATAAAACAAAATGTAAAACTACCTATCCACCCTTAATCACGTGTTGTCACTTCTCTTCATACTTCTCTTTCTCTTTTTACATCCTTTGCTTCCTTCATGAGATAACAAACACCAATATTGGTGCTTTCCTTTTCTTCTAAATGTCAAAGCGAGAAAGTAGATTGTCACCTTCCTAATCCTTCAAGCTACATCATAGTCAACTCTGAGGCGAGAGATGCCAAGTTTTACAACACAAGCTTATAGAGGAGATGAGGCGAGATCAAGAAAAGGGTTGTTATGGTCACAAGTTTTACAACCAACCCTCAAGGGCTTATAGTTATAAGAGATGAAGGCGGATGAACAAGCTAAGCACACACACTCACGTACATATGATAATAAATACTTGAAACGGTTATGCAAAGATGAATGAGTGAGAAAAACTTGAACAACCAACCCTCGAATGAGGGTTTATAATAGTTTATATAGGCATCTAAGATATTAACTTTTCACATTCACATCATAACATTAACACAATGAGCACATAGATGGTTTTAGAGAGAAAGAGTGGGACATTCTTAGTGAGAGAAACTAGTTGAATATTAGATTACCAAAGAACATCCAACCTCTACCTTGCAAGGTAGAGGGTATTTATAGGTTACAAACTAAGCGACCTCTGACGGCTGTGGATCGGGGATACGGTGGGTAAAGACCGACCTTCTTCCACGGTGTTGCACTAAACTATTTTCACTATTAACTAACTACATAAGCGTAACTAATGACCAATCTACGAGCTAACTTATGCTAGATAATAGTTGGGGTGACCGACTCTTTCGACCTTTGGAATTTTCTAATTCTAACAATCTCCCCCAAGGAGGTCACCCCATATTTTACATTTCAAATCCTAGCATTCTAGTCTTGACATTGTTCTTGAGCTCGTAGTTTTCATATATCAACATCGTAAACTTAGTGCATAGGTGGTGCAACTTCAAAGTCTGCAAAGATTTGTACTTTAGCGGGAGGTCCATTTCGATTCACGAGATAGTAAATATGAGCCGACATTTGAGATCATCGACTATCAACAATCTCGTGACATCCTTTGTGGTGTGATGTTGTGACTTTAGGACCGACATGCTCACATTACGGATCATGATGTCTTCTCATCGAGTAGCGGAAGCTTTAGTTGATTCATGATATTGGCGGCGTAGCGAAGCATGGTGTGAAAATATCGAGTCATTGATGCACTAATCATGATTTCTTTTGAGTTGAATGTGTTAAGTGAGCATGCGGCTATGGATTGACCGCTTCATTACGATCGGTTGCAAGCGTCGGGCGTACACGCATACAACGATTAGCAACAAATCGCGCGAAAGTGTCTTTGATCACTTCGATGAATTGAGTACACGCCCGCGGTTCCCGTTGATCGATACAAATCTTGCTGTGATCGGTAGGATTCCTAAGAATCTCCTTGACGGGGTTTCGCGGTTGTTCTATTTGTTCTCAAACCGGGCGTCTCAAAGAAGACAACACGGAGTGAGTGAACCGGTAATTTTAAGTCCAGCGATTGATGAAAAGAGATTTGAAAAACAATCGTGTATTGCTCAATAGAAGTTGTTTTGCAATACAACGAAGGTTTTATTGAAAATCAATTATCAATCATAAAAATACCTTTTGGTTTGAAAAATGAGTACGGTCGATGTGCTAAAGAAAAGAGTTTATAAGCACAAAGACCGGTTTTCAAAGGTATCCGTCAATCCCTAACACGAACCGAGATTGATTCAAGAAATTGAATCGCCCCATTGTTTACATTCGGTTGTCACATGGTTGATCTATATGATAGATCTCACATGCCACCTACCGAGGAGCTTGTTTGATGTTGGCTCGAAGGCTTTCCATCTTCATTGTGAATATGTAAACACATCACTCGGATGTTACGGCAATACCACAAGGATAATCGTGGGACTCAAGATATAATCTCTCTTTCCACATTGTGTGAAGCAGAGAGTCTTCATTGAAAGTGTCCTAAAGAGATTTATTGATGATCTCGTGGCTCTAGACTCAATTTGTGCATATTTGGATCCTATAGCGGAGACTAGGGAGAGGTCTCCTTCTTGATATCAACCATCTCTAAGAAAGTCGATAGATAATGTCGGTTCCCGTGAGAATGAAACAAGCCCTTTTAAGAGGAACTTGAGTGGTTTGGAAAGTTGAAGTGCGGTCGTCCTTTGGGTCCATGACGTCTTGTCTTCAATACCGATGTTACCATCGGTAGCATATGAAGTGAACCGGTTTACGCCTAAGGTTGAATTAATGGAGGCTATTTGTTTTCACCCTATTTTCATTCAATTCTTTTAATTCTTCAACCCCTTGATTGCTTACCGAGACTTCATAGCTAGAACCTTGTTGGGTTTATTCGATACTAGCTCGGTCATAGTCCGCACTCTTCCCTTATCTCATTTTCTCCTTTTATCATCATACCTAAGGACTTCTACACTAACTAGTGGATTGTCACTGGTAGATCCCTCCGATTACGGCGGATCATGGGAACCAATACCTAACCTTATCATCCTTATATCACCGTACATAAAGTAAAGTTGGTCGGTCAATTTGGTATTGTTCATACGCCATTGGATCAATTGAAAACCATTTGAAAATCAATTCGGATACTTGTGATATATTATCAAAGCTTTTGTACTGAATTGTTTTGATATTTTAAACGAGAACTCCCCTCAACATGTGCATCAAGTATTGAAAATGTTTTGCACGGAGGCGGAGAAAGAATTAACTTCTTTTGATTACCATTTTCTAAAGATATCAACATCACTTCCTCAACAAATCAAGTAGATATAGCATTTAGGGAAGGATGAGGTTTCCATAAATTTGCTCCCCTCAATATGTGCCTCGAGGTTTGAAAAGAGTTTTGCACATACTAGAGGAACCTTTATCATCAAAGGATTAGAAGCCATGTGATCAAGGTACTTTAAAGTATTTAAAGTGTAGTGTACCACGATGACTTGAATTTACAAAGAGTTCTCCCCTTAATATATGCTTGAGATTGAAAACTTGTTTAGCACATATAAGGAGAAGTATGCACAAAATTGGTCATCTTATCTTTTACCATCTTTCATATTTATATCACATTTTCTCCCAGATCAAAATCTTAAATCCTTTGAGATTTTGGATCTCAAGTAATTAAATAAGTGTGAGGTAAAATATTTGTAGGAGAAAAATGTGTCCAATTTTATATGATAAAGAAAAGGACAACACGGATGTTTCCCTTTTTCATAAGGAAACCATAGTACAAATCCTAGCACTATTACATGTATCACGAGTTGTTCATATATAATACACCACATATAACACAAAGTTAACAAAACATAAGCGGTATTCGAAGGCGTCTTCATTCGGTTCTTTGAAGAAGTTTGTAGTGACCATCACGGAGCCTTCCACCAACAAAGCTTTCAAGGTGCGGAAGATCCTTCGTGTCTTGAGTCTCGTCGGATTGCGACAATGAAATGTTCACATCTCTTCACGTCATCATCGGTCCGAAAGTAGTTTTAACCCAGATCTCATATCAAGTTTGGCTTCTTTCACTCGGTGTCAAGTTCTTCTTGACCATTTTGAGCGTACCATCACTAAACTTGTAAAGTTCACATAGGCGCATAAGCATCGCGATCCATATCTGTCGGTGAAGATGGCGGCTCTAGGGTGTCAAGAACTTTGTATTCACGATGAAATTCATGCCCGTTGCACTCCATTGAGGACTTGTGAGGTTGACCTGGTTTGGTAGCTTTCAATGCCAAGTGAAGGTCCTCAACTCGTTTCGAATGACTAAGCCCACGATCCAAGAGTGGCAGTGCGAGAGAGGGCCTTTTCTCACGTCTGGTAAGTGCTCGGTGTCCTTGAAGATTTAAGAGATAGAGATCTTGAAGTCATTGGGCGGAAGATGTTTGAAGTCGTTCTCTTCAATGGTATACATTTGAAATCGACTCTTTTAAGGACAATCTTCTTCAAGTACTCATATCCATACATCGGAAGATCTCTGCTGACAACGCTTAAGATTTGTAGTTTTGATCGACCTCATTCGTCTTTATCGGCGCCATGTCTTTCAATGTAGAACATCTTCTTTTGAACCACCGGTGGGAAATACCATAAAATTTGCAATATCATACTTTTGCTCTTCATTTGCCCGAATTGATCGGGAACCATCTGCTCAAGCCCCGATCGAGAATAGGTTCGACTTTCATCTTTGAAATAGATAGAAGCGGGCCTTCTTTCATGAGCGAGCACACAGATAGTCAGTCGTGATTGAAGAAGAATTCCGCTGAATGGTTATCGACCGGGTTCACCACCAAGAGGAAGAGATTTGTTGACATTGAGGCGGCGGTTGCTCACGACTTGGTCATTCGACATCTTGTGGCATTCTTCCATCGATATTGAAGATGGTTTGCATCGACATGGAAGACTTTGACAATTTCGTAGGCTTGACCTTCTAGATCTCTTGGTGTTATGGAAGAGATACTTTTCGCTCACAAAACCATTTAATGAAACTTCCCATATCACCGGTGTAGTGTAGAAGAGTCTTGGTGGGAACTTCATAGTTATTGGTGATAGCGATGCCCAATTGTTGTCGGGAATCATAGTGTCGACTACGGGATTGTCCATGTGGGTTACGGAGAAGGAGGTCTATCTTCCACAATGCGGCGTTGAATTGTGTCTCTAGAAGGAGCTACCTGGATGTACTAGTGCGGTTCCGGCAATGTAATTGTCAAACCAATCTTGATGGCTTAGGAATATGTTTCGTCGATGCATCATCTTCATACGGTTACGAGTCGGCCATAACTTGAGACTCTTCGTGGACCACTTGATCATCGAGGAATGGAGGTGGATGTGGAAGTGAATCTTGAATCGATCGTCGTCCGGTGATTTCTTGAGTACCTGTTTGTTTGTAGAGTCGATTGATTGGGCGGTTTTGGAGTTGATGATGGTGGGCGTGATGGAGGTGAATTGGGTGTTGACGAAGGATTCCCGACTCGAAGTTCAGCGCCTCACGGTGGTGGAGGATCTTCGCGATCTTTGCGAACCTTCATCAATGTTTCCATCACAATTGTTCTTCTTTTCTTTTAGCATCCTTTTCTCCGACTTCAATTTTAAGCTGTTCATAATTGTCGAATCGATGGATTCTTCAAGTGCCTCATAAAGTTTACCGTGAACCTCATGCTTGTCCTCTTGACCTCATACATCCTTTCACAGGCGGCTCTCATATCGGAGATGGGAGGTCCTTGAATCGTCGAGAAGTGGAGCCTCCATTGCCCATTCCACGGCATCCTTGACTTCTCCTTCAATAGCATCGATGCGCATCGGTGAAGTTGAGGTGCTCAATCATGTAGATCGATCCACGGAGACTCAGCATTTAGGAAGTTGCCTTTCGGTGCTTCTACCCTTTTAATGGTTTTATCAATAGTTGATCGGGCGTGAGAATCGTGGAGGAAGGTGGTGGAGCCACTTCATCTGCAATTGTGAAGATGGGTTACGAAGTTGGTGGTGTTGTCGTTGGTGTTTGAGCGGTTGATTGAGCGAGCAAGGGAGGTGGAAGTGCGGTTGATAGTGACGATGCGGTCATTGGAGGAATGGTTGAAGTATCTTCTTTGAATCTTGACATTATACATGGATTGTGCGAGTCTAAGGTTTTGTCATTAATGAATTGATCACCAAAGAGAAGTCATCATCGAGATTCTTAAGTGAAGATAGAGAGTTTGTAGGCGATTTGGTTCATCCATCTTCAAGGTCTCGTCGGATCTTGTCCCAAGGTTATCTGTGAGCCCTTTTGTAGCAGTGTCAATATTCAACTCAGTTGAGTCTCACCGGTTGTAGGAGGTTCCTTAAGCGTCTCGAAACCTCGGCGATTCAGTTGTTCTTTTGCATGTGATGAACTGTTCTTCTCTTGATTCATATTGATTTGTGGTGCTTGATGGTGATGAAGAGATAGTCAACAGCGTGTGGGCAACTTGTTCAGTTTCAGCACATGCAACCCCTTTTCCTTTGTCATGTGTCATTGGGGTTGGCTGTCGAGGTTGTTGAGGGGGTTCTCTTAACATAACTCCACCTACTGGAGCTTTAGCATTCAGACTTTCAAGACTTTGCTGAATTCCAAGTTGCAGATCAGCATCATCTTCATCAGTTAGCCTGGAAACATTCCTTGGCACCTCAGTGTTCTCATCTATTTCCTTTTCCACTTTCTTCTTCTTTTCTTTATGCTTTTTGGATGAAGATTCTGACTGATGAGATCTTTCACGTCTCTTTTTAGGAAGAGAGGCATAGGATGCTTTAGAGTCAGAGGTGGTCTTGGGAGCAGTTGGTTGTAAAGGAGAGGGTGTGACATTAGCGAGAGAGTTTGGTTGCACTTTTCATGTATTGCTTGAAGTAGTCCTTCTTCTTGATATCATCGTGAGAAGAAGATCGGGAATTGGCAATCAAATACTTCTTGATTCGAACCTCTAGGAACATATTTCAAGTTTCCTAAAATAAATTCATGTTACGCTTTGTGAAGAGTTGATTCGAGACCTAGGGTGAAGTTGTGAGTTTGTTGCGAATCTTGGATGACAAGTTTGGAGAATCGATCTTTGGGAATTACGAGTTTGTTACGCTTCTTACGACCTTGAACATTGTTCGAGAAAATAGGTTACATCGAGATATGAATGTGGTCATTGATAGCGAGAATTCTTCCCAAATACGATCGAGACATTCACATCAACCCAATAACGATTCCCATAGGATTTGCAAGATAGAATTCTAACTTTATCGAACCACGATGTTTTCCCGGACAAGCACACGTTCGGAATGGTTGCAATAGCTCTCGGGGTTGATACATGTGTCGATGATAATGTCGAGGCTCTTGAGATCTTGTTACGATAGCCTAACCCAATAAAATACGATCGGATCGTCGGCACGGTGGAATCTGAGCGAATGTCGGGGTCACATGATGTGATTCAAGAGCTTTGCTCAAAATATCGAATCAATTGTAAACTCCATATTATCCGACTTGCAAGAGTATCGTCTTTGTGATTTTATTCCATTGAGCGGTGTTCGAATTGTTGAATGTAGATGGCGGGAATCGAGCATTGCTTGGTAATAGCAGAAGAAGTTAGTGTTTTGAGGATGTCAATTGAAACTTTGAATATCGGATTTTGTGGGAGCCTTTGTAGGTCCACATATGATTGCTTTACCAATAGCGACCCATTGACTTTTGGGAAGGATTTCATCGTCGAGAGTATTCGGATGATCTGACGGAGATGGCGCTCTTTTACGGGATTGAACTTGCCATTGATGTTACGAGTAATCATACGGTCAATAGTGATAGATGGGAGCAGGTTAGATAATAAGCGGTAAGTGAGACAACATTAACATGGAGATAGTAACTCGAATGAGTCCCAAAACACATATAGCGAAGGATTGAGTGGCATAGATTACAAATATATGACAACATTCGGTATATGATAACATTCATAAATGAAGTATATCAACGAAGTACATTCATACCAATAAATGATTACATGACGAGCTTGAGGGACTTAAAGGACAAAAGAGTGCAATCTGAGAGAGAACATGACATGAATCAAGATACACATAACAAAGTGATATAACACATATGTATGAGGCAAAAAGTAACATTTGGCGATCGTGAGAGAACCCAGTACCTTTTGCCTAAGCAGAGATGTCATAACAGTTTACATAGAGTAAGTTAATTCAACAAGCGAATTATGGGATCCTAGGAGTAGTGAGGCGAAATCATCATTAGCAAAACTTAGAGCATTTTAAAATCCTTGACCCTAAGACTAATTCTCAATCATGAACCTTTGTTATAAACTTGTAAAACAAGTCGTCATCTAGAGCCACGGACAAGCCACAAAAGGATTAGCACTCTAAGTCGCTAAGCAAATTCGCTAACATGTAAGACCAAGTTGCCATGAATAAAACCTAAACCAAGTCGCTACAAGCGGTCAACTAAGTCGCTAGGTAATTAAATTAGCTAACTTGAAAATACAAGTCGCTATCGCTAATTCGCTAACCAAGTCGCTAGGATAATTAAGCTGGCTCGTAAAGTCAGTCGCCATGTACGTAACTAAGCCAAGTCGCTACAAAGAGGTTAACTAAGTCGCTGGGTTATTAATTAGCTAACTTGTAAATACAAGTCGCTAGTTACTAACTCGCTAACTAAGTCATTTGGAAATTAGTGAGCTAATTCATTTTGCGGTGGCGTATTCGCTATGTAGAGCTCTAACTCGCCATGAAGAACATTCATACTAAGTCGCTACCAAGAACAATCTAACTCGCCACCAAGAACATACCTAACCTTGACCCATCGATCGATCCATTTTACTCATCCATCAATGTATTCAACCAATATAGTCCAAACAATATAATCCAAACAATGTATAACACGTTCAATCATTTTATAAGTAACACATACGATTTACAAAGAAGATCCGAACCTAAGCGAGAGAGTCAACAAATCACACTCTGCGAGCGAAAGGATGCGGAAAGAGTGATAAGTTAGACACTAGACACTAAAGCATAAGATAGTAACAAAAGGGGAATCAAAGCAAACCTTAAGCTAAGTCGCTAGTAAGAATGAGAAGGCGAAGAGAGAGAGAAAAAAAGAGAGAGAGAGAGAAGAGACAAGGTAACTCGCTGGGGTATACAACCTCACTTAGGCAATATGACACAATTGGTCCTTGTGGTTATGAACTAAGGTGGTAATCGCTAGTGCAACAAAACTTACACTATATGACAAGTTTGGTCCCTATGGTATTAGTGAATGAGTGGTAATAATATGCTAACACGGATAAGATAACGTCTCTAGCATTGATTATTACTTGATCATCATGAAGCAATTCAATTCAACATTTCAACACATAGGCAAATCTCATGAGCAAAATGTATAACCACGGCCGGATATTTCAAATGTATAACCGATTAGTCACTGGCGAAATCACCACATAGTACAAATAAACAAGCATCATATCCAGCACAGAAGCCAATGGTGTATAAAGCAAATCTCCCCCTCAATCAATGTCAACACAGAACATTGATTGATATTACCCGAGCCCATTAAACTACCAAGAATATATCATTTGTTCGAACTTCATCTATGATCCCGTGCCATTATTGAATGACATTTCTAGGATCGTAGATGTTATCGATAACAAGGAATATATTCATTATTAGATTGAAAAAAAATGATAAAAATGAAAAAAATGATAAAATGATAACGAAATTTTTTTTTTTTTTTTTTTTTTTAAACTTGATTTATACAAAGACATGAAAGGACGAGTCAGTTCGAAATGAATAGGAGTCAATAGTAAAAGTACATCAACTACGGCAAGCTATAGCTCTGAATGAGCTATGTTCATATCTGGGGAACCAAGTCATGAAATTCTGATTGAGTTGAGCATTGTACACGAAAAAGGCGAGAGCACATTGTACTTGAAGCACATGTAGACTTGTACATAGAAGGGTTAGTGACATGTTTAGTCTCACATTTAGATGCAACACAGTATGATCCGGACATATCATTAATGGGGATCTGTTGGGTTCTACATTCTTGAAGAATTTACTGTGGGAATCCACTTGAGGCATGATTTAGGAATGTAAGTTCGTTTAAGTCTGTATACTTAAATAATGCGCGGTGGGAATCCATTTGAAGCCACGATGAGATGAACTAAATGAGTGCACACCCTTCTTTTGACTATTTGTCTTTTGTGATCGAGAATTTCTTGGGGATTGATCATCGGACTATGTTTTGCATGAAATCTAGTTAAGCTTGTAGCATTTTTGACTTGTGGGTGATGTTCATTAGTCTGTGCTTGGGATTCATCATATCGAATTAGGCAATGAAGTGGTGGTTTTGACAAAACAGACTTGTAATCAACTTGGGATGTAAGCTTAGATTTCAATGGTTTAGCTCTTTCGGACCTAAAGGCATTAGGTTGTTTAATATTTATTCGTTTCAAGTGGTTACGAACCGTTGACTTTCCCAACGTTGAAGGTTTTGCAAACTTAGTGTTCATCCTATTTCCAGCATACTTCCTGAGCTCATTTTTTAGGGCAACAATATTGAAGCTCTTATCCTGAATTTGTGCTTTGAGGTCATCAATATCTTTCATCAAGAGGTTGGATTGATTGACTAACTTAGAGTTTGTTTCATCAAGATTCTTTCTTAAGTGCTCATTTTCTCTAAGAAGGTTGGACACACATAGAGCTAGTTCAGAATTCCTGGATTCTAGTGTATCACTTATCTCATGCGGTCATATTTACGGGCTTACGAAGAAGAGATTTGATTTCTTATGGTAGAATCTTTGTCACGAATCGGGATTTTAAGCGATTAATTTCAAAAATTCTCTAAGTTACGGAAGTTCAGTTACTACATTGTTTTTTGCATAAAACATTTCATCCTTATGTTGTATTTCAATTTGCAACGATATCTGATGTTTTCAAGAATTGAAAATTTGTTTGAAAGCTCATCATATACCCATTTTCAATCATGTTACTTGCAGTTCGAGACAAAACAAAGATTGATTCCACATTGTTATGTTCGGGGTAAGAGTCATGTACCTTCTTGTGAGAATTGGTGTGATCGAGATAAGTGTACCTTGTTGATTGTTACCTTTTCGACTACGAGAATTTGAGATCAATGTTGATTTCTTCATCCTTTTCCATCATAGTGAGATTACGCAATCGGTGTATTCTTTGGTTCAAGCGGAGTGGAGCATGACACGTCATCATTGTTCCATGGACACTCTTGACACTCATTCAATTCCTTGACTTGTTATTCTCTTTTGCGGCTTCCTCGATGTATGTTTCCATATTACTCATGAGTTGAACAAATGAGTTTACGAACTCATGAATTTCCATTCCGTGTGCTTCTTGAAGGACATTCCGGTCATGGTATTATCAAAATCGAGGAGTATTCTTCCGGATAAGTGGTGAAATTGGTTGAAGATGGTTTGAAGAAGCGACATGAGAATCATCGGTTGAGAGCTTTTCTTTGGTGATTTGAAACCTCGGTCGATCTAGGTTAAACAATACGACTCTTGTTAAAGTGGGAAAGTCTGACGAAGAATGGCACAACTTGTTCGATCCATGGTTGTTGATAAGAGTAATTTGAGAAGGTGGCGAGATGTTGAAGCGGCTCCTTGGTGCATTCCACATTCTTAGTATCATCTGAAGAAGTTAAGTGTGACATATTTGAGTTGTTACGATTGATCAATCTTGAGTCATTTGGTGTGAGGCCTTGGATGGGCATTACTGTTTCACTATTGCAGAACATTTCATAGAGAGCAAGTACTTTGGTGATTAAGGGATCCGTGATGGTGACATTGTGTTATTATGAATTACTCCTCAAATCTCTAGAGAATTCGAGTCAATTTGCTACCAACAAAATAGTACTAATCCTAGTCGCTAGAAAATACTACACCAGTCGCCAACACTAATTAGCCAACACGCTAAGTCGCTAGCAATAAGTGTATTAAGTCGCTAGCCTTTAACTCGCTACACCCCTAATTAGCTAGAGTCCCAGTCGCTAATGGAAAAACAAGTCGCTAAGTAGTAACTCAGCTCTGGACTAAGTCGCTAGCCAAATTTGTGCGATGATTAGCTACACGATTAAGCTAGATATGCAAGTCGCTAAAGAGCAACTCGCTCTGGACTAAGTCGCTACCACAGTCGCTAACCGTGGTGGAGATTCCACTACTTGTGCTTTAACTCGCTAGCTCTAACTCGCTAGCTTTTATAAGCTGTAACTCGCTACAAAACTATGAAGCAAGTCGCTACCAAGAAACTTTTCAGGAGCTAAGTCGCTAACATGAAAAACCAAGTAACCTTCACTTTTCAATCCAAGAACAACCCAACCAAGATGATTCAAGCTTACCAAATGAAAACCTAAACACTTTTGATGATTCTAAACATAAAAGTACCAACAAAATTCAAACTTTAACACAAGAAATCAACCAAATGATGCAAAAACCACTAAACCTTTTCAAACTCAAAAACCACCTAAAAACCACTATAAATCCAAAGATGTGCAAGATATGATCTAACCATGGCTCTTGATACCAATTGTAAGATATTAACTTTTCACATTCACATCATAACATTAACACAATGAGCACATAGATGGTTTTAGAGAGAAAAGTGGGACATTCTTAGTGAGAGAAACTAGTTGAATATTAGATTACCAAAGAACATCAACCCTCTACCTTGCAAGGTAGAGGGTATTTATAGGTTACAAACTAAGCGACCTCTGACGGCTGTGGATCGGGGATACGGTGGGTAAAGACCGACCTTCTTCCACGGTGTTGCACTAAACTATTTTTCACTATTAACTAACTACATAAGCGTAACTAATGACCAATCTACGAGCTAACTTATGCTAGATAATAGTTGGGGTGACCGACTCTTTCGACCTTTGGAATTTTCTAATTCCTAACAGAGAAACTTGAGTGGCTAAGAAGGTTTAGTGCATGTGTCTTTGGGTCCATGACGACTTTTAATCTTCAATACCGGTGTCACTAAGTGACAACCAAGAGTATATGAATTGAACCCGATTATGCGCCTAAGTTGAATAACGGAGGCTATTTCTTTTCACCCTTTACTTTACATTTCATTTTGATTCTTCAACTCCTTCTTTCTCCGATTCTCATTTCTCCTTTTATAATCATTCCTAAGGACTTCTAATCACTAACTAGTGGTAGTGTCCTTGGGTAGATCCCTCCGACTCTGGCGGATCATAGGACAGTTATTCCTAACCTTAGCACCTTATAACTCCATGACTAACCTATGTTTGCCATTATAACCATCGTAAGTTAAAATATCTCTCAAAGGGTTTGTGAATGAAAACATGTTTGAACCACGATGAGAGATAAGTTTTGCATAAATACTCCCCTCCACATGTGCTTAATAGTTTTAATGGTTAAATGCACAGTGAGGAAAGAGCGCACTTTATGAATTGATCCATCGAAGATAGACAATCTCTGCGAGACACGGTTACGTTGAATAGTTAAAGAGATACATTGTCGACTTTTAGGTGACAACTAGCTCTAATAACTATCTTGAAGGTGTAGACAAACCTCGAAAGGTTGTCATACCCGTCGAGTTCATGTCTATCAAGAGTTTCTCGAATGGTACTTTCTACTTGGACAAGTCCTTTGCGAGACACGTTTACATCACTAGCGAACTAGCTTGAAATTATTACCCGTCCGGGACAAGTCTTTTCGAGTTACTAACAGTTTAGTACCGTCAATTCGTGAGGTTAAGTCTCGAGGTACCTGATTCATTTGCATTTTGTACAACATATTTCTTATCACATAATTTTCTCCCCTCAAAATGGCATATAAGATGTTATTTTGAAACATTTGAGAATAAATATGACCATTTTGAGTGTTGGGAAGAGTGACCATCGTGAACAATTTGTGAACAAAGTTTTCATCAAATACTCCCCTCAACTAGTGATATAAGCGGTTGAGGTTTTGAAATCATATGGGAAGTACTTGTCTTTTGAGCAAAACCTTGAAAAATGAAAGGTTTGATAGGTTTTACTCAAAAATTAAAAGCTTTCGCTCCTTTTATAAGGATTGTGGCGAGGCGTACTACGTGGTCCTTTCTTGACCATTACGGGTTGTACAACTGTTATGTGTGCACAAGCCATTCACATATAAAATCATTCATCCAAAATCATATGAAGGAAACAATTCAAGGGTACCGGGAAGTGCGGTGATGTTCCTGTGAGTGCGCATGGCGTTGAAAGCCGGTGATGTTTATCTGGGTCTACCACCAACATAGCTCTCCAAGCGTCGAGGCGATCCGCCGAACAACCGTTCATCAATCATGGTGATGATCCTTCTCACATCCCTTCTATCACGAGAGTTCCAAAGGCTTAGGATTCCCAACCTTCAAGCGTATATCCTTCAATCTGACGCCAATCCATCCCTAACCATCTTCAAGGTATGATCCCGAATTTATGGAGCTCACTACACGCCATTAGCGGTTTCGTGAAGTTCACTGCGGTAAACAATGCCGAAAGGTTTCTTGATGGCGTAAGTTGTTTGAGTGGTTGATGTCGGGAAGATCAAGCGTGGTGGAGTGAAGTTTACGTTTACGATATGATTCAACGACCATCCGGATATCTTCGACACGTTCTTTGGTCACAATCGTCTAATGAAGATGAGAACCGACTTGATAAATTCACGTTGAATTTCGATCGAGAATTGTCTCATACGACCACCGTACTTTGGCAAGGTACATATCTTCGATGTCGTTGGTGACAAGTTCTCAAAGTCGACCTCCGAGAATTCATAGTCTTGTTCATCTTGTCGTTTGACTATGATATTCTTCAAGAATGTGTAGTCCCATTTAGACTTGAGATCAATGTGTTTGATGGCCACGATGTTCTTTGAGCAATACACTTCATGTTGAGACTTGAACCGGCGACACGTAGTAGATTCTTGACGTTCGGGCCAATGATGAATCCCATACAATGCATCTTGGTCGTATGCTTGCACTTTGTCGAAAACAAGTGATTTGCACGTTCCTCGATAGCTATGCGGTTTGAGTAGGTAGGCTTTGGGAATGGAAGAGTTAATGATGTGGCGTATTTTCTTGAACCATCGCCACCATGGAGAAGAAATTCTGTGTCCGTGTTGAAGAAATATCGAAGGAATCCTTGGTTCATCCGGTTGGCGATTGTTGGTAGAGGTTTGGTCCATCGGTGTAGTATGGAGGGTTGTTCCGTTTAGTGAAGTCGATGTTTGCTTCGGGTTGAGCCAATCCATGTTGTTAGACATGGCTCGAGCAATGTTTTCAAGGTGGTATTCAACCTCGATTGCACTTTCCGAGTTGTTTTTCAAGAGAAGGAATGCGTCATTCTTGATGCGCTTCAACTCGGATTTCGTCATCTTCTTCACACGGAATCTTTCTTGTAAGATTTTGCATGCTCCAAAGTACTACCGTCACCAATTCTTGACCTTCTTGGGGTAGGGAGAGTCGTTAACAAGAATAGCAAACCAATCAAATTCTGCGGTTTTATCGTCATCAAGCCATGATACGACGTCATTCGTAGTCGTTTTCTTCTTCGCTTTGAAGGCCTTGATGATGATTTTGGTTTCGCACTTGTTTTGGTGAGGTGGGTTGTTGTTGGGGCTCAAGGACCTCTTCATCGTCACCACCCGTGTACTCAAAGTAGTCACCGTTTTATGAGTCGGGGTGGTAACTCGAATCGTCCCGAGGTTTATCGAGAGAAGACCGAGGTGATGGAGACTTATGTTGAGAAGAAGTCCGATGTGGAGGAGGTGGCATAGATGTAGAATGACCGCATCGCTTCTCGACGTTTAGGTGCGAGTCCTTATCCTTATCATCGTCATCTCTTGGTCGTTTGGATTGATCGGTGACTCCTTGCATGATGATCCGAGTTGATAGTCAAGTAGAATTTGAAAAATTTAGCTTCATCTCAAGTAAACGTTCGGATCTCTTTGACATTTGCATTACAAGTTTAGCGATTAACCTTCAGTTGAGAGATCGACTTCTTTTGCCATTGTATGTTTGACCAATGCTACGATGTTAGGGGTGAGTTGTCCGAAAATACTTCTTTTGTCACACTGGGACAATGTCGAGAAGAAACTTGTGGGTTTGTTCTCTTGTCGACTTTTCAGTTCCTTTTGGACTTTTGGAGCGATATCCGAAGGTACTTTTGAGTGTAACCTTCAATCATTTCATTTAGTTCCCCGACGATGACTTCTCATGAATTCTCGAATAGCTTTCCTATCTTTCCGCATCTCGTCATTCTCATCATGTAATCTGCATTTGTTCAAAGATACCAATTAAGTTTTCTTTGAAGCATGTCCTTCTTTCTAACTTGTTTGTGACTTTCACAATTCTTGCATGTGTTTGAGAAATCCAAGACTTTGGTGGTTTCTTCACGGATTTGGATGATGATCCGTTGACTTAGTTGATGGTGGTGGTGATGAATGAGATGAAGAGTCCGATGATGAGGAGACATGAGGAGACTTCATGTCCTTAGGAGTTTCGAGGTTTCTCCTTTGAGTGAGTTGGACTGTCTAGAAGAAACTTTGTATAATCATCCTCGTCATCCTTAGACTTTTCTTTCTCGGCCTCTGCTTCTCAAAATCATACACAATGGTGTCTTCAACAGCGGTTGTTGTTGCGAGAAGAGTGGTGGCACGGATCCGTGATCCGGAGAGGAGTGGCAAGACCACTTGATCCTCGGGGCCACCCATTTGATCTTTAGCAAAATCGGCCTTTTGAATGTGTCTGACGTTAGAAACTTTTTCTGTATGATTTATCCAATTGCTCTTCTTCATCTTCGAGCTCTCATCATAAGGTACAATAGTTTGAGTCTTCCCTTTTTCTTGGACAAATTGGAGGACTTGAAGGTTTTGTCACCGAGGCGGTGTTTCGGTTGCGATTGAGTAATGAACCTCTTCATCCTCTCAAGATCTTGAGCTCTCATCCATAAGTTGTCTTTGAGGTTCAAGTGTGGGAATAGGTTCGGCTTCCTTTCATGGAACAATCCTTATAGAAGGAGCTTTCCTTTTAGTAACCTTCCTTTGACTCACGAGATTTGTTATGCTTCTGCACTTCCTCTTCGGTTCTCCTTACAGGTGTACGGAAGATTTTTCGTCAAGATGACCAACTTTGCCTTGTTTGACCGCTTCCGGATACCTTTGGTACGCTTTTGAGCTTTCGACATCTTGATTAGAAGGAAACTGCAATCAAAGACCTTGTTTCTTTGTGGACGTTTCCTTGATTCTAATGGTGAGAATGGGTTCCGTCAACATGTCATGATTATTGGGGTCATTGAGCCTCTTTGGAATGTCGTGGTGAAGTCCAAGTGCTCTGTATCAATAGTTTAGTATATCGATGTAGGAATCTTTGAGCCAAGTTTGTTGAGAAATGACATCATGTCATCCCAAATCGAGCTTCAATAGCGATGTGTTTCATGTTGACCAATGCCCAAAATATTTGCGTTCTATGAGCTTAGGATGCTCATAGCCGCTATCACGACCGTAAATGACTTGGTGATGATTATGTAGAGTGTTCTCCATGGTTGAGGAATACTCTTAAGCTCCACGTGAGAGTGCTTGGTGATTACTCTGTAGCCTCATCATAACCGATATTGATTAAGAATGGAGAGTTAACTCTTCACGGTGTGGCATAAAGTTTAGTTGGATTGACTTCAGAATAAGGAGAGCGACCCTTAAGTCTGCAGTGTAATGGTGACTTGTTTGTGGTTGAGTCACCGTCATGATCCTTCCTTTGACCCGTTCCATAGTGTTCCGAACTGCTGGATGTAGATCTCGTGAATGGTTGCAGAGTGAGTAAGCATGTTCGATACGGATGAGTCCTCTAATATCGATAGCAATAAGACATGAAGATTCGAGCAAGTGAGGGTGTCAAAGTCAACATGGAGGTTATTCTTTCCTATCTTCATTGGATAGCCATGAGGATAGATTTCAAACAATGGAGAGAACTTGGTGCATCCACATTCATTTGTTCACCATGTCGTGATCTCGAAATAACATTAGCCAAAAGAACCAACATATCGAAAGACATAATGTTAGTCAATGTAAGGTCTTATTGTCTAGTTATTGAATGTACAGTGTCAATGATTGTTACGAGTCCTAAGTCACTTGTATGTTCAATAATTCAATGATGTCATGAAATGTTTCGTGAGTTAGTTAACTTTAAGTTTTAAAGTTTATTTTATCACTTATTGCTTCACAACATATCGACGATTTAAGTTTATTAGTGACATTTTGGATTCGTGATGATATGATTAGTTTATTTGCAAGTTTGTACAAGTAACAATTCATCATGAAGGTCAATCCAGGTTAAGCGTAGTTTTGGCAAAGATACGCGTGAGCGGGCATGATATATGCTTAGGCGTGAGGCTTACGCAGAGAATCCTAACTTACGCGTAAGAAATGTTACGCGTGAGGAAAAGGAGACCTTATGCGTAGAGCTTATGCGAGGCATATATTAACCTTACGCGTAAGGCTACTCGTAAGAGTTGACCTTAAGCGTAGGGTTTATTGTTTACGCATATCCTTCACGGGATACGCGTAGTCCATTGTAGAACCTTATGCGTAGAAGCTACGCGCGAAGACAAGTCTTCACGATAACAAGCTACGCGTGGGTGATCCTTATGCGTAGATTAGTAACCACCTTGATTACGAATGTTACGTGTAGCAAAGGCACGAAATAAATCCATCAAATCATCAACATTAACACATACATTCATTTTATCAATAGATCATGGCATTAACATATGTTACGAGTTATGCGTAGAATTGCATACGCGTAGACTAAACCCTAGATCTACGCGTATGGATTCTAGCCATAGATTAAGCACCAAACTTTTACTGGTATATCATAGACGTTGTGAGAACATGTAGACCAAGTTTTAACACTTATTATGCAGTGAATCAAAAACACCCAAAGTTTATGAACTTTAAACCCTAGTTTCGAATTGATGTCCAATTCGTGTTTCTGGGTGGTTATAGACTATGGAAATCATCAATTCAACAACGTAAGAGTATAACACAACAATCTTTTTGATCAAATCACTTATCATTCGAAAATACCCAAATCGACTTATAAACCCTAGTTTTCAAAAAATCTTCAATTAGTGGTTCTGGGTGGAATTTGATGGTTAAACTGGTATCAGTGATGTAATAAGAACGTTTTGACACGGATCATTTCACCCCAAACACACAAGTATTGATTGTGTGTTCGTACGCATAAGCGTAGAATACAAAATCACTCGTAGAACATGTTTTAGCCGTAGGATTTACTTGAGATTCAAAACCATTGTTTAGAAACATGATCCAAACACAGAAACACTTACTGATTGATAATCGAAAGCACGGATTTGTAAAACGAATATGGACCGTAGATGATATTAGGTGAAATAATTAATGTGATGGAAATAAATGAGGTGGGTGGAGTATTTTGTATAAAGTAACTTTAAGGTTTTGTGGTTATAGTCCCTCCACCTTTTCCTTTTCACACAAATCCTTTTAACTTCCATTTGGTTACCAAACGAAGATTTTGGGAAAGAAACTTGACGACACTCCCCCGACTTGAGAAAATAATGAAAGGTTATTAATTAAAGTCCGAGGAGTGTCTTTGAACCGAGAAATGTACCACCATTTGTAAAAGAATCAACCGAGATGTGATAACATGCAAGTACACGATGTTTTGAAACATTTAATAGATTATTTTCTCCCCTCAACACTTGATCGGAAAAATCTTGAATTTTGAGAGATAAAAGTGTTGACGGAAGAAATGTACTTGCCATGTTTAAAGAAGTATAGATTGGGAGATTATTTTTGTTGTTTTAAGCGATTTTATATTTTGTATTTTGTTTTGAAAAATTTATTTACAAAAGAGGTTTTGGTGTTCGACGGGTTTTAAGACTGTTTTAAGAGGTCATCCAGTTCCTCTTGAGTCAACACCTCATACCAATTCGGTGGACCAACTCATTAAACCTTGCGGGAGGCAAGGCTTTGGTGAGCAGATCGCCAATTGGTATTCAATACTACAAAGTATAATTCAACGGTACTGCTCCACGTGGTCCTTGATGAAATGATAGCGTAGATCGATGTGCTTTGATTTCGAGTCTTGAATCGAGTTGCACGAGATTGCAATGGCACTCCGATTGTCATGATACATTGGGATTCTCACAACACGTAACCATAGTCTTTGAGTTGTGTTCTCATCCAAATGACTTGAGCACAACATGCGGACATGGCTACATATTCGCCTTCGGTTGATGACAATATGTCCTGTTTCTTAGATTGCCAAGACACCGGTTTATCACCGAGAAATTGTAGAGCTCTGAAGTACTTTTCCTCGAGTCTAAGCATCCTGCGTGATCGGTGTCGCAAAAGCTATTAGTTCAAAACCGTAATCCTTCGGATACGGATCCCCAAATTAATGGTTCCCTTGATGTATCGGAGGATTCTTTTAGCCTCGAGAGGTGGGTTTCAGTTGGACGCGATCGATAACAGAGCATAGATAAGCAACAAAGACAATATCAGTCGCTAGTTGTTAGATACATGAGAGACCCAATAATACTTCGGTATTTGGTAGGGTCAACCAATTTCCCATGTAAATCGTCTAATTTCTTGGTAGGAGCCATTGGTGTGGCATAAGTATCACGGTAATCATTCCAAATTTGTTTAACAGTTCAAGGGCATATTTGGGTGACTCGAGAAAAATACCACGGGTGATTGATGAACTTGCGGTCCTAGAAAGAACGTAAGTTCACCCATCATGGACATTTCAAAATTTTTCTTCATTAGTTTTGCAAAAGCGATTGAAAACTTTTATGTGTTGACCCAAAATGATGTCATCCGTAAATTTGAACAATTAAGATGTGTGCCCGTGATATTGTATAAAAAGAGTTGGGTCAACCGAGCCTTTGGTGAAATTATTGGCAATGAGGAAAGATGATAGCTTATCGTACCATGCCCGAGGGGCTTGTTTGAGACCATATAGGGCTTTGTTCGGTTTGTAAACATGGTTCGGGAACTCGGGATCAACGAATCCATCCGGTTGGTCGACATAGACCGTTTCTTTAAGTTGCCCATTGAGAAACGCCGCTTTGACATCCATCGATAGACCGTCATGTTCATATGAGCCGCGACGAGAAATATCCGAACGACCTCAAGACGAGCAACCGGAGCAAAAGATTCTTCAAAGTCTATCCCTTCTTCCCGACGATAACCCTTAGCAACTAGCCGTGACTTGTTTGGATGACATTCCTTCAAAGATCCAATTTGTTTTCCAAATCCATTTTAGACCAATGACGTAGACCCTGTTGGTCTTTCAACCGATTCCATACTTCAAGACGTTTGAATTGATTGAGTTCTTCTTGCATGGATTCAATCCGGTTGTCTTTGTCATTGCGTCTTTAATGTTTTAGGTTCGTGATTGGCGAGCGGTTAGTGCATAAATGCACGTGTTCACCATCCGAGTGAAGACGTTGTCTCGTAACGACCGGTTGATTCGGGTTGCCAATAATGTTAGCCGAGGATGGTCTTTTGTCCATCTATGTGTAGAGGGTTGATGTTGGTATACATTGTGCGATTCGAGGATTCAAATGGTTTGTTGAAGATTCGCAACATCTAGTGCAATGATCTCATTGGCAAACGGGTTGAAGAAGCATTTGGATCAAAATCTGCGGTGGGGTACTTCATTCGAATATCATCATTGGTTCATCATTGTTGGAAGCGGTGTGTTCAAGCTGTTGTGTTGGAGTCAATTGGTGTAGGTGCATCTTCAACATGAGTTGTTGTAGCAGTGTATCGGTATAGGAATATTATCGGGTTGTGCGGTGAACAATGGATACACCAGAGCACGTTCATCAATATCGTCACGAATAGAGGAGCAAATAACCTTTCCATTTGTTGACGAGTTAATGAGGGCTTTCTTGGTGATGATGGGGTTGAGGAAATTTAAGCGGTTGTGACGGGTTCTAAGTATTATACTCGAAGCCATTTCCGTGAGTTCATCGAAATGAGCATGAATCGCTTCCATAACCTCCTTAGTTCGACGATTCAGCATTCGGAAACCTTTAGAATTTTCACAAGATCCAATAAAGACTCCAATATCGGTTTTGCTTTGAGCTTTCCAAAATCATCACGATCATTATTCGGATAGCGAGAGGATCCAAATACATGAAAGTGTTTGAGGTTCGGTTTATAGTTGTGGACAAGCTCAAAAGGTGTTTTGTTGTGGCGTTTGTGATCATGGAGCGGTTTTGAGTATAGCATGCGATGAATCGACACGCCCATAAGTGTCTGGAAGTTTAGCATTGATTAACATTGTTCTTGCAGCTTCCACTAACGTTCGGTTTCGTCTTTCAACAACTCCATTTTGTTCGGTGTCCGTGCAATAGATGTTTGATGTGAATTCCACTTTCTCATAAAATTCACGAAGGGTTTTGTTAACAAATTCGGTTCCTTTGTGCATTACGATGATTACGGCGGTGTTGCGGCTGAACACTGTATCTTTGAGAAAGGTGATGATCATTTGTGGAGCTTGGTCTTTGCTACGAAGAAAGTAGACCCAAGTCCATCGTGAGTAGTCATCAACAATTACTAAGATGTAGCGTTTGCCATTGATCGTTTGCAGCATCGGGCCACACAAATCCATGTGAAGAAGATGAAGCACATCTTTCGAGAGGTGTGTTCCACCTTTGAAGGAAAATGAGCACGAGTGCTTTTCCCTTGTTCACATCTTGAGCAAAGGTGATCTTTTGAATACCGGAATCGTGGGAGTCCTTCAACTAGTTTGTGTCGAGCAAGGTTGGTGATGGTTTGAAAGTTTAAATGTGAGAGACGCGGTGCCATAGCCATGATTTTGTAGATGTTGCCTTTGAAAGTAAGCAAATGGGAGAGGAAGCAACCATGTCTTGCATAGAGATGGTGTAGAGACTAGAATTACGCGAGCGGACATAAGGTCGTTTCCTTGCGGATCACGAATGAAACAAGTTTTCTCCCGAAAGCAACCTCCAAATCTCCATCACAAAATTAACCCATCGAAAGCAGTTGTGACCGAGGCCTTCCACATAGTAAACCCTGCGATTTCGATGTTCCCATTAACATAATCTCCGTAGCCCATGATGGGCTGCAAGTGATCGTTCGAATCGGCGGTGCCAATGAACTTTGCAATAAAGTTTGATAGCAGTTTAAGGTTGCTGTCATGTGTCGGGAACATCCGCTATCAACAATCAGAGAATGATCAGATCACCGCATTACACACGCGACACGGATGGAATAGAAGTAGATGTGGAACCCGAAATGTGAGAGGGTTCCAAGCGATATGTTGAACATACACACATTTATAATTTTAGGCATCCATTTAAATCCTAGTGTGTTATATATCCATTTCGCCATCTATAACTACTCTTTGCTTTAGTCTTAGTGAAAGCACTAGGTGGTCTTGCATTCTTAGGAGGTGAAGCGGAGCTCTTGTGATAGCAATGGTTGCCTTAGAATCTAAAGATGGTGGTTTACCAAGCACGGACTTAGAATGATTAGTGGGCCTAGAGGTATTCCGATTCTTAGGATTCCGTAATCTAGAGATTATAGCTTTAGCAACACATTTGTCATGACAATCGAATTCATACTCTTTTGACAAATATCACAAGGTGCATCGATGAATATCAAAGGTACTTAACGGTTTAGCATTCGTTACATCACTATTTCTATTACATTTGCGACGCAACATCTATAGTGGAAGTAACATGAGTTTTATTCGAGTCCTAGGGTGTTCTTCTACTTTAGCATTCCGTATTGATCTTTTCTTATGTCGCAATTTCCTATTCTTCGTTTGAGTGCTCTAGGTCATGAAGTGCGGACGTTTGGAAAAGATGCAACTATTCTGTTTCGATGAGGGAAACACATTAGCAACTTGTGATTTGGCGGTGGGAATTCTAGGTTCACGATTACTAAGTGTGACTGGTGCTAATCTCTTAATCACATGAGGCGGAGTTGTTCATACTTTCCTAACATTTCCGTAACTTAGAGATGGTGTGAATCGGATCTTGATTTTCGAGCGAATATTACCAAGAAAATTCATGACTTCTCTAGTGTGAGCAAGATAGTGATCAAGTTCATTAGATGCTTCATCTCGAGTCTTTTGAGTAAATCAAATATGACACCATATTCTGTTTAACTTTTAAAAGATCTTGTTCATATTTTGAGATTTGACTTTTCAAAGACACGCTTTGATCATCCGGTTGCTCGGTTTATGATCGAAGATGTAGCACTCAATTGAGCGATTTTCTTTTGAAAACTTAGTTGATGGTTGTGAATATCTTTTCACACCAATGAAGACGACGTTTTGCATTGTTAATTTCCGTGTGTAATCGTTTATTTTCGACTTTTAAAGACTCGATCGAAGCACATTATCGATGTTCTCAACGATAACAACAGTTTCAACAATATCGGCAGAGATATTATCGGATGCATATGGCAACGAATAGAATAGCACAACATTATGGATATCAAGACGGATAACATCTTCCAAGAGTCGATCAACATCTTTTCTCAACAGTTTCTTTTGCGTTTTGTGTTAGTAATAGATGTTTCGCTTTCTCGAAAACGTTTTCATTACCCAAGTTCCTTATGAAAATCCTTTTCCTGAGCAATTGCACAACTTTTCAAGTTTTAACATTAGGTAAAGATTTTTGAAAAATGTCTCTTTGTTCGCGCGAGGCGATTGAAAATGTTCAACTTTTATTTCGGATCGATATTCTATCTCATGTTGTAAAATTTTGAGGTCGACCATGAAAATGTCAAAATATCGAAGAATTTTTCGATTTTCGGGTTGTGAGTTTACTTCGCTAATGGAAGGTAAAGGACCATAAGTTTGTGCAAAGACATTTTGGGATTAACAATAGAAGACTCGGTGTTTTGATAATAACCCTTGGTGTGTTAGAAGAATCCGTTGGTGTGACGAAAGTGACCGCGTTTTATAATTAAAAGGTTTGTTGTAAACAACATTTTTAATTTAGATCGACTCTCGTCTTACGCATCTAATTCCTCTTGACGATGGTATTCAACAACACTCATGACGGTATTATCAATTTTGTATTTTGCTTTGGAAACTTCGTGAGTTGGTTTGAATGTTTTTAGTGAAAGCTTTGGTTTGTAATCGGCTAGATTTTTCCATATCCATTTGGATTAGGTTTTAACGTAAACTTTTCTATAGTCATTCTTGATTCACCATGTTTGTAAACAACAGTTTTAAACTCTTTAATTTTGTTTTGCAAACCGAGAATTTACGCAAGAAGGTCATCTACCGATTCGTTGAATGCTTTTTGTATGCGGAGAACTGTTTTGACAATTTAACAACTCGGCCTTAGCTTTTTGATTTTCTAAGGTGAGCGTTAATTTGCTTTTTATGTTCATGTTTGATTGTTCTAATTCGGACAACAAAGCATTCTTCGAGGCGCTAGATCACGATCCGTCTCTCTAAATATTTTTCGTTTTGATGAGATTTTGCAAAGCGGCTTCAAAACCTTTTTCACGGTTTTCTTGAGTTTTGAAAAAGTTGAGTTGCATTTGTAAACATTCAAAATCCTTGGTTAATAAATGCATTTTTCTTTTAAGGATTGATTTAATGCATAACATTCCTCCATTTTGATTTTATGGTCTTGAATTAACCGAGCAAAATCCGGATGAGGCAACAGATCATCTTGTTCAACGTGAGTCTCAACATGATCATTCGTTAGATCCTCAAGTACGACCACGAGTCAATTTGATTATCAAAGGGGACCATAAGGTCATCTTGATCGTCAAATGTAACTACTGAGGTTAACTTGATAAGCATCGAGAAGAAGATGTAGAAGACTCATTTTGAGCGATCGATCCGTGCGGATTCGGATATTGGCGGAGATATTAGTTCGAGATATGATGATGGTTTGTTCGGGCACGAGACAAGCCATCGATTGTCATCTTGGGCTGTATCACTCATGTGCGGCTCATGCATATTAGCCATCAACATAATAAATGCATTAGCTCGCAAATCCTCCATATCATCATCCGAGTCGCATACGCCATAAAGCTCGTTCTTTGTCCGTAAGAGATCCACCGCTTCATCCTTAAGAGCCAAAAGTAAAGCTTCTTTGAAGTAAGCACCGCCCCTAGTCCTTGGCTTTGGGCATGCATTAGCCAGTGTCCTTTTCATTGCGGTTGTAGCATCTAAGACCATTTAACCGATTACGAGCATTTCTGTTCCACCACTTGAGCTCTGTTGTTATTCCTACCCACATTAAACCCTTGACCACCGCCCATCGACGACCATAATCACGATTACGAACTTCAACACGTCCATTGTTCACAATGACTTGAGTCCGTGTGTTAGATGAGGAACGAATACGATTGTTGGATTTGTTGGTGTAACGGCCAAAAGCATTAGCAATCATCACAAATCCTTGTTGCAATGCTTCAACGGATCTGTTTCTCGGTCGCTTCAACGACATATGCTTGAGCATTGTTGTTGTATGGAACCAATTGATTTTGTTGAGGTTGTGTATTTGTGAAGGTGTATTTGAAGCGATTGGTTGAGTTCTTTGGTTAAGAGGATAATTACATTGAGCATATAAGGCAAGTTGTTGATTGTCCGGTTGATTGTTTAGCAATTTGAGCACGGAGAATCCTTTCTCGATCAACTTCCTTTTCATGAGGCTTCAAGTAATCGTACAACAATCCATAGGTTGAATGATGCATGTTCTTTGCTTGACGGAGAAAATGACATACTTCTCCCATTCGGACCAAGACTACTCAGAACTTAGTATTCACCGCAATTCTTGGCATGATGATGTTGTGTTTATCCAAATCATTGATGATATCTCGAAAATCGATGATGATAGGACTCTAGTGTCTCTCCGTGTTCAATCATGAAGTGTTCATAAGCCAAGTAAATTTTGATTCCAAATCCTCCCGATTGAGTACAGATCCTTCCATAAGAAGACGAATATGATCCCACATTTTTTGCGGTCTTTTGAGCATCAACACTACGAAGAATTGGGTTTGGTAATCCTAAAAGGATGTATTCCATTGCAAGTTCATCGACTTCATAGTGTAGAAGTTCGTAGCATTTAGATCTCGCAAGAGCAATGTTGATTTGTTCATCTCTTGGTGGAACAAAGCAGTTGGATCTCCGCATGCAGTGACGAGAGGCATCTCAAATGGACCTTCCAAGATAACCTTCTTTAAGAACTTTCCATGTGGCTTCTTGGATCACGTAACCTAAAGAACCTTATCACCCATTGATCGTAGTTTCGGAGTGAGCATTGGAGGTCTATCAAGTGATCCACTTCATGAATTGATTGTTGGTCGCTTAAAGCTTCACACATCTTTGCAAACCAAGTGGGTTCCTTCATAGTGCTTCGTGATGGATGTTGATTGAAATCGTTTGTGTAGGGTAGAGTTTGAAGACTTGGTGGTGGTTGAACCATTTGTGGTTGTGGAATTGCACCAAGTTGTGGAGTATGTTCTTGATTAAATTGTTGTTGATAAATGGCTTGTTGTTGATTCCATTGTTGATGTTGTGGAGTTAATTGTTGTTGTTGTTGATGATTATAAGTGTGAGGGAAGTAGTTAGAGTATGGTGGTTGAGACATGATGATAAACTTGTGTAGTAAGAATGGATCTTTGTAGTCGAATGAACCTTTGTTGATGAAGTATCCTTAGGCGTAGAAATGACAAGAACCAAGTAGCACTTATGTGTAAAACACCAAAAGTTACGCGTAACAAGAATAGTTACGCCGTGGGATTTAGCTTACGCGAAGGGGAGAAAAGACTAAAGTTATGCGTAAAGCGATGAAGTTAGGCGAGAAAGTTAGGCGTGGGATTACCTTATGCGTGGGACTAGGTCTACGCGTAAGATGAATCTTAAGCGTAAGATTTTCTCTGGCGTAAGCTTTATGCTTAAGCGTAAGATTGGGTTTTATCCCAGTGATCTTTACACTTCACAAGGCAAAAGATATCCAAAGTCGACGTATTTTCGGACTTATCCAAGTAAGAAAACACGGAATAAACCGTAAAATTGAAGATCAAACCAAGAAAAGTCTTACGCGTAATTTTAGGGTTTTGTTACGCGTAAGATTACTCGTAACTTTGATTCTATCCAAATGTGACAACCCGTACTTTCAGGTCATTTCTCGACACAATTTATGCCTCATTATTTCAACATTTATCGTAAACTTGGTTTACGTGTTTCAAATTCGCGTAACCTTGAAGGTTTAGCGGCGAATTCATGATCATGTCATCACGTACATTTCATATGGACTATGATTAGTCTACATTTCATTGACATCATGTGCATCTCATTAGTACATTCACGACATTTCATTTCACCTTCAACGCGTAATTTTTATGTTTAATAAACTTTATCGCGTGAGTTATTATTTTGAATATTTAATCCGTTACTTTCAAAAATGATCCCGATGTATTTTTAAACTTACATTTAGTTTATAAAAACTATATTTTGAGATTTCCTAGTGTTTTGAATTTATTTCGTATATAAATCGTTAAAGTTTAATTATTACGTCGTTTTTCTTAAAATTGTACGATAATTATTTTATCACCCAAATTTCACAAGGAATGTATTTTTACAATTTTTATTATCTCAATACATTCTATTTTGAACTATTAAAAACTTACTTGTACCAAAATTCTACCATTTACCTTACAAACATTATTACATGTACAATTTCACTTACACCTTTTAACATTTTACACAAGTTTATACATAATAATAAAAGAAGAAAAAAAAAATATATTTGAGGGACACAAAACCCCAAAATCCGCCAATGGAGGGAGGGTGACTACATTTATTAACTTGGTAAGAAAATCTTGCAAGTATAGATATGTACTATAAGTCATTCATTTCATTCATGCACCAAAAATAATACATAGTTGATAAAACTTTTCTCCCTTCTTCCTCATTACAAGAACCGGCCTCCATAAGTTTTCATGAGGATCACAAATTTTTCGAGCTCAAGTGTTATAACAATCTAGTGTATACTCTTTATATGGTTTTGAAATAAAACCAAGAGTATTTAGGATTAACCTTGTTACTTTCACCTCATCACTTTCACTAGTAAGCATGTTTTTATCATTTTCATGTTTCCTTTTCATTTTCATATGTTTCTTTTCATTTTTGGAGCTTATATGCATGATATGTGATTTATACCATTTATTTCATGAATTTTTGAGTTATATATACATATTGGTCATCCTATAAATATTCCCATGGTATTCTTTGGTCTTGATGGTGATTAGGAACCCATGACACCCTAAGAAGGTGTATGGTAGGATTAGATTAGCTTTGGAGTTGATTTGAAGGGATTAGAATAGGTTTTGTCCGAGAAAAACTATTTTCGATAACTATATATTTATGTTCTGTCCTTATTTCGAATTTCTGGAAAACCTACTGTTGATACGAAACTTTGGCCTTGATATTTAGAAAATATACTTTAAAACGAATCCGTGGCCTTTTGAACGGATAAAACGGACTTATAACGAAGAAGTTATGGATTTTAAAGTTTGACGATTTAAACGTATTATTTTCGGAAAATTCAGCTTTGCTGTTTTTACTTGTTCGGGTCAAAAACGAGCCTTAAGCTTCACAAATAATTTCGACTAGTCAAAAATATATTAGTTTACTTCGATACGAAGCTAAGGACGTATTATACGTAGAAAACGGATTTAAAACGACAAAGATATGCACTTTTTCATAAACTTGCCGTAACTATTATTTTCTGAAAATTATATTATTTTTACGATTCAAGTATTTCATTAGCTGTAACGACCATGTTTGCGGCTGTTTTTAACAAGGTCGTGAAACTTTTTAGAACGAAATGTCTTCTAGTAAAATCAAGTTCATCGGCCATATTTTTCAAAACAAAAAGCTGGTTGTCAAGCGGAGTTATAGTAAATTAATTACGGATGTTCAAACTTGGCCGAAACTCATTTTCTGCACACAATTAGCCAAAACCACCATCTTTAGCCCTTAATATCTTTATGATCGAGACCTTTTGGACGAAAACTCCTGAACTGAAACTTTTAGATATCGATACAAACTTTCCAAAACCGTCGAGTTCGTTCTCTAACAATCGACGTACACTATTTTACGACTACTTTTCCGGAGCCATTTTTGTTGATTTCACGATTATTCCGACAACATTGTTTTTGCTAAAAGTGGAAATTTCACCAAAATCATTATAAAACCATTGTAGGATGACATTTTGACGTAAAAACATGTAAAGTCATTTTGAAGGGTCAAGACGTCAAAAGAGTATTTTTCGACGACAAGTAATATTTTCAAAACTCATGAATGGTATAAATAGCATACTGAAATGCATGCATAACATTACATTGCAACTCATTACATATCATATCATTCGTAATAGGTCATTTTCGAGATTCACGCTATACCTCGGTGTATCCACTTTGCCATCGCATTATTGTCCATGTGAGTTTCATAGCCCCCCGCTTACTTGTTTTCATAACTGTTTTGGGGAGATGCATGCTTAACTATATTTTCACAAGTACTTTATATTCTTAAGGATAACTCCTATCACGATTACATCATTTCAAAACCGAATGTTGTACTATATAAATTGTTCATGTTTGCGTGCTATAGTTATACGTCGAATAAAGTACTATATCAGTTGACTACTGATACGTTGAGTTAGGTGCTATTGCTTATGTGCTATTGCTTATGTGCTATTGCTTATGTGCTATGGATTAAGTGCTATTGTTCTACGTCGAGTTGGTACTATTGTGAATTCATTGAAATCATATGTTTGAACATAAACTATACACATTTTGGCAATGGGTTGTGAACACACAGGTTGTAAGTTTTGTATGGGCGGAACTTGGAACTGAGTGGATTTACGATGCCTTTGCTGCATAAACGATTTTGAAAGTCTTTACTTTTCAACTCAAACTCTATGAACTCACTCAACCTTTGTGTTGACACTTTTAGCATGTTTTATCTCAGGTATCTAAGGCATTCACTTCATGGCATGCATTTGGACACATCATGGAGTCGTGGTGACGACGCGTCTCACTTGGGTTTTACGTACTTTAAAAACATCGTTTGAATTGTAACAAACTTATTTCCGCACAAGTTGATTTTCATTTGGGACCTACTTTGTAAACTCTGATTATTTTATTAAATCAAACGATGTATTTTCCAAATGACACTTTAGGTCGCTCAATATAAGCGTGATTGTGATGCTATGACAATCAATCCCGTGAATTCCATTCACGCAAAGCATGTAATTTGGGGTGTGACAGATTGGCATCGAGCTTGATTATAGAGAACTAGGTTGCATCATTGACCTAGACTATAACTACATCATCATAGCATCTCATCATTTCATCACAAGTGCATGTTCACTTTGCATACGATTTATACGTACATTTTTCGAGTTATTTACTTTCATTTCATATCGATTGTCACATGGATGCCTTTTAATGCCCGTTCCATTATTTTCTTCATACTCGAATGTGGTGAATGCCCTGTCATTCCCTATCACAATTTTAACATCAGTTGACTTAACACCAAACATCATATGAGTCGATTAGTTCAAGCATTGCATAGTTACTCCTAAATTATACATAGCCTGATCACCTATGTCTAATTCAGGAAGAATCATGCAATGAAGGGAGTAGTAGTCTCATATGAGTAAGCAATTCCGTAATCGAGCCAAATTTTCAAAAGATTTTCTTCAAACCACTTGTTTCAGTTTGATCCGCGTGGCAGTTCTTGTTTGATGAGTTGCAAAGATCGAGCTAGAAACAAGTCGTTACCTAAACCGATTTAGCCTAATCTCATGACAGTTCTTGTTTGATGAGTTGTGAGATTAAGTAAAATCGGTTACCAAAAGTCTTTGAGGGTTTTGCTCGAGAATGGAAGGCTTGCCTCATCAAACCCTAACCCCGAGAGACCAACACGAACTGAATTCAGGGATTGAATTCCTTTTTGGATGGGCGAATGTGACAACCCGTACTTTCAGGTCATTTCTCGACACAATTTATGCCTCATTATTTCAACATTTATCGTAAACTTGGTTTACGTGTTTCAAATTCGCGTAACCTTGAAGGTTTAGCGGCGAATTCATGATCATGTCATCACGTACATTTCATATGGACTATGATTAGTCTACATTTCATTGACATCATGTGCATCTCATTAGTACATTCACGACATTTCATTTCACCTTCAACGCGTAATTTTTATGTTTAATAAACTTTATCGCGTGAGTTATTATTTTGAATATTTAATCCGTTACTTTCAAAAATGATCCCGATGTATTTTTAAACTTACATTTAGTTTATAAAAACTATATTTTGAGATTTCCTAGTGTTTTGAATTTATTTCGTATATAAATCGTTAAAGTTTAATTATTACGTCGTTTTTCTTAAAATTGTACGATAATTATTTTATCACCCAAATTTCACAAGGAATGTATTTTTACAATTTTTATTATCTCAATACATTCTATTTTGAACTATTAAAAACTTACTTGTACCAAAATTCTACCATTTACCTTACAAACATTATTACATGTACAATTTCACTTACACCTTTTAACATTTTACACAAGTTTATACATAATAATAAAAGAAGAAAAAAAAAAATATATTTGAGGGACACAAAACCCCCAAAATCCGGCCAATGGAGGGGGGAGGGTGACTACATTTATTAACTTGGTAAGAAAATCTTGCAAGTATAGATATGTACTATAAGTCATTCATTTCATTCATGCACCAAAAATAATACATAGTTGATAAAAACTTTTCTCCCCTTCTTCCTCATTACAAGAACCGGCCTCCATAAGTTTTCACAAGGGATCACAAATTTTTCGAGCTCAAGTGTTATAACAATCTAGTGTATACTCTTTATATGGTTTTGAAATAAAAACCAAGAGTATTTAGGATTAACCTTGTTACTTTCACCTCATCACTTTCACTAGTAAGCATGTTTTTATCATTTTCATGTTTCCTTTTCATTTTCATATGTTTCTTTTCATTTTTGGAGCTTATATGCATGATATGTGATTTATACCATTTATTTCATGAATTTTTGAGTTATATATACATATTGGTCATCCTATAAATATTCCCATGGTATTCTTTGGTCTTGATGGTGATTAGGAACCCATGACACCCTAAGAAGGTGTATGGTAGGATTAGATTAGCTTTGGAGTTGATTTGAAGGGATTAGAATAGGTTTTGTCCGAGAAAACTATTTTCGATAACTATATATTTATGTTCTGTCCTTATTTCGAATTTCTCGAAAAACCTACTGTTGGTACGAAACTTTGGCCTTGATATTTAGAAAATATACTTTAAAACGAATCCGTGGCCTTTTGAACGGATAAAAGCGGACTTATAACGAAGAAGTTATGGATTTTTAAAGTTTGACGACTAAACGTATTATTTTCGTAAAATTCAGCTTTGTTGCTTTTACTTGTTCGGGTCAAAACGAGCCTTAAGCTTCACAAATAATTTCGACTAGTCAAAATATATTAGTTTACTTGACACGAAGCTAAGGACGATTATACGTGAGAAAACGGATTTAAAACGACAAAGATATGCACTTTTTCATAAACTTGCAGTAACTATTATTTTCTCGAAAATTATATTATTTTTACGATTCAAGTATTTCATTAGTCAGAACGACCATGTTTGCGGCTGTTTTAACAAGGTCGTGAAACTTTTAGAACGAAATGTCTTCTAGTAAAATCAAGTTCATCGGCCATATTTTCAAAACAAAAAGCTGGTTGTCAAGCGGAGTTATAGTAAATTAATTACGGATGTTCAAACTTGGCCGAAACTCATTTTCTGCACACAATTAGCCAAAACCACCATCTTTAGCCCTTAATATCTTTATGATCGAGACCTTTTGGACGAAAACTCCTGAAATGAAACTTTTAGATATCGATACAAACTTTCCAAAACCGTCGAGTTCGTTCTCTAACGATCGACGTACACTATTTTACGACTACTTTTCCGGAGCCATTTTTGTTGATTTCACGATTATTCCGACAACATTGTTTTGCGGCGAAAAGTGGAAATTTCACCAAAAATCATTATAAAACCATTGTAGGATGACATTTTGACGTAAAAACATGTAAAGTCATTTTTGAAGGGTCAAGACGTCAAAAGAGTATTTTTCGACGACAAGTAATATTTTCAAAACTCGCAAATGGTATAAATAGCATACGAAATGCATGCATAACATTACATTGCAACTCATTACATATCATATCATTCGTAATAGGTCATTTTCGAGATTCACGCTATACCTCAGTGTATCCACTTTTGCCATTGCATTATTGTCCATGTGAGTTTCATAGCCCCTGCTTTTACTTGTTTTCATAACTGTTTTGGGGGAGATGCATGCTTAACTATATTTTTCACAAGTACTTTATATTCTTAAGGATAACTCCTATCACGATTACATCATTTCAAAACCGAATGTTGTACTATATAAATTGTTCATGTTTGCGTGCTATAGTTATACGTCGAATAAAGTACTATATCAGTTGACTACTGATACGTTGAGTTAGGTGCTATTGCTTATGTGCTATTGCTTATGTGCTATTGCTTATGTGCTATGGATTAAGTGCTATTGTTCTACGTCGAGTTGGTACTATTGTGAATTCATTGAAATCATATGTTTGAACATAAACTATACACATTTTGGCAATGGGTTGTGAACACACACAGTTGTAAGTTTTGTATGGCGGAACTTGAACCGAGTGGATTTACGATGCCTTTCGCATAAACGATTTTGAAAGTCTTTACTTTTCAACTCAAACTCTATGAACTCACTCAACCTTTGTGTTGACACTTTTAGCATGTTTTATCTCGTATCTAAGGCATTCACTTCATGGCATGCATTTGGACACATCATGGAGTCGTGGTGACGACGCGTCTCACTGGGTTTTACGTGCTTTAAAAACATCGTTTGAATTGTAACAAACTTATTTCCGCAAGTTGATTTTCATTTGGGACCTACTTTGTAAACTCGATTATTTTATTAAATCAAACGATGTATTTTCCAAACGACACTTTAGGTCGTTCAATATAACTGTGATTGTGATGCTATGACATCAATCCCGTGAATTCCATTCATTGCAAAAGCAGTAATTTGGGGTGTGACACCAAATGTGTTTCTAAACCGCTTTTGTGTGTTGAAATAGCTTCAATAACACCGAAATAACACAAAAGTGTGAAACTTGATGATCCAAAGCACTTAAAACGATTCTGGCGTAGGATAACACTTGCGCACAAAAACAAGCTTAAAACAAGGAAAACACGTAAAGTTCCAAACTTTTGCCAAAACCAATAGTTTAACACCTAATAACGTTGAAAGTACAAGAATCTTGGATTCAAAAGTGTAAAAATTAGTTTTAAGCTTAACCAAAGATTGTGTTATCTTTACGCGTAAGACCCCAAACCAAAACTTCAAAAACAAACGTGTACACCCAACTATTTGGCGATTGATACCACTGTTAGGTCACAAGTTTTACAACACAAGCTTATAGAGAAAGAGATGAAGGCGGATGAACAAGCTAAGCACACACACACTCACGTATAATAATAAACACGGTTATGCAAAGAGAATGAGTGAGAGAAAAACTTGAACAACCAACCCTCAAATGAGGGTTTACAATAGTTTATATAGGCAAGGAGCTAGGGCAACACTCCCTCTCCTTCCCTATTCCTTATTGGGCTTGGGCCTCGACATGGGCCTTCTACATAAGTCGGACCTTAAACAAACATAAAGGCCATAATAAAGCTACCTATTACATATGAAATATAAATACTTGAAATACTGTTTAGGAGTGATTCCAACAAGGGTATTGCCCTAAGCACAAGGCCAAGAAAGCTAGGAGGCTTCCTTTCCCCTTCCATCTATATAAGAGTCAAGATTGTTACAGTTTCATCATCATTTTATCAAAAATTCGACAAATTAGGGTTTGTAAAATTGGGGTTTTCTCAAATTCATAGAGGGGTTTTAAAAATTAAAGTGTAGGAGTGTAATTCGAGTTTCACTTTCATCAATTTCAAGAGATTCAAGTCCAGTTTGGGTTTTTCCTGGTTCGGTTCATCCCACTCCATTCGACATCATTTTTCTTGTAAGGATAATAATCTTGTGTTTCTGATTTGTCAATATAATTGTTATCATGATTATATATATTTTTTTCTTTTCGAATGGTTATGAAAAATTGAAGAAGTTGATGGTTTAATAGGTTCGGTTAAGTTGTTGTTGTTGTGGCTATCGAGACTCAAGAAAACATTAATAATTTTTACTGAAAATAGTTGTATCAGCTTATTTTTTTAAAAAAAAGCTTAATTCCTGTTGTTGCAAAGTGTGGTAACACCAAGAAAAACTTTCACTATAAAATTTATATTGGCTTAACCTGAATACTGACTTGTCATGTTTTCGGCTTATTCCCTTGCTTGTTTATGATCTCATCGACTAAGATGAAATCCTCTCAAAGGGTGTGTGACCTTTTTCCTAGTCGTGTTGCTTCGTACAATCACGGACTTGTAAAGAGTGTCGAGCCATGTACTCGAGTCGGGTAGTACCCGATCGACACAAGACAAGGGTCGGTTTAAACATTTACGTCCTATTGACACTAGTACTAATACCCGTATTTTATCCTCAAAAAAATTTACCAATTAGCATAATCGGCTCGTTGATTTATTTGGTCCTTTTCGGTCCAGCCCATTGTGGTACTCAGTCATGAAGTAGCCATTGGCTTATTTGATAACCGGTATTATCGGGAACCTGCCTACAAGTGTGATTTGGGGTTATTGGCTTGTGGGTAGTGTACGACTTATATTTAAACTGAGTGTACCTTCAGTTTACCTTCCAGCTCACTTAGTTTGTACAGTTACTCGTCCTCGTTGTGTATCCTTACCTTGTCATACCAACATAAGTGTAAATAGTCTCTTTGTCTTCCTTTCTCACCCATTGTTAGCAAGACCACCTCAAAGACTTGGCACCTTACTTATACGTGGCAAACTTACACTCCTGTCCCCACTCCATGATCAAATTCTTTTCAGCTTAAAATTACGTTTCTGTTGTCCTTTTCACGTCCACAATATGGCAGAAACATAAAATTTCCAAAAATCAGTTTTTGATTTTAAAATTTCATTTGAGCCCATGACTTAAAGAATGTATTTAATTCTTTTGTACTAGACAAGCCCAGTAACTCCAAAGGTCCGTTTGGTTTTGTATAGCCCACCAGGGCGTGTATTTTTTTCTCGACAACCCCCCGACTTGTTTTCTACCCTGCTCGACTCGTCATTCACGACGCATAATAAACACACAATTCATTGATTGTTACACGTCCGTAGTTCACGGTTGACAACACAACTCGTATCATATTGTCAATGCTTTTGGAACCACAAGTCACGCGAGATACATAATGAATGAGTAAATAATAAACAAGACATTAAAATCCGTTATGTAAAATAAAACAAGTTACTACTTGAACTTGGATGGTATTTATATAACACAAATAGGTGCTATTTATACTTTCAATTGTTAATAATATAAACTTGTAAATATTCATTCGGGTATGTAAAACTTAACTCTTGACATAAATTTTCATGAAAAACTAGAGTTATACACTAGTCATGCCAAATTTCCTATAAGCATACTTACTATTTCACAATTAGCAAATGAAAATTTCTTTTTGAATATATATACCGTAAATTTTCTAATTATGAATGACGAAGTTAAATATATGACCTTTCAAAACATATTTATTAATAAAATATATTTATAAAATCCTACATTTTTAAAAATTTAATGCAATCGATACATAAATTAAGTTAAGACTTGGTTCCTTTTTCCATATAAATATATTTATACTAGATGTCATGTAAAAATATGTATATATATATACACACTTGATATATATATATATATATATATATATTTCTTTCGTTCGCATCGACGTCCAACGTTATATGTACATACTTTTCGTACATCGTCATCCTGTTATTAACAAACCAAAGTCTTGTTCATCCTTGATATCTCTTCTGCGTGTACCCTTCCAAGTATTATCATTGGTCACCATTAAACCGAAGTCGTAATTTTCTCTTCGAGATTCCTTCCATGTCATCCTTCCTAAGCCGAAATCCAACCAATTCCTTGTAAATTGTTTTAAGATAAACGACGCCACATAAGCAACAACAACAACAACATAAACAATTAAAAGATTAAAGTTAGTTAAAATTTATCGAGTCTTAAACATAAAGACTAAATTGCCGTATTAATTAGGTTGCGTGTCGGAGCCGTGCACTATCATCCTTTGATTTAGTTCCCTTTAGACTTCCTATTGCACATTGCCAGGGTGAGTTTCATAGCCCCTACTTTTACTTATTTTATAACTGTTTTGGGGGAAGATACATGCTCATTTTTACTTAAATGATTTAATTACTAAAATTCTGCATTCTATGCATACTATGCCCTTTGATTGATATGTTTTAAGATACATCATACCTAGATGCTTTAAGGACCACACCAAAACTTTTGACCTAGAATATTACGCAGCTTAGCCTAAGGCCTTAGATCCCAAATTGCCCTCTTCATGAACCGTCAATTCCTGCTGGAAAGCGCGAATGTTATAAATAGATCTATTGGGAGTTACTTCCCTGTTCGGTTGACCCCGCTTGGGTTAAGGTGAAACATATAGCATGTCGGGACCGAGTGTATTGGGATAAACACTCGCCATGGGATCCTTATTTGTATGACTTCCTTGTCCATACATAAACTGTCGTAGCTTCGGTTGCATGAACTTAGTGCTAGCGTAATAGATTCAATATATGACATTATATTCGTTGTAATGTACATATACCCTACTTATGGTCCACTAATGAAATCTCTTTGATGAAATCCTTTTATGAATTGAAACCATAAACTTTATGACATTATGCAAGACGTAATGATTATCAAAAACCAAATTTGAAACAGTGTACTGAAATCTCTTTTTAAATAAACCTATGAACTCACCGTAAAGTGACCCCTTTAGCATGTATCTTCGTGTTTTGAGGTGATAGCTTATCTTTGGAGGCGCAAGGCAAAGGCATGGAATGGTTATAGACGACTCTGATTTATGTAATGGGACCACTCGTTTATAATGGGCCATTTTTCGCACTATTCAATAATGTAAACATTGTTTTTTTAAGAACGAATAAAAGTTTATTTATTAAAAACCAATTGTTCTATGCTTATGTTGTGATACCAATTTAGTAGCACCCCAATACTTGTATGCTTCCGCTGAGTCATTTTTGAGGGTGTTACAGATTGGTATCTGAGCCTAGGTTATAGAGAACTGGGTAAATTTTAAAACCTAGACTATAACCACTTTTACAAAAACTAAATCCTATGACCGACACGTGCACGTCACGAGTGATGCCTCACTTATGATCTGTTGAGATCATACTTGATAAGATACATGTTTTATCATCGCTCACCTAATTTCATTATAGGTTATAATTATATTCCCTATCGTATATTTACGTAACACAACACTACACCTTTCCTCACATAAAGAGAATAATTGTTCTAATCCTTCAAGACAACCTTTAAAAGTATTGTGACATATTACTAGTGTAACTAAGCTAAGTATTTCAAAATTCATTGAACCTCGGGTAGTATAGATCGATCACCTATATTCAACGGGGACAGTGGGACATAGCCTGATCACCTATGTCCGACTCAGAGGTGAATTTTGCAGTACTTAGGATAGTTATAATAGCCTTATGTCAAGTGAGAAAATGATAATATTTTGATAAACATGTAACATTTCGATAAACAACACATTGACGGTTACACTAAAGCCACACATTGGCGTCACACTAATCCTTAATCATAAGCCATTCACCGGCATTCCTTAATCACAAACCACTCACTGGCATTCCCTTATCACAAGCCACTCACTGGCACACCCTAAACACAAGCCACTCACTAGCATCCCCCTATTCCTTAGTCATAAACCACTCACTGGCGTCACAATATTCCTTAATCATACGCCACTCACTGCGTCATCCTACTTCTTAATCATAAACTTTATAATTTCATATCACAACCGGGTTATGTTATAGTCACTCCTACCCCACACCTTACACCCCATGGACAAATCAAACCATTCTAGGAGCAACCTTTCAATAGCACCTATGAGAAAATACAATAAACCTTTGGCAAAATCTAGAAGGGCATGATAAAGGACCTATAATTCCACAGAAACTTGAAAACTTTACGCCCTACCTTGAGAATTAAAAACCTAGAAACTCCACCTACTTTTTAATAATAACCGTGCCTACCTTGTTACTCTCCTACAAACAAACGAGTTGTCATACAAACTATTTCTGATTATCCCTCAAACCATTATAATCAAAATACTTCATGAATCACTTCATGAATCATTCTACAAACCAAATTACCACCTTACCATTTCACCATAAAATAAACTACAATTCTACCCATACCTTACCAAATTAAAGTGTTCCTTAATACTTTGAAAGGTATTCCAGAACCACTCTATTGGTTACTTATTTCCTCGAAATGTGTTTTAAGTTAATACCCCATAAATAAAAATGATCAATGTCCTCCTTGATAGCTAAGCCTGACCTTAGGATGTATCCTACACCTCTGCCTAAAACCATATATAACCATGAGGTTCATCAACTATTAAACCTCCAATCCTACCCAACTTAGACAACTAAACCATACTTGTAGCTATGGGTAAATGTTATATCCTGCTACATATCCTTGCTACAATATATTTTCCAAATTTGAGGATTCCTCTCTAGAATCCAACAATAATACTTTCCAAAATCCCTCGTTAAAATGAGACAAAATGTTGAAACATTAAAAGTTTTGCAAAATTTTCCTGTACACCCCATAATTGAGAACCAGTTTTACAATCTTTTGAAAATGGGTCATTTTTACACAACTATCGATTTTGAAATCTGGTCTTAGTTAAACTTGTGCAAACATTTATTCGAAAGAGAAATTCGAAAACAAATGTTTTTTTCACCCCTTAAGAATCAACCTATATACTTTAGAATCATGAAACACCAGAAATGAATACATTTTACCATGGGAAGTTAGAGATTCCCACACTAACAAAACAGTGAAACCTTATAACATCAAGAATTAGAACTTTCCCTCAATGAACCTACCCCAGAAAAACCATGACTCCTCATATAGAGGATGTGCTCCTGACACAACACCTAGGCAACCATACCCAAAGAGGAAACCCTAGAAACAACCTAGGGACAATTCAAAACTTGTTCCAAATACCATCACCTCGCTCCCGACACCTTATCGGGTAACGTAAACTGAGATCCGGGACGGATCTCCTGTAAGGTGGGTAGACTATAACAACCCGTAAAATTTTGAATTATTATAATAATACTCAAGACGTCAGAAAATTTAAATCAATTATTTTCTGACAATTATCGATATTCAAGTCTAAAAACGAGAAGTCATTCGTTTCCTTAAATACCCGACACCGTACACATGATACTTATCCACTGAGTATCTATGTGAAATTTATTATTGTCCCGGTTAAAATTTAAGTATACATAAGCTTAATCCATTAGTTATTCCGCATACCGCAAAGACAAGAGCATGCAAAACCTAAAATAAATAATGAAATGAGTGAAATATATACATTTTATCATTCAACGATAATTTACAAAAGAAAACGAGAAGTTATCTCGTGAATTGAGAAAGTCACGGCACCGCAAGCGCATGAACACCAAATTAATAACGGCAAACATTTATAATCAAATTTCTACATAATAAGAATGTCATATTATTACGGTTAAGAAATTGTTTCGAAAATATAATTTCTATATTTTCGAGTACCGTGAAGGTACGTTTACTCAAGATTCGATAAAACAAGGGTACAGATCAATACAAGAATTATAATAAAACAAAAGTAAACTACCCTATCCACCCCTAATCACGTGTTGTCCCTCTCTCTTCATACTTATCTTTATCTTTTATGTCACTGCTTCCTTCGCAGATAACAAACACCAATATTGGTGCTTTCCTTTTCTTCTAAATGTCAAAGCCAGAAAGTAGATTGTCACCTTCCCTAATCCATCTAAGCTACATCATAGTCAACTCTAGAGATGCCATGTGCGGCTGAGAAGATGAGACGAGAGCAAGAAAAGGGTATTGCCCTAAGCACAAGGCCAAGAAAGCTAGGAGGCTTCCTTTCCCCTTCCATATATACAAGAGTCAAGATTGTTATAGTTTCATCATCATTTTATAAAAAATTCGACAAATTAGGGTTTGTAAAATTAGGGTTTTCTCAAATTGGTAGAGGGGGTTTAAAAATTGAAGTGTTAGGAGTGTAATTCGAGTTTCACTTTCATCAATTTCAAGAGATTCAAGTCCAGTTTGGGTTTCTCCAGGTTCGGTTCATCCCACTCCATTCGACATCATTTTTCTTGTAAGGATAATAATCTTGTGTTTCTGATTTGTCAATATAATTGTTATCATGATTATTTATATTTTTTTTCTTTTCGAATGGTTATGAAAAATTGAAGAAGTTGATGGTTTAATAGGTTCGGTTAAGTTGTTGTTGTTGCGGCTGTCGAGACTCAAGAAAACATTAATAATTTTTACTGAAAATAGTTGTATCAGCTTATTTTTTAAAAAAAGCTTAATTCCTGTTGTTGCAAAGTGTGGTAACACCAAGAAAAACTTTCACTATAAAATTTATATTGGCTTAACCTGAATACTGACTTGCCATGTTTTCGGCTTATTCCTTGCTTCTTTATGATCTCAACGACTAAGATGAAACCCTCTCAAAGGGTGTGTGACCTTTTTCCTGGTCGTGTTGCTTCGTACAGTTACGGACTTGTAAAGAGTGTCGAGCCATGTACTCGAGTCGGGTAGTACCCGATCGACACAAGACAAGGCTCGGTTTAAACATTTACGTCCCATTGACACTAGTACTAATACCCGTATTTTATCCTCAAAAAAATTTACCAATTAGCATAATCGGCTCGTTGATTTATTTGGTCCTTTTCGGTCCAGCCCATTGTGGTACTCAGTCATGAAGTAGCCATTGGCTTATTTGATAACCGGTATTATCGGGAACCTGCCTACAAGTGTGATTTGGGGTTATTGGCTTGTGGGTAGTGTATGACTTATATTTAAACTGAGTGTACCTTCAGTTTACCTTCCAGCTCACTTAGTTTGTACAGTTACTCGTCCTCGTTGTGTATCCTTACCTTGTCATACCAACATAAGTGTAAATAGTCTCTTTGTCTTCCTTTCTCACCCATTGTTAGCAAGACCACCTCAAAGACTTGGCACCTTACTTATACGTGGCAAACTTACACTCCTGTCCCCACTCCATGATCAAATTCTTTTCAGCTTAAAATTACGTTTCTGTTGTCCTTTTCACGTCCACAATATGGCAGAAACATAAAATTTCCAAAAATCAGTTTTTGATTTTAAAATTTCATTTGAGCCCATGACTTAAAGAGTGTATTTAATTCTTTTGTACTAGACCAGCCCAGTAACTCCAAAGGTCCGTTTGGTTTTGTATAGCCCACCAGGGCGTGTATTTTTTTCTCGACAACCCCCCGACTTGTTTTCTACCCTGCTCGACTCGTCATTCACGACGCATAATAAACACACAATTCATTGATTGTTACACGTCCGTAGTTCACGGTTGACAACACAACTCGTATCATATTGTCAATGCTTTTGGAACCACAAGTCACGCGAGATACATAATGAATGAGTAAATAATAAACAAGACATTAAAATCCGTTATGTAAAATAAAACAAGTTACTACTTGAACTTGGATGGTATTTATATAACACAAATGGGTGCTATTTATACTTTCAATTGTTAATAATATAAACTTGTAAATATTCATTCGGGTATGTAAAACTTAACTCTTGACATAAATTTTCATGAAAAACTAGAGTTATACACTAGTCATGCCAAATTTCCTATAAGCATACTTACTATTTCACAATTAGCAAATGAAAATTTCTTTTTGAATATATATACCGTAAATTTTTTAATTATGTATGACGAAGTTAAATATATGACCTTTCAAAACATATTTATTAATAAAATATATTTATAAAATCCTACATTTTTAAAAATTTAATGCAATCGATACATAAATTAAGTTAAGACTTGGTTCCTTTTTCCATATAAATATATTTATACTAGATGTCATGTAAAAATATGTATATATATATACACACTTGATATATATATATATATATCTATATTTCTTTCGTTCGCATCGACGTCCAACGTTATATGTACATACTTTTCGTACATCGTCATCCTGTTATTAACAAACCAAAGTCTTGTTCATCCTTGATATCTCTTCTGCGTGTACCCTTCCAAGTATTATCATTGGTCACCATTAAACCGAAGTCGTAATTTTCTCTTCGAGATTCATTCCATGTCATCCTTCCTAAGCCGAAATCTAACCAATTCCTTGTAAATTGTTTTAAGATAAACGACGCCACATAAGCAACAACAACAACAACAACATAAATAATTAAAAGATTAAAGTTAGTTAAACTTTATTGAGTCTTAAACATAAAGACTAAATTGCCATATTAATTAGGTTGCGTTGCGGAGCCGTGCACTATCATCTTTTGATTTAGATCCCTTTAGACTTCCTACTGCACATTGCCAAGGTGAGTTTCATAGCCCCTACTTTTACTTATTTTATAACTGTTTTGGGGGAAGATACATGCTCATTTTTACTTAAATGATTTAATTACTAAAATTCTGCATTCTATGCATACTATGCCCTTTGATTGATATGTTTTAAGATACATCATACCTAGATGCTTTAAGGACCACACCAAAACTTTTGACCTAGAATATTACGCAGCTTAGCCTAAGGCCTTAGATCCCAAATTGCCCTCTTCATGAACCGTCAATTCATGCTGGGAAGCGCGAATGTTATAAATAGATCTATTGGGAGTGACTTCCCTGTTCGGTTGACCCCGCTTGGGTCAAGGCGAAACATATAGCATGTCGGGACCGAGTGTATTGGGATAAACACTCGCCATGGGCTCCTTATTTGTATGACTTCCTTGTGCATACATAAATTGTCGTCGCTTCGGTTGCATAATAGATTCAATATATAACATTATATTCGTTGTAATATTCATATACCCTACTTATGGTCCACTAATGAAATCTCTTTGATGAAATCCTTTTATGAATTGAAACCATAAACTTTATGACATTATGCAAGACGTAATGATCATCAAAAACCAAATTTGAAATAGTGTACTGAAATCCCTTTTTAAATAAACCTATGAACTCACCAAATGAAGTGACCCTTTTAGCATGTATCTTCAGGTTTTGAGGTGATAGCTTATCTTTGGAGGCGCAAGGCAAAGGCATGGCATGGTCATAGACGACTCTGATTTATGTAATGGGACCACTCGTTTATAATGGGCCATTTTCCGCACTATTCAATAATGTAAACACTGTTTTTTTTAAGAATGAATAAAAGTTTATTTATTAAAAACCAATTGTTCTATGCTTATGTTGTGATACCAATTTAGTAGCACCCCAATACTTGTATGCTTCCGTTGAGTCATTTTTGGGGGTGTTACAGGGTATGCTCGCCTTTTTTGCTGAGTTCAATGTTGCTACAGCACGACAGGTGTGTTTTAGTTTCGAAGTCCGTATGCGATTGGAGTATAATATGGTAGAGAGAAAGCGCCTATTATCCCTGTTAGAAGGGAGGGATAAGGAGGTCTCTATCCTTAGGGCCAAAGTTTCTGAAGTCAGGTCTTCTGAGTTGGCTACTACTGGTGAGTTGTTTGCAGCTTCTGTTGTGGAACTTGCTTTGTTGAAGAGTCATAATTCTTTCCTTGAGCGGGAACGAGACTCTCTTCGTGCTGAGCTTGCTGAGATCCGATCTTCTTTTGATGAGAAGGATTCTGAGTCCTCTACTTTCAGGGCTGAAGTTGTTGTGCTCAAGTCTTAGAATGCTAACCTTTATGAACAGGTATGTATTAATTATTTTTCATCCATCTTTTCCATTCGCTTATTCTTCCGTTGTTTTTTGATTCTTTGTTTTTATTTGTAGATACGTATTTTGGAGTCCTCATGTTCCAAGCTTCGCAGTCAAATTCCTTCTCTTAATGCTTTGAGGGAAGAGTTTTCCAAGACTCAAGATGCAAAGGTGGTTGCGGTTATGAAAAAGGTTGATTCAACAGTTGCTGATTTGTGTGCACTGGCTCGGCACCATGATGAAGAGTTTTATCATCGCTTTCTTACTTTGCTATCTAGTCGGCGTTGGTTGTTGACTAATGGTATGAGCCTTGCTGTGTTTAAGTGTTAGAATTCTCCCGAGTACTCTGCAGCAATGGCGGAGGTCATCAGTCGTCCATTGATAAAGGTATGCAAGTTGGGCTAGCGGCGAGTATTATTCACGGTAAGGGGAAAAAAGAGCTTGTGGATCTTGCTGCGTATGACCCTTCTGCGGAAGCTCACTATCTTTCCGTTGTGAAGGCCCTTGCGGATGTGGAATTTTCCTTACTCTCCGTTCTTAAGTCTAGCAAGGATGCTGGTATTGATGAGATTATGGATCTTCTTCGGGTTGAGGGGCCGCATGCGAGTGCTTCCATGATTGTTGGGTTACAGCCTAATCTTGAACAGCTTGTGGTACCTGTTTATGACAAGCATACTAGCATTGTTATTGGCACTAGCTTATTGTCTCGCTCACTGGAAGTTGTTCAAGAAAGGGTTGATCAATTTAGGAGCGTTCCTGTTTCTCATCAGCCCACTGTTGCTGATGTTTATGATTCTTTAATTGCTCCGTTATCCGCCCGCACTGTTATGGGTATGGAAGGACCTTCAACTAGCGAGTTGGCTTTGACTTCCAGTACTTCGTTGCCACTTGTACTTGCTTCTTCTAGTATTCCTGTTGTCTTTGTTAGGCCCCTCTCCACCGACGATTATGACGTTGGAGAGTCTAGTGTTATTATTGATATTGCGGAGGATCCACACCTTGAGGTGAGCGAAGTTCCTTCTGTCCTGTCCGAGCCTGAAGCTAGCGTGATTGTCTTAGAGCAAAACTACTTTACTTTTCTTTCTTTTTATGCTTGTAGTCCTTTGAACAATGTTTAGCTTTTCCATTTCTTGTAATGTTCACAATGCTTTTGTGAAATTTGTTACCTGTTTTATGCTACTATCTTTTTGTTTTTCGGATACCTGTGTTCTTAGTATCCGCTGCATACATTGTGTGTTGCTATTATTTTAACGTTATACATATATGCACGTTTTTAATAGTCTTTTGTGCACACCCTTTTTGGATTTGTGCCGTGCTATTATTTTAACGTTTATACGCATATGCACGTTTTTAATAGTCTTTGGATAATTTTGGGCTATCCTCCCAGTACTGGGCTTGCAATACCTCTTACGTACCTTGGTGATTATGTTGTTCACCTTTTAGTTATTCGTGATAACTCTTTGTTATTCGAAAATAACATATTTGGGTCGTGCCCAATTTTATGCTTGCCCGTCTTATACACTTAATCAAAATGAAATTATTTGAAAAATAAAACGATGAAGGTAGCTGATCTTCACTTTTTTATTGATTTGATATGTTTCAAAATAAATTACAAAAATTGTAAATTCGAGTATTGATAAGGATTTAAAACGTACACTTTTAAGAGGTCATTTAAGCCCTTAATCGATCACTTTTATATCCGTTACTGCTTAATTTCGTTTCTTTTCACTTTTAAGGTCTCTTGGAAGCAAAATGCTGGAATAATGCTTAGTTGGACGAAAAGGGTGAATATATGAAGAAAATGGCTAAGTCAAGATCGAAGACACTCAAGTCTTTGGCCGAAGTCGACGACGTCCAAACTAAAGGCGGCGCCGTCCTCTCACGGATTTAATTAAAATACACCGACCACTCGGTAGACTTTTTGCTAAAATAAACCGACGTCCAGCTTTGAATAGAATGGTGTCACCAAGACTTTTCATCTCGAAGGCCCGGATCCGTAGTCGACGGCGTCCCTACTAAAGCCCGACGGCGTCACAACTACAACGTGACGCCGTCCCAACGATAACTTGGCCAAGACGAAAACTCTAATGACGGCGATCTGACGGCGTCCCACCTATAAGGCGACGCCGTCGCAAGTGTAAAATTATATATATAAATCGAATTTTTAGAATTTTAGGAGGTAGACTTTTGGAGTAAAAACCCTAAACGGTTGTAGTCCGACTTGGACAATATCTTAGGGTCCCAAACCCTATTTTACATATCAAGATAAGTGTTTTACTTCATTAATTTCATTATATCTTCCATTGAATGTGTGTATGCTTGCTTGTTTAACATGTCTGGCAGAATTTCTTGTGTGCTTTCTTAGATCTATGAAACCTAGTTGTTAATTATTGTTAGGTTGTCTCTAATCTTAATTGTAATTGGCTTAGGAGTGCAACTAGGCTATCGTTATGTTTAATGCTTGATGAATCTTTGATAGTTTATGAATGACTTAGTGGATTTCGTTTACTACACTCAAGGGTGACTTCAAAGAGTTAGGGCGTAGGCACACCCTACGACTTTAGGAAACACAACGCGTTAAGAATAAGGACGTGACAATTCAACCTACAATAAAAGATAACTATGGAGTAATAGTATCTAGGTAAACACATTTTTAATCATCATACGAGCACACAATAATAGACATAAGACTACCCGTAGAATTAGATAATTAGAATAGTAGAGTAATCTGTAGAAGTACCACCCCCCAAATCCAAGCCCTGAGATTTTACCCTTAGCTTTTTAAAAAAATATAAAAAGATAAAAAAGAATCTTCCTCAACCTTAACCTTAGCGTAGTACACTTCTTACTAGCATTCCTATTCCCCTAGAGAACGATATCAATCCCCAAGGCTTACCCAATACTACACTACAACGATTAGGCTCACTGCCTAGGGTGTTGAAAAACTTGCTCGACTTAAAAGGAAGTTCCTTTGACCCGAACGCGCTCAGACGCGCATCAAGTTTTTGGTGCCATTGTCGGGGAATAGAATAGCTAGTTAGATTTCTATCTCGTTTAGGTTCCCTTGCTTGATTCCTATCAAGTAAGATTTTTTCTTATTTTTAGCTTCCTCGTAGTCTATCCCCCTTCTTCGTGACTTTGTTAGTAATCCCATCACTTTTCATCATGGAAGGTGATAACCCGCCACCACATCCACCACTTCCCATCGACCCACCACTCATTGACCCACCAAGAGGCCGTACTCTTGGTGAATACTCTAGACCGAGCCAGCAAGGCTATAGGAACACCGTTGAGCTCCCCGATCAAGCTCAAACTACGGCCCTACGATCCGACACCATTTGGTTGGTGCAAAACGGATGTGCATTCCATGGACTTCGTTCCGAAGATCCTAATCAGCATCTCAAGGACTTCCTTAAAATCGTTGATTCCATCGACCTTGATGCTACCACAGGAGAGACCACGCGCTTGTTTCTCTTCCAATTCTCTCTACGGGACCAAGCTAGTAATTGGCTTGAGCGACTTCCCGCCGGATCCATCTCAAGTTGGGATGATCTCACTACTCGTTTCCTTTCCCAACTTTTCCCACCCGGGAGAACTACTAAGCTTAGGAATGACATCTTGATGTTCCAACAACATCAAGGTGAATCTCTCTACGAGACATGGACTCGATTCAAGGACTTACTCCATAAAGTCCCTCATCATGGCATCGAACTTTGGCTTTAAGTCCAAATCTTTTATGATCATGTCAACTTCTCAACTAAGCAATCCATCGACCAAGCGGCCGGTGGTAAACTTAGTGATCTCACCGCGGAAGAATCGTAGGGTACAATAGAGGACCTTTCCCTCTATGACAACGAAAGTTGGAATGACCCCCGTGAGTTGCCCAAAACCGTCAAGGCAATCTCCTTGCCTCCCATTGACTCACAAACTTCCAATTGTAGGATGCTCGAACTTGAAGATCAAGTCAAATTCCTAATGAGCTCCTACGAAAATCCTAAGTCTTCACAACATGTGAGCAAAATCACTCTACCTTGTGAGTTATGTAGTGGTCCTCACGACACTCGTGATTGCACAAGACTCCCCGAACAAGCTTTTGTGAAATACGCCTCCACGCATACCGATGGAGCGGGAGAGAAGTGGTATACTTTCAAGCCCGAGCAAAACAACTTAGGAAATTCCTATAATCCCTCATAGAGAAATCACCCTAACCTTAGGTGGAGCCAAAACTCAAACCCGCCACAAAACTCATATAGTCCATCCAATAGGTCCAACCCTCCAAATATTAGGAATTCCACTAATCTCGAGGGAATGGTGTCTAGGTTCATGTCATCTCAAGAAGCTCGATTGACTAAGCTTGAAGTCGATTTCAAGCAACGACAAAGTGAGATGACAACCATGCTCGACACCCTCTTAAAAGCCTTCAATGACCGGGAAATTGGAGCACTCCCAAGTGACACTATAATGAACCCAAAAGTGAATTCGATTTCCTCGACTTCATGTTCTTGCTCACCTTGGGAGAGTGCATATCCATGCCCTTCACGCCCAAAAGTTCACTCGGTCAACGCCATCAAAACGGGTTCCAAGCGATCCCTCATAAGGTACCAAGGACCCGAACCGTTAGTCCCTCCAACTCTTGAGAAACCCATCAACCAAGAACCCAAACCTAATCTAGAAGAGGAGTACAAGGATCTCCACCAAGAAAAACATGTTCTTGAAGTCTTGACTCATGCGCCTTACTATAACGCTTTAAAAGAAAAATATGAGCAAGAACTAAAATTAGGAGAACGTAGGTCCGCATTTGTGCAAAATAAGTTACCTAAGAAGATAGATGATCCCGGCTATTCATTCTTCCTTGTAGACTTGAAAATTCCAAATCTTTCGACACATTAGCCGATTTAGGATCAAGCATCAATCTTCTTCCGTTGTCCCTCCATAGAAGCCTTAACCTAGGTAAGATAGTGTAACACCCCCAAAAATGACTCAGCGGAAGCATACAAGTATTGGGGTGCTACTAAATTGATACCACAACATAAGCATAGAACAACGGATTTTTATAAATAACTTTTATTCATTTCTTAAAAACAATGTTTACATTTTTGATTTGATGCGGAAAATGGCCCATTATAAAAAGGTGGTCCCAATACATAAATCATAGTCGTCTATGACCATGCCATGCCTTTGCCTTGCGCCGCAAAGATAAGCTATCACCTCAAACACTCAAGATACATGCTAAAGGGTCACTTCTGTTGGTGAGTTCATAGATTTATTTAAAAGGGATTTCAAGACACTGTTTCAAATTTGGTTTTTGATGATCATTACGTCTTGCATAATGTCATAAAGTTTATGATTTCAATTCATAACAGGATTTTATAAAAGAGATTTCATTAGTGGACCATAAGTAGGGTATATGTACATTACAACGAATATAATGTCATATATAGAATCTATTACGCTAGCACTAAGTTCATGAAACCGAAGCTACAACAGTTTATGTATGCACAAGGAAGTCATACAAATAAGGAGCCCATGGCGAGTGTTTATCCGAATACACTCGGTCCCGACATGTTATATGTTTCGCCTTGACCCAAGCGGGGTCAACCGAACAGGGGAGTCACCCCCAATAGATCTATTTATAACATTCGCGCTTCCCAGCAGGAATTGACGGTTCATGAAAAGGGCAATTTGGGATCTAAAGTCTTAGGCTAAGTCGTAATATTCTAGGTCAAAGGTTTTGGTGTGGTCCTTAAAGCATCTAGGTATGATGTATCTTAAAACATATCAATCAAAGGGCATAGTATGCATAGAATGCAAAATTTTAGTAATTAAATCATTTAAGTAAAAATGAGCATGTATCTTCCCCCAAAACAGTTATAAAACAAGTAAAAGTAGGGGCTATGAAACTCACCTTGGCAATGTGCAATATGAAGTCTAAAGGGAATTAAATCAAGGAGTGATAGTGCACGGCTCTGACACGCAACCTAATTAAGTATGGCATATTTAGTTTCCATGTTTAAAACTCGATAAAGTTTAACTTTATAAATTTTAAATGTTTTTGTTGTTGTTGTTGTTGCTTGTGTGGCAGCATTTAAGTTTGGAATAGTTTTCCAATTGTTTTTAAGTATTGGCTCTTGGAAGTGCTTAAGTAAGGAATAGGAAAATATCAAGGACGAATGAGTCTTCGGCTCGATGGCAACCGGAAGATGATTATACAGAAAGTAGACACATATAAAGGGTAGAAGAATTACAAGAATGTCGTTTTAAAAGTATATATGTTTATACAACATCATACCTTGGTTAAAAAGTTTATATGCTAAGTAATAGTTTCGTTTAAAGAGTTTATATTTAAAATGACACTTATAATTTATAAATGTAGAAAAAGAAATTGGGTATGACTCGAGTATAAGTTTTAATTATATGTGGCGACTAAGGGTCACGATATTTAAATCACCGTTGTTGTATAAGAATGAGTTTGGTTTAGTTTAATTATAGCATTAGTTGAAATACGTACTAATGATTCCAGTATTAAGATTATAGTCTATTATCCGTTTAGAAAACATGTTTATAAAGTATGTTTAGTAGGTTTAAAATATGTCGTAAATACTGTCGAGAACGGGTAAGATGAGTGAGTCGAGAATGAGGCGTGAGGTAAGTCGATGAGAACGAACAACGTTACTCGATTTATATTACATTCCGAGTTTACGTTTATACTTCACCATTTTATTGCATACACTGTTATATCAATTTGATAGTTATAATGAAAGTGAAATATTTGACAGAGTTGTCGTGTGTAAACTAAACTCGAGCGCGCTATATACCATTGCATGTTGGGCTCGGTGTGAGCTCAACTCAACACACCCTTTGTTGGATTGGGCTTGGCAGCCTATATAGCAACACATACACAACACACTTACGGAAGATTGGGCTTGGAGGCCTGATATTAAAACTGTTGGAGTTACATAATTAACTTTGATATTTTGTCGAACGTGACACAAACCAAGGCCAAATACCCTTACGAGCCTTCCATGACCATGATGTGGTGCGATGTTAGCAGATGCAACAAATGCCCTCGGGGTATTTTTACTTGGCTCGAGCAAGCAAACAAATATCACACTCTCAAGAATTGGACATGACGAGGCAATATAACATACTCTCGCACACACCCTCATCCGAGTACAACACGAGCACAATTATACCCCCATACGAGTTTCATCACAATTGAGACTAAAACAGAACAAACCAAGGAATAGCTTATGTTGAAATGGACGAAATAACAAAGAATAAGTCGGAGAATTAGTCAAGCACAACAAATACTTGAGTCGAAGGACAACAAATCGCCAAAATCAAATAAACCAAGGATCTCTATAATCTAGAAACCAAAATAAGCAGGATAAGCTAAGTATTATGCCAAAAACTGTTTTTAAACCCATTATCAAACTTTAAGCCGAATATCCGTTATGACATTGCTAAGTTTTTTTAAAGTTTCTTTCCTGTTTCTTTTACCACTATCAAAACATACGAATATGACCATGATAGGTTTGGCTAGCATCTAACCCGACCAAAACTAACTAGTACATGAGAGACATGATGGTGATGGCTATATTATGACCCGCGTCATTCGGGTACAACCCGACTGGCGTGACTCGAATCACACCATTTCGGGGATGGTATGACTCGTATGGGAAGGGCAGGAACCCTCGATGTGGGTTGTCTTTCCTAGCCGAATAAAACCAAAATTAAGCCATGAAGGGTCGAAATTAAAATGATAAAAAAAACAAGTAATCAAATGAATGAGCTGAAACTAATAAGTAGTCTAGAATAGCCAATACAAATTTTAAAGGGTACGATTTCTTTTTAGTTTTGCCACACTTCAACAACAACAACACCATGTCATACCATATTAACTTAATCAAATCATTCCCAACTTTATTATTACCATTTGGTATGAACAAAGAGGATTATAAATTCGATTAGGACAAAAGAAATTACATACTTGACGAATTCAACAAAATAACAATTGAATATCCTTACACTAATTCTTGTGGGTCGAATGGGTATGAACACAGAAAATCCACAAGCTCAATTGGAGGAGACTCGAGATGATTTGGGAGAATTAACTCCAGGGTAGCTTCCTTATGCCATCAACTACAAAACCCTCTATCAATTTTGAAAACCCTTTGTTTGGAAGAATCCTAATTCGTACAAACCCTAACTTGTGGGTGAGATGGTGAGAAACTTGTGTGAACCTCCTATGGATGTGCGTCCATATAAAAGAAAAACAAAAGGGAAACTTGACTTTATCTTTTCTTGACCTAATGCTTAGGGTATTCCTTCTTCTAGCTCACGTCTTTCTTCCACAGCCATGCCTCCAACTTCATGTGATGTCTAGATGGGTAGATAGCTATTTGGAGAATGATGGAGGTGAGACTTTGTGTTGGACTCCTCAAAAGAAAGAAATTATACCATTTTAATGTTTGTTTTCTCTGGTTTGTGTCGACACAGGAGGAAGGGAGGGGACAGGTGAGATTAAAAACGTGGGAGAGAGAAAAGGGAGGTTTTTATCTCTTTTGTTTTATTAGTCGGTACAGTATAATCGGTACCCCGTGTTTTTTCGAATCTTCGAGTAAATGTACCTTCCCGGTTCCTGAAAGATTTAGAAATTATATTTTTAGAAGCGTTTTTGTAAGTGTAATAATATATTATTATTATTACATAGAAATTTGATTATAAATGTTTGCCGTTATTAATTTGGTGTCGGTCTGCGTGCGGTGCCTTGACTTCTAAATTCACGAGATAATCTCTCGTTTTCTTTAGTGAATTATCAGTGATTGATAAAAAGTGTATTTTTCTCTTATCTAAGTATTTATTTTTAGTTTTGAATGCTACTGCGCTGCAGTATGCGGAATAACTATTGGATTAAGCTTATGTATGCTTAAATTTTAACTTGGATGATAATAAATTTCACTTTTATTATACAGATACTTAGTGGACAAGTATCGTTGTGCGGTGACTTATTTCTAAAGAAGCGAGATGACCTCTTGTTTTTGGATTAAAATATTGACATCTGTCAGAGAATAACCGATTTGCATTTTTTGACGTAATAAATATTATTATAATAATCTGAAATTTTACGGGTTGTTATAGATAGAACCAGCGGAAACCATATTAGGTCTAGCGGACGGAAGTATTGCATATCCGGTAGGGAAAATAAAAGACATGGTAGTACACGTAGGTCAATTGACTATTTTTGCGGATTTCCATGTGCTAGACATGAATAAAGACCCGACATGCACATTGTTAGTAGGAAGAGGATTTTTAGCCACCGCTAGTGCCATAATTGATTGTAAGATGTCTAAGATAGTGGTAGGAGATGGGAGTGCTAGGTCAATTTATGATGTCAAGAAGCATATCTACTAAAAAGAGGAAGAAATACCCTACATGATCATGTTGGATAGAAAATCATCTAGATATGGACCTTGGACTAATAAAGATTTTGTAGGTCCTCAACGACCTTTCTATCTAGAGGAGGTCTTTGTAAGTGACTCAACTTTTCATGAGCAACAATTGGCTAGGGACATTGAAGTGAACGTTCGAGAATGCCATAGTGTTTAGGAAGATGACCGAGTTCCTAGGAAGCTTGCCCGTTAATCTTGTCATGAATAAGTGGAAAGTTGAGAGTGAGATGCCTAAGCATAATTGGAATTGGGATAGACCACCTAGTGATGGGAATGGAGAATGGCACATTAGGATGACAATCTATGATCTCGATGGAGAAAAGTTTGAAAAGGCGTACCGAACTAAGCGTACCACTAGGAAATTAAAAGATAAGTTTGATCCCTATGACATTCTGAAACATATTGGATTTCATAAACACATAACTAATAACACATATGGGGCGTATGGTTTGTAGTTTAGAGGGAGAAAGTGGGAGAGTTTTGGGAACTTAGTGAGACAAAGAAAAATAATATTATGAAAGCTCCAACCCTTTGCCTTGCTAGGCAAAAGGTATTTATAGGTTCTTACAAGACACGCCTCCTACGGGCTGTGGATCAGGCATACAGTGGATAAAGACTCGTCCGTCCTCCAAGGTGTTACTTAACAAACTACTTACTAACACTACATGACTACGACTACGAGCATTCTAACGAATACATATACTTGAGGTAATCGACTCTTTAATAACGAGATTTTCTAAATCCTAACAATATCCCCCTAAGGAGGTCACCTCAATTACATCAACTACAAACAGATATTACATTTTGGTGCTCTTGGATTCTTGATTAAGTTCTTTCCTCTGTAGTCCGTAGTCTTTGATTCTTCATTTTCAGCATGCTTTGTACTATTAAGTGGAGGTCTTTAACTGATCCACATGATGATGAGTTTTGAGCCAGCATTGAGATCATCAGCCACCATAAATCTCTGACTCTTTCTTTGTAGTGTTGCCATCATGTGACGTTGTGACTTTTGGACCGACATGCTCACATTTTGGATCATGATATCTTCTTATCAGAGTAGCAGAATCTTTTATTGATTCATAATATTTCCAGCAGCGTAACAGAAGCATGGATTGAAAATATCAGAGCCCGTTGATGAAGATATGCACTTATCATGATTTCTTTATAAGTGAATGTGATGTGTGAGCATGCGGAAATGGATTGACTCCTTAATTCTGATCAGCTGCAACCGTCGGGGGTTCCTGCATACAACAGTTAGCAATAAAAGCGCACGAAAGTGTCTTTGATCACTTTCGTTGAATTAAAAGCACGCCCACGGTTCCCGCTGATCAAGACAAGCACCGCTGTGATCGTATAATTCAAGAATCTCTTTGTGTGGTTTCGCAATGCTCTAGTCGTTCTCAAACCGAACGTCTCAAAGAAGACAACACAGAGTGAGTGAACCAGCAAATTGAAATTTACTGATTGATGAAAAGTTATTTGAAAACAATCATGTATTGCTTAATTTAAAGGGTTTTTCAATACAGCGAAGGTTTTATTGGAAAATCAATTATTAATCATAAATACCCTTTTAATTTTGAGACATTAGTGCTCAGTCTATGTGCTACATAAAAGAATTTTTAAGCACAACGACTGTTTTTTCAAAGGTATCCATCAATCCATTTCCTGAACCAGGATTGATTCATAATGTGAATCGCTCCATCGTTTATGTCCAGTTGTCACATGATTGATCTATTGGATAGATCTCACATGCCACCCACCAAGAGCTTGTTTGATGTTGGCTCTAGAAGGCTTTCCATCTTTATTGTGAATATGTTCACATATCACTCGGATGTTCTAGCAATACCACAAGGATAATGCGTAAGACTCTTAAAATATATTCTCACTTTCCACATTGTGTGAAATAGTGAGTCTTCATTAATTGTGTCCCAATGAGATTTATTGATGATCTCTTGGCACTAGACTCAATTGTGCATATTTGGTTTCCTATGCCGGAGACTAGGGAGAGGGTCTCCTTCTTCAATATCAACAATCTCTAAGAGAAAGTCGATAGATTATGTAGGTTCCCCATGAGAATGAAACAAGCCCTTGTAGTGCAGTGCGTCACTGGGTCCATGATGTCTTCTCTTCAATACCAGTGTTACCTTGGTAACAACCAGCAGCATATGAATTGAACCCGGTTTCTGCCCTAAGGTTGAATTTTTTGGAGGGCTATTTCTTTTCACCCTTTTCTCATTCATTTCTTTTTCATTCTTCAACCCCTTCAGTGCTTACCGAGACTTCATTACTAGAACCTTGTTGGGTTTATTCCAGTTCTAGCTCTATCTTAGTCCACACTCTTCCCATTTCTCACTTTTCTCCTTTTTTTCATCATACCTAAGGACTTCTACACTATCTAGTGGATTGTCCCTAGGTACATCCCTCCAGCTCTGGCAGGATCATGGGAACGGATACCTAACCTAACCATCCTTATATCTCCGTGCATAAAGTAAATTTGGTCGGTCTTTAGGTCTTGTTCATTCCGCCTCAAAACCAATTGAAAACCATTTGAAAATCAATCAAGGTACTTGTGATATAAAATCAAAGCATTTTGTACCTTAATTATTTTAGAAAAGCTCCCCCTCAACATGTGCTTCACGTATTAGAAGTTGTTTAGCACATGGAGGCAAGAGGACTTTGAAATCTAAGATTAAGAATGAAAGATCCAATCTTTTGATTAACATTTTCTAAAATGATCATCATCACTTCCCTATCAAATCTAGTATTTTAAGTACTTTGAATGAAATATTTTGGGAAGGATGAGGTTTTCTTTTGATTGCTCCCCCTCAATATGTGTATCGAGATTCAAAAGTGTTTTGAACATATTAGAGGGAACATGCACTTAGATACAAATCAATCACGTTTCAATTCTTTTTGGTTTAAGATAAATGCTCCCCCTTAACATGTGCATGAGAGAATTTTAAATAATTTGGCACATGTAGGGAGGAGAGCTTGTTATTATATTTATAAAACTACTTATTGAATTATCAGTTTATATCCAATTTAAATCACAAGTTCTCCCTCGATCATAATTTTCAAATCCTTTGAGATTTGTGATCTCTATTGATTTAAATTGTTTCTGAAAGCTTTTAAGGAGAATAGTGACTTGCTTTTAAAATATTTAACTGATATGGATCAAATTCTGAGACTTTAAACTCCAATGATTAAACATGCTTAAGTATCTTATGAAAACACAATATTAGCCTTGGTCTGGATCCAATTGTACAAAATGATTGTTCTTTTTGATTATCCAAAATTAGACCTTGCTCGATTACGTGCCAATTGTTTGAAAAATAACTTTTTGATTTGATTGAAATCATTCTCCCCCTCAATCAATGACATAAGTTGTTGATTGAGTGTTAGAGATTTTGACACATGATAAGTCCAGATGATTTTCAAAAATATAGTCCGAGTTATTTTGTTTTCATTAGATGACAAATATTTTTCAGAAGAATATTTAGAAGGAAAAGTATTTGTGAAGGAAACATTTAAAGTCCAAAATACATCCCTGTGGTTTGCCCTGTGTCTCGGTTTACATCTCTAAACTTTTTTTTGGAACAATTACATCCCTCCATTAGTAAAGTTGGCACAAAATCATCCCTAAGGACGAATGCTGCAAAGAAGTCCCCGATAAGTACCCCACGTGCTAGTCACGTGAGGGGTATTTTTGTCCATTTCTCACTCATCCTAAATAAAAAACAAAGATATGATCTCCTCTGCCCCTTTCTCTCTCAATCAATCTCCAAATCAACTCAACTTTCAATCCCACATCAAACTCATACAAAAACCAATTCCGAGACCCTATTGGTCTCGGCTTAACCCACGGATATAACCACGCACCACGTTTACAACCACCGGACCTTCTTGGTCCCGGTCAACTCCACCAACAACAACAACAACCAAAAATCAACCAAAACTGAACCCTTGTTCTTGCTTGCTCTCGGCTCATACCCAACGAAACCAAACCGGACCCTAGTGGTCACGGTTCATCCCTAACGTCAACAACACCATCCAAGTCTCCACATCCGAATCAAACAAACATGAATATAAATAATAAAATAACATACGACTCAACTTGACACTAACACGACACACACATGATACCAAACAAATTTTATTTGCGTTTTATTTTATAAAAGATTGATTCCTACTCGTTTTCCACTTAACCCAAACCAAAACAAGAAAAACGTGACTCGGAGGTCACTAAACGAGTGAGGACTCATTTTTCTCACCTTCCTTCTTCCCGACCTATGCGTGAAATGGCGAAATAACAATAAAGGGTGGCGCGTTGGGTGGTTTGGGTGGCGGTGGTAGTGAGAAATGGCGCGTGGAGTGGGTGTAAATGGAGAGGAGGTTGAGACAACCGTTTTGGTGGTGGTGGTGGTGTACGCGCTGCGGTGGTGGTGGTGGCGGGGTGAACGACGAGAGAGTGGGAGGGTTTCTGTGGCGCGTGATGTTGTGGATCGGGAAGGAAATGATGTGGGGAGTCTTTTGAGGTGGGTGGTGTGTGGTGGAGGCTGACGGTGTGGTGGTGGCGGCGTCCTTTTTCCGGCGGCTAGGGTTCCAAAATAGAAGGAGAGAGAAGTGTGTGAGGGTGGTGATGATAATGATGAGTTGGAGTGGGTTGGTGGGTGGATATACCCATAGGACAAAAATACCCCTCACGTGACTAGCACGTTGGGGACTTAACGGGGACTTCTTTGCAGCATTCGTCCTTAGGGATGATTTTGTGCCAACTTTACTAACGGAGGGATGTAATTGTTCCAAAAAAAAGTTTAGGGATGTAAACCGAGACACAGGGCAAACAACAGGGATGTTTTTTGGACTTTACTCAAACATTTGTCTTTTTGGCGACAAAAAATTGTTTTTAGAATTAGAGCATGAGGTTTCAAAAATTAGATTAAGCATGGCTCTGCTCTTTCTTTTAAAACTGGTTACTGCCTGAAATGACAATAAACCATCATTTTTCTCCATCTCGGTTTTTTTTTTTTTAGCAAAAAGTTTATGTATATTCGAACTTCATCTAAAGACCCGTTCCATTCTTTGAGTGACAAATCAAAGTCCGTAGATGTTATCGAAGAACAGAAACTTGATGTGAAAAATAATATTTTTGGGCTTTTTCAAAGATTTTCTTATTTTTATAGATTTTGAAATTTTATATTTTTCTATTTTCTTTTTGTGGGTTTTATAATTTTGTATTTTGCTTTTTGATAAGATATGTACAAGACATAGATGAAGAAAAGTCTTTACTACTCGTCTTCCTCTTGAAGACGTTTGAGTGTTTCCGGTTGTAGACTCTTTAGTACAAGTCGTGGAAGAATAAACTCAAACCGTTCTCTAGGAAGAGCTTTAGTGAAGATGTCTGCCAGCTGATATTCAGTTCTCACAAAATATAGTTCCACCACACCTTTCTCCACTTGTTCCCTGATGAAATGATGTCGAATGTCTATATGCTTTGCTCTTGAATGTTGAACATTGTTGCAGCAGAGAGCAATGGCACTTTTGTTATCACAATACATAGGGATTTTGTTGAATTCATAGCCATAGTAAGATAATTGTGATCTCATCCATAGGATTTGAGCATAGTAAGATGAAATGGCTATGTATTCCGCCTTTGTAGATGATATAGACGTACTCATTTGTTTCTTTGAAGACCAGATTACTAATTTATCTCCCAAGAATTGAGCACCACCTGACGTGCTTCGACATGTATCTTGACACTGTGCATGGTCTGCATCTGCATATGCTGTTAGTGACATATTGGTGTCCTTCGGATACCAAAGTCCCATGTTAATGGTTCCTTGGAGATACCGAAAGACCCGTTTAACCGCTTCAAGGTACTTTTTGGTAGGCTTAGCCTGGTATCTAGCACACATGCATACAAATGTAATGTAATATCGTGTCTCATGGTTGTGACGTACATCGAGGATCCAATCATACTGATATTTCGTTTGATCAACAATGATCCCCGAGTTATCCTCATCTAGTTTTGTGCGCTCCACCATGGGAGTGTCAACAGGGTCACAAGAGTCAAATCCAAATTTCTTTAAAATTTCATTAGCATATTTAGATTGATTAATGAAAATGCCTCCGGGACTTTGTGAAATTTGTAATCCCAAGAAAAATGACATTTGTCCCATCATAGACATTTGAAATTTGGAGCCCATCTCCTTTGAAAAGCGGTCACATTCATTAGGGTCGGTAGAGGCAAAAATAATATCATCAACATAAATATGAACATGAATTAAGTGTTTTCCTGACTTTTCGGTGAACAATGTTGATCAATCGCTCCTTTGTGAATCCATTTGTCAATAGGAACTTTGTGATGTATCATACCATGCCCTTGGAGCTTGCTTCAAGCCATAAAGTGCCTTCTTCAAGCGGTAGACATGGGTAGGATGCTCTGGATTCACAAAACCTTCGGGTTGACCATCAAGAAAAGCGGTCTTTACATCCATCTGATAAACCACCATGTTCTTGCTAGCTGCATTAGCCAGGAAGATTCTGATAGCCTCAATTCGTGCAACCGGAGCAAATGATTCTTCAAAGTTAATACCCTCCTCTTGTCGATATCCTTTAGCCACTAATTTGCCTTGTTCTTCAGAACATTACCGTGCTCATCAAGTTTTACTTTAAATATCCACTTGAGAGCAATGATCATAGCATAATCTGGAGCAGGTACCAATTCCCATACATCAAGAAGATCAAACTCATGGATTTCTTCTTGCATAGCACTAAACCAGCTATCCTTATACATTGCAGTTTTGACATCTTTAGGTTCGATCTTTGATAATACAGAATTGAAGAAGCACCATAAGGCATCTGTGGCAAGTTGTTTACGAGTGGATACCGGACGAGACGGATTTCCAATAATGTTTTCCAATGGATGATCATGTGTCCATTTTCTGAGATGTTCATGTGGTTGGTGATCAGGAACTGAGGTAGCAGAATTTGGATCCCCTGATGAAGATGGTTCAGGTGTTGATTTAGGGGCAAATATATTTTCAAATGGTGCATCTTCTGGAGTGGCAAAGGGGTTCTCTCCATCATAGTTGGCGGAAAACTTTCCATGATTTACACTCGAGGATTGAGGATTTGAGAATGATGATGACTTCTTTCGTCTATGAGGAAGAAATAAAATGGAAGAACCCGCGGATATGTGCAAAACTTCAATTTTTGTTAGCCGGAATCTGCAGCAGGGCTTCTTGAGTTAGTGACACAGAAACTGATGGATTATCTGTGTTGACTGGATTAGGAGCCGCCATTGTTGATGATGTAGATTGATCATTGACAAGAGGTTCATAGTATTCATCAAACATCGGATCAAACAATTTCTTCAAATCTTCTTCAGAAGGGGGTACATATGGAACTACAGGTGAGGGATTATGTACAAGAGAAGAACTAATGGGACTACTTAATGAATGTTGAAATGCAGGTCCAGAACTAGATTGTCCAGAAGCCATTTTCTCAGACAGCTCATCGAACGTGACGTGAATAGTTTCTATGATATCTCGGGTTCTTTTATTGTAGATTCGGTAACCCTTCCGGTTTCGTGCGTAACCAACAAAAACTCCAATGTCCGCCTTAGCTCTTAACTTTCCTAAATCTTGACCATCATTCGTTGGATAACATAAAGCACCGAATACACGAAGGAAAGAAAGATCTGGTTTTCGATTGTGGACAAGTTCATAAGGAGTTTTTCCATGAGTGGTATGGATAAGAGAACGTTTTGGGTATAACAAGCAGTGGCAATGGCTTCAGCCCATAGAAACATTGGAACCTTTGAGTAGATCAACATAGTCCTTGCAGCTTCGACAAGAGTTCGATTTCGTCTTTCAACTACACCATTCTGTTGAGGAGTACGTGGAACACTTCTTTGATGACTGATTCCAATGCTTCCATAAAACTGACTTAGTTCTTTGTTAACAAATTCAGTTCCATTGTCTGCTCGGATAATTCGATCGTTTTATTAAGTCGAACTCGCAATTGCTTGATAAGTTTGATGATGACATCTAGAGTTTCATCCTTTGACCTCAAAAACTTAACCCAAGTAAACCGAGAGTAGTCATCAACCACGACTAGCACATATTTCTTCCTGTTTATAGTTTTCACTCTCATGGGTCCGCACAAATCCATATGAAGAGTGTGAAGAACTTCCGTAATTGAGTTTGCAGGTTTGGGTTTATGGGCGTATTTCTTTCTTTGTCCCAATTGGCATGCCGAACAAAGATGATCTTTCTCTTATTTCAATCTGGGCAAACCTCTTACAAGGTCCTTTCTAGAAAGATCATTTATGGTTCCGAAGTTCAAATGATTGAGACGACGATGCCATAACCATGACTTTGTTTTTGAAGCCTTTGACAACAAGCAGATTGGAGAGGACTTCATCATGTCTTCGATGGAGAAGGTGTACAGATTGGTTCCACCGGTTCCTTTTAAAAGTTCAACACCATCAAGTTCTCTAACGAAGCAAGTATGTTTTCTAAAGGCCACTTCTAGATCAGAGTCACAGAATTGACCAACAGAGAACAAATAATGACCAAGACCTTCAACATAGTAGACCCTGGAAATTACACTGCCGCCAACAACATAGTCTCCGTAACCCATAATTGCCCCAAAGTGGTCGTTCTCGAATCTAACAAATTCCGATGAATTTACTCACGAAGTTCATGAGCCGCGAGCGATCTCCAGTCATATGCTTGGAACAGCCTGAGTCCAAATACCACAGAACAATTTGTACGACCTACAGTTGAACACAGACAAGTATGGATGACTGGATAATTTGGATCCCCAAGCAAGAATGGGTTCTATTTGGTTAGTAAACGATATTGGAACACCCACATTAGAAGCAGAATCAATGATATCATTAGAGGTAGATGCAGGACTAATAGTGACAGTAGATCTATTCAAAGTGTGTTCACTTCTTAAAGGTATAGTTCTACCAGTAGGCATCCATTTCTTAATGGGCATTGATCTGGATAATTTAGGGCACAATTCATTAAGATTGAATTTACGGCCAGTAGGTATCCAATGATAACCTACATTACTAAATTTTCTTCCTGTTGGTTTCCAATGTTTTTTTAACCTTTTTCCACCTTGGTTTTCTGACATCCTTAACCTGTTTAGCAATTATAATAGTTTCGACTGGAGACTTAGCAACATATTTTACTTCATTCACAGCACATTCATGATAAGTACCAGAAACCAAACATTCATTACATGTTTTGCAAATCATAGCAGAATTCGAATTAATTACAGTACGCTTATAGCTAATACTAGAATCAACACGATTCGTCTTATTAAACTCAAACTTATTGTTCCTAGGATGGTCTTCTACTTCCTTTCTTTGATCAATCTTAGCTTGCGAGGTCCTATCTTGCTTTGTATTGCCTGGAGGCTTTAACCTGCTTGCCTTAGTGTCATTGATTACTCCTATAGAGGGAACGATGGGAACATTAGTTGGTTTCACTACTTTCTACATTCCTGGTCTAGAAGTACTGGGATCTGAAGTACTAGGAGGCACATCAAAGGACACTTGCTTGGTTTTGGGCATAGAGCAAGGCATAACTACTCTATCTATCTAGGTACCAAATTTAGGACATATAGTTATTAGACATTCTAACAGCTCCTGAGATCGTTTGGCATATAAGTATGCATCCTTAATCGCACTATCAAGTGGCTTCTCAATCTTATCCTCTTCAACAATCTCATGGAGACATTCTAGACTATCCTTAAGGTACGAAAAATATGTTTGAAGTGCAAGTTCATTATTCCTAAGATGAGGTGGAATGTACTTCACAGTCATAGCATATTTTTGCTGTGCACCTTTGGTGCGAGAGTCTCACAATTTGTGATTGGCATTTTCCCTTTTACCTGACTCTTCAGATTCTTAATATCATTTTGCAAAGAAGTTACCTTTTCGTTGTTCTTGTCACGAGTGACTTTAATTGATTCATATAACTCTTTGAAATGCAATTTAACCTTTTCATTTACTGCTAGAAAACATTCATTTTCATGTTGTATTGCATTAATGATGTTTTGAAGATGAAAATTCTGAGAATTCTGAGAATTCTGAGAATCTAAAGGAGGAGGCATTTGGGAGCCAGTCACATCATTTTTATCACTCTTTAATTGTGAGATTTGGGTTTTCATCATTTGATCGTGTTACAATGAGCTCGAATCTGTTCATCACGTTTGTTAATTTCAAAAACTGTATCAAACTCAGGAGCATCCGAGGATGTCTTGGCATTTGAGGTTTTAACATTTTCTTTTAGATGTTGATATTTTAATTGCAAAGCAAAATGTTCAACTTCCAATTTAGAAAAATTTTTAACCAAGTTGTCATGATCATCTTGTTCTATTTTCTCATACAATTTTGAATTTTTGGACTCAAGCTCAATGACACGATCATGGAAAACTTTCAGGGCAACAAATTTTCATGAAATTGAGAAGCAGTGATAGAAGAATTTGTAACAGTGTAGAACACATCCTAGGCAACACATCTAGAAATCAAGTTATCATTTAAGATATGCATATTTTTCCTCTTAATTTCATTACTTTTAAGCTCACGTTCATAATCTTTGACCTCAATTTCCATTTCATTAAACACCTTACTCATTTATTTATTCTATGTATAAATGCCCTTTTGAAGACTCTCAAATTGTTCTTTTAGTAGTTTAAAGAAAGGCATGACCTCATTTAAATAACACTCTTTAGTTTGCTCAAAACCCCTTTCCCCTTCAGTAATCCATGTGGGTGTAATTCTCTTCTTACATGTTTTCTCAAAGACAACGAATAATTGATAAACTACATATAGACTGATTAAGATCTTGCTTTGAGTCGAAAGGGTTCTGGGCACTAAATGCATAGGTGTATTTAGGGGATACACAGTGGCTGGAGGCATAAATCTACAGGGATGATTCTTCTCAATAAGATTATCGATTTTTTGTTTATCCAAATCTTTCTTCCAGAATACTTGCTCAAGGGTTAATTGAGTTTGAGGTTTAAACTTATTCAAGGCTATCCAATTTTCATTAGTGTAATCATGGGATTTAAGTGTTATATTATGCTTTGTACACCAAGGATCATTTAACTTCTTTGCCATTTTCTCCCTAGAGGCATCTTCTAATTTTCTATCCTCTTCAGTGCTTCCTATACATGATGGTGTTTGCCTAGGCTTAAGAATCTCATTACCATCATAGACTACCTTTTGTGCAGCTCTAGCTATTTTACCATATTCGGGATTGGGTTCCTCTACAAGGGGAATACTATGCTTATCGCTTAAGACTTTATGCTTAGTGATCATGTGAGCAGTCTTAATGGTGTTCCCTTGTATGTACAGTTTGTTTTCAAGTTTGTTTTTCAAAGTTTTTAGGTTGGAAAAGTCATTTAAAAGTTTTGATTCCTTAGCAGTAAACTCCTGTTTAAGCACTTTTATATTTTCTTGAAGTTCTTGCTTTTGCTTAAAGTTTTATTGAGCTTTTCTTGTAAGGAGTTTAACTCTTGTTTTAACATTTCTTCCCTAAAGTTACTTTTTCTAATAACTGTACGTATTTGGTTATCCATCTTCTGCTCACGGGTAGTCAGTTCAAATTTAGCACGCTGTTCAGCAAGTTGTTCTTTATAAGCATTTAGTTCAGAGGTTATGGAATCATCAGGAGCACATGCAGTGTATTCATCAAAAATATAGTCATTATTGACTACAGAAGATGCATCACTTGGTACAATTTCACCTTCATCTTGTTTCACATATTGATCATATGGGACAACATTGCTATTACCCATATTTTCAATATTTGATTCAATGATTTCAGTTGATTGTACTTTGTCGTGAATCTTTTACCCATCAATCTCATCGTATAATTTTAATACCTCTAATATGATCGATTCCTTTGAGGGACTGGCCTGTTGGGGTGAACAGACCTTTGGAGAGACCATTGGTGAAATGATAGCCATGAAGATGGTCTGGGCAGTTGGTTCATCATCGACATCAGAGTCAAACGCATCACAGTCTGCAACTTGAAATGCATTGGGATTGTTCTGACCCATACCATGCACTGGATGATCATCCACATCAGCATCATAAGTTTTGGCATTTCCCTCAGCTAGGAACAGTAATTCTTCCTCATTCAACACAACTCTACTATCTTGAGCTTGCACTAGTAGCATTTTGTCCCTGAAGTACGCTGCATTTTGTGGACGTTTTGGAAGAGTGTAGTTCCTTGCTATGTGTCCTTCTCCACCACAGTTGTAGCACTTGATTGGCTTTCCTTGTCCCTGGGCCATGTTCCTTCCACGATTATGATTACTCACATATCCTCCACCTATACCAGCATTTCCATAACCAGCACCAACCCCAACATTTCCTTGCTCATTATGTGGAAGATAAGCATCCTGCCTTCCCTGCACGTTTTGCACAACTACCCTTCCATCTTTAATCGTAGCATGATTGTGATTATTAGAAGTAGTTCTGAGATGATTGTTGGTAGGTGGGGTAAAGTTCAGTTTTTTCTTAACCATTAGAGCCACTTGATGAGCAAATTGTTCCAAGAATGATTTTGAAGGCTTATAGCTTGGATCTGGAATAAGTTTTTGATTACCATCCCTAGTAGGTGTGACTTGTGATGCTTTGGTGGTTATTCCTACATTAGTGAAGAATGCAGTTGAATCATTTGAAGAACTTGCATCACTAGTACTGGTACCAAACTTTTCCATGACAATTCTTTCAAATGCAGCATGCTTCTCATTTTGGAGCAAATAAGCATACAATTGCTTGTAATTGGTGTTCCTCAATCCTTTGTTCAACTTGACTGCAGTGACAAATTTGTGCCATTCGGGATTCATGTTGTTCACAAACTTTGAATTAAGCTAGATATTTGGCATTGTCATTTTGATGCTCCTCATATAATTCACAAGCTTGTGGAATCTTACATAATATTCAGTAACACTTTCCCCTGGTTTCATTTTAAAATTATCAAAGTCATCATAAAGTTGAGACTCCCTGTCTTCTTTTGTCGATTCGAACCGTAGAGAAGCATCTTAACATTATCCCATACCGCCTTAGCTTCAGTGTTGTGATTGATCGACTTGTAGATATCCTTAGGTAAACCTTGAAGTATGATGTTTGAAGCTCGATGTCCGCATCGTATCTCTTTTCTCCTTATCATCAAGCTCATCATACATCTTTGGTCCATCCAATCCTAATACAACCGAACCATCGCCAGCAGCTTCGAGGATGTCCCTAGTAGTCTCAATTTGATATGGTCCTTCATCAATTGACTTAAGTATGTTAACTCCATTTTCCTTTCCTAAGCAATACAGTCTGATTCTTTGAGCCCAAGAGTCATAATCGGTTCTATCCAGCATGGGAGGACGCGTATCGGATCCTGCAGCTTGAACATCATCAGCAACGGAAGACGTGATTGTAGACATGATTACAGATTCTACGGGATTTTACTACTCTTTGATTAAACCGGGAAATAGATTCTTTCACGGGATTTTACTAAATCAAGAGAAAACCGTAAAACGTAACACGAAGAAATGACAAGTCTCAATAGACAAATCGCACACTTGACAAATCGCACCCTAGACAAATCGCACCCTGGACAAATCGCACCCTGGAAAAATCGCATAAGTGTCAAAACGTTTATGTTGACAAATCGCTTAGCAGACAAATCGCATAACACTCAAATCGCATAAACTGACAAATCGGCATAGTACACAAGTACACCCACTACTTCCACTACTTTGTCCTTTCTTGTCGTTTTGTCTCAATAGACAAATCGCATAATAGACAAGTCGCTTCACAAAAAGTGACAAATCGCATACAAAATGTGACAAATCGCTTCAATAAGCGTTCACAAGAGAGACAAATCGTAGAGGTTATAGGATAAATCGCATAAAAGAAAGTTAATACGAGACACAAATCGCATAGAAGAAACTTTCAAAAACACCACTTTTCAATAAAACAACCCAGCCACGATGATTCAAGCCTTCCAAAGCAAAACCTAAACACTTATATTGATTCTAAACACAAAAGTACTATCAAAATCCAAACTTTAACACAAGAAATAATCCAAATGATGCAAACTACTCTAAACTCATTCAAACCCAAAAACCTTCTGAAAACCACTAGAAATCCAAGAACATGAAAGATGAATGATCAAACCATGGCTCTGATACCAATTGAAACATATTGGATTTCATAAATACATAACTAATAACACATATGGGGCGCATGGTTTGTAGTTTAGAGAGAGAAAGTGGAAGAGTTTTGGGAACTTAGTGAGACAAAGAAAAATGATATTATGAAAGCTTCAACCCTTTGCCTTGCTATGAAAAGGGTATTTATATGTTCTTACAAGACACGCCTCCTACGGGCTGTGGATCAAGCATACAGTGGGTAAAGACTCGTCCGTCCTCCACGATGTTACTTAACAAACTACTTACTAACACTAAATGACTACGACTACGAGCATTCTAACGAATACATATACTTGAGGTGACCGACTCTTTAATAATGGGATTTTCTAAATCCTAACACATTCTTGAGGATAAACTTACTTACATAGGTACGTAGGAGCACGACTTCGAGTCTAGCTACAAGACTCATAAATAAAGAAAAGCGCTTCGTAGGAGGCAACCCATGCTTAATTATTTGCTTGTTTGTGTGTCATATATCTTTTTCATTGTTGTTTATTCTCATGTTTGAATTTGTGAAAATGCTTTATTTTGTCTTTAACCTCGTCTTAATTACATATAAAGGTATTTTACAAAAAGATAAGTGTAGGGAGGATTACACACGTTTTTAAAAGAACATGAACATGAGAATTACAACTAGTGAAATTGATATATATGTGTGTTTGTTAGAGTCAAATGCTTGTATCGAGTCATAATGGATGTTTTGTAGGAATTTTTCCAGATTCTAAAGGTGTAATTTTTCCAGGAAAACGCAGCAGCACCGGTTTCTGTCGGGACAACCGACGGCGTCAGATTAGAACTCGACGACGTCAGAACAGCGAGCGACTTATCAAAATTATCTCATTTTCTATGCTACTTATTAATTTTTGGAAATTCTCAGGTCTTAATTTTCCAGAAAATCTGCAAACATCCATTCCACAAGCATTATATCCTAGTATAGTTGAGTCATATATAGTTTTACGGCCGATTTTACGCGAAGGCTTTGTCTATTTTCTTAAAGTATGCAGGTTTTATTTGGCAAGAAGAAGAAACACAACATTGGATGAAGCTTATCACGCATACATTCTTCTTGGAAAAGAATTTAACCACCACTTCACACGGATCCTACCGAGCTAATCACGGGAGTACTAGTTTCTTTCTCTTTTAATTACCTTACTTTATCATAACTTTGATACTTTCAGCGAACATTGGGGACAATGTTCAGTTTAAGTGTTGGGAGGGAGAATAAAACAGGAACTTTGAAACTATGCTTATCCTTGATTATTTTTCTTTTCCTAGTTCATTTGTGTAATAAGCTATGAGAAATATTTGTTAGGGCAATTTTAGAACCAAATTTAAAAAAAAATTATGACATGTACGAGTGGGACTTTAGTCTTAATAAAGCGTCTCATGGATAGGAGTTATATGACTAGCACAAAAACCGTTTACCACTCAAATTCCACCCCAAAAATATGAGGTTCGCCCCTAGATCTATAGGAGTTTAAGCATTAACCTTTAATGCTTCGAGAGTGTACCGGTAATATAATAGATTCTAGAACTTCTTTTGTGATGCATTCCGAGATCGCTAGTGAGACTACACTTGTGTAGTTAGGAATAACTAAATGATAAGAGGCATTAGGATAACCCTTGTTTGAAACACGTATTATAATTACTTCTTCCACATCGGTCGAGTAATTACCCCACACCCTTGCGATGTACTCATCTTTAATACACGATACCCCTAGTTAACCCCTCAGAGCTTATCCTTTTCGCGGTTCTCGTGATGTTTCAGTTATCCATAATATCAATGAAGAGCATTGTTTACAATCCACCCCCAAATGTACACCCAAATCGCCTTAGCCTACCTTGTATTTACACACCTTTAGTGCATTATTGTTATCATACTTAACCCTTAGTTCAGCTATCTAGTTACTTGCATAGTTGCTAAGTCGAGTCATATCTTTTGTACACAGTTTTGGGATGATTGGGACTCATGGATAAAAGTAATATTTTATGGAGTAACGGGAAAGAACGTTAAATTCAAATTCCCTTTATTTACGTAATTGAACACTCCAAGTGTTTTGATCTTTTCAAATCGGGTCAAATTAGTGTTAGAGTAATATAAACTCAAGTGTAGGGATGCTCCTATAAATCCCTTATATTTTGATGTTATCTTAGAGGATGGTAGAGTAAAGTGTATGCACAAATATATATATATATATATATATATATATATATATATATATATATATATATATATATATATATATATATATATATATATATATATATATATATATATATATATATATATATATATATATATATATATACGGGCTACCATCCTACATCTATATTTATATTTATGTATGTTTGTTTCAAGTTATCTAGAGATTAGTAAGTCGAGTCTTGGCTTAGCAATGCCATTCTTTTCATGCTTGTAACATAAGATTTTTGACTTGCCACCACCAAATCGCTTATCCAACCAAACTCTTTGTTTTCCTACCATAAGCCTAACATTACAACCCTTTAAAAGACCTCCTAGATAGTTATTCCTAGGTGCTTACGCCAAAGCGGTGGAGGTTTGATCTATTCTCAAGCCTATGGTAATCTATGTACTATGACCAGGTAATGAGTGTTTATCTTCCATTTCCATTTACTATACTTCATATACACCCGAGAGATAAGAGAATCCAAACACCCCTTGTGAGGTGCTAGTATATAATTTCCGTCCTTGTTATAACTATTGCGGTGCTTTTACTTGTTGTGAATTATTTTGAACCATTGCTTCATGCCCCCAAACTTATAAATTGATTGGTCAAAAGCAATTTTGCTTGAGGACAAGCAAATACCAAGTGTAGGGATATTTGATAAGGATTTAAAACGACACTTTTAAGGGGTCATTTAAGCCCTTAATCGATCACTTTATATCCGTTCGCTTAATTTCGTTCCTTTTCACTTTTAGGTCTCTTGGAAGCAAAATGCTATAATGATGCTTATTTAGACGAAAATGAGTGAATATATGAAGAAAATGGGTAAGTCAAGATCAAGATACTCAAGTCGCCTGGCCCAAGTCGACGACGTCCCAACTAAAGGCGGACGCCGTCCTCTCACGGATTTAATTAAAATACACCTGACGACTAAGTAGACTTTTTGCTAAAATACACCTGACGACTTCAAGCTTTGAAGAAGAAGGGCGTCACCAAGACTTTTCATCTCAGACGCCCCAGATCCAGAATCAGACGACGTCCATAGTGAAGCCCGACGGCGTCACAACTACAACGTTAGGTCATCCCAACAATAACTTGGCTAAGACAAAAATCCTAATGACAGCGATCTAACGGCTTCCCACCTATAAGGCGACGTCGTCGCAAGTGTAAAATTATATATAGAAATCTAATTTTCAGAATTTTAGGAGGTAGACTTTTGGAGTAAAAACCCTAAACGGTTGTAGTCTGACTTGGACAGTATCTTAGGGTCCCAAACCCTATTTTACACATCAAGATAAGTGTTTTACTTCATTAATTTCATTATGTCTTCCATTGAATGTGTGTATGCTTGCTAAATTTCTTGTGTGTTTTCTTAGATCTATGAAACCTAGCTGTTAATTATTGTTAGGTTGTTTCTTATCTTAATTGTAATTGGCTTAGGAGTGCGACTAGGCTATCATTGTATTTAATACTTGATGAATCTTTGATAGTTTATGAATGACTTAGTGGATTTCATTTACTACACTCAAGGGTGACTTCAAAGAGTTAGGGCATAGGAACACCCTACGACTTTAGGAAACACAACGCGTTAAGAATAAGGACGTGATAATTCAACCTACAATAAAAGATAACTATGGAGTAATAGTATCTAGGTAAACACATAATCATCATACGAGAACACATCAATAGACATAAGACTACCCGTAGAATTAGATAATTAGAATAGTAGAGTAATCGGTAGAAGTACCACCCCCCAAATCCAAGCCCCGAGATTTTACCCTTAGCTTTCTAAAAAAATATAAAAAGATAAAAAATAATCTTCCTCAACATCAACCTTAGCGTAGTACACTTCATACTAGCATTCCTATTCCCATAGAGAACGTTATCAAACCCCGAGGCTTACCCAATACTATACTACAATGATTAGGTTCACTGCCTAGGGTGTTGAAAATCTTGCTCGACGAAATGGAAGTTCCTTTGACCCCGAAAGCGCTTTGTACGCGCATCAAGTACATTTTTTCCATTGTTAATCGTTCTTACCCTTTTTATTCTGAGTCTTATAGCTGCTGAAGCTGTGTTCTTTCCGGAACTTTGCTGATGGCGGACATCTTTTTTGGAGGAGTGCTTCTGCAATTCTGTATTTCTTCGTTCTTGCGGAAGTTTGCTTTAATGGTTGCCTGTGACAAGTTGCCTGATAATAGTTGTAATTTTCTTTCTTGAAGAATTGTTCTGGCTGGATGTGCTTTTGCTCACGTTGTCATTATCAGCTAACTTTCCCGGTGCGGGTATTTTTCCTTTCTCTTCTGAGTTCCGAATCCTTCTTCTTGTCTGCTATCCTTTTCTTGAAGGAGTTCTGGTGGCTTACTTCCTTATGGGGCCGCTGCATTCTCCCTACGGGGTTCCCTGGGAAGTTCGTGGGGCTTTTAATTGTTTCTTGAAAGGCTGTGATGTTCCATTTGCGTGATGTTCTTTTTCAATAGCGGGTTTATAATGTTGTAGGGTATACAACAAGTTCGATAGCCCTTTCAAGAGGTTTCCCGTCTGAATCTACCCCGTTGCGCGGTAGTGGAAGGGCTTTTAGTGAGGTTGCTTTTCCACCGCGCAGCTTTGGTTTTATCCCGGCGCCCGCAAGCTGATCATTTGTACCCTTGATGAGTGTGTAAATACTCATCATTTTTGGTTAAATCTGAACTGCAAAACGTTTAAAAATGCTCAGAAATGCATCAAAATACTGAAAATATTTCAAAATTGCATTTTATATGTTTCGGATGCAAAATGTTCAAAATCGATGAAAAATGAGCTAAGTTTGCATAATTGGCGCTTCACCCCCAAGTTTCAAAATTGTCAAAAATAGTCCCCGAGCACTTAATTTCAAAGATAAATCACCAAAGGTCCTTTTAAAATCATAAGTTGTCAAAATTAGTCCTTTGGTGAAAAATGTCAAAAGTTTTGAGAAATTACAAGTTTGGTCCTCCAAGTTTCAAAATTGGCAAAATGGCCCTTGGAAAATTGGAAATGTCAAGTTTGGTCCTTGTACTATGGAAGCTTGTCACTTATAGTCCCTTGGAGCAACTTTGATAATATGGCGACATTGGTCCCTAAATTTTGAAATTACAAAAGTAGTCCTTGTTTATTAAAAGAGCTAAACCCAATTGGACCCTTGTCAAAATCCCATGACCTTCGCCACTTGAACCTTTTGGACCTTTGACCCCCCCTTTAATATATTAATTCCCCCGATCAAATGGTCAACTCCCGCCCATTTAAAATAATTAAAAACGCTTCACGGGTTCCCTCCATCATCATCCCCCCACCTGCAACTTCTGCTCACACTCCACTCTCCATCATCACACCCTATCCCTTATCACTCCAAACACACCAAGCCAAGAGAAAATTAATGCTTCTTCACCCTTACACTCAACCCCCCAGCTGGCTAAAAACCTTTTCCCACCAAAATTACATCCAATGGCCAATATCATCCTAAGCCATCCAATGGTCCATGTTACTGCTGGGATATGTTCAGAGAAGAGAGAGAAGATGTTTGGAGTATAAAAAGAAGCAAAGAGAAGGAAGAGAATAGAGTAGTTAGTTTAATTTTCAAAATGTATGTCGTTTTTAAGATAAATGTTTTAGTTTAAGTGTTAAAATGTAATCTTTTGTTTCTTTGATCTAAACTCAAGTGATTTTATCATTGTACTCTTCTTTCAAGTATCATTTTCATAGTTTAGCTAAAATTCATGTTTTTGATGTTCACTGTTGAGAAGTTCAGTTTCAAATTCTTATTTCCAGGCTTCTAGCAACTTATTTTTAAGTTACAATAAGTTTATTTAAGCTATTTAAAGCTTTTGTAGCTTATACATCAATTTCAAGCAATATTGGATCATGGTCAACAAAAGTCAAACTGGAGCTAAAATTGGAAAATGGTGATGAATCTGGGTAATGCAAAGCTTGGATGGGTTGAAATAGGTTAGGTTAGTGTAGGATTGGGTTTGGTTTTAGCCTGCAACACAAGTTGGTCATTTGTGAGTTTCTATCTCATTTTCCTTTTCATTTCAGTTGCAAATTGTGTTTGTATCGTATCTATGGTTAAGAATGGTTTAGACCTATTTATTTAGTGTTAAGTAGGGTAATTAGAGTTAGTTTGTTTGATTAGACATGCTTGTTCAAGAGTTTGTCTCTTTTAAATTACAAATCAAGAGACAAAGGGGTGTTTGGTTTGAGGTGAAATCTATGATGAGATTGTTTGAGTGTTAGAACTTAGTTGCATAACGAGAGTTTAGGTTCATTTAGCCTTTGATTGACTCATTCATTTGCACCCTAGAACTTCAAAAGTCAAAATTCCATTTTATGCTCAATAATCATTTCATCGTTAAGGATTTATAAGTCCAAAACTTTCATTTAGGTGTAGAATCGTTAAGCTAGCTTATTTCGGTCTCATTACATCTAAAACATCGTTTCATTCCATTTTATGAGTTTACAATCTCAAAATAGTCAAACCTTCATATCTGTCAAAAGTCAAAAAACTTGCAAAAGTCAGTTTATGCCCAACTGAGTTGATTTTAGTAGCTTCATTTCTGGTTCAAATCAAGTGGAACTTGTGGTTTTACAAACTTCAACTGGTCTAATTTCTTATCATCATTTTTATAGATTTTTGTCAAATTTTTATAAGCTTCAATATGGGTTGGCAACATGGCGAAAATGCCTGTGTACCGACTCAAGATTCATCGAGTCTCAAGACAGTCTTCTTGATTTCTTGACCAGACTCTTGAGAGCTTGTCCAGGCTAACATTTGGTTTAGAATTACCTAGCAGGTCTAGTTTATGTTCCAACAGTTGTTATCTAGTTTCCACTTATTTAAGTGCTTATTTTTAGGTTCCAAAGTAGACCCCTCAAACTGTTTTTGCACTTAAACTCAAATAAGCCAAATCATAGCAATTTGTAATTCAGTGGTTTAGAGCAGTTGAGATTAGTTGTTTTCTAGTAGTTATAGCATAGTATAGCCTTTGTTTCAGTTTGGTAGCTTTTGGTGCTCATTGGCTTATTTCAAAGTGCTTATTCTATAAGCACTTGCTTAGCAGTTGCATTTTCTCACACATAAGCACCTGTTTTTATATTTTTCCTAGATTCACAATATTATTTTAGGCTTATCTTGAATTCTTCAGATTTTTCCAAGTCAGTTTGCTATTTTTTCATTTTAATCAATTTTTAGCACTTTTTAAATAGCTTTTAATCCAAATAATTCAGAAAAGGTTCAAAAAAATAAGTTTTCATTTTTCTTAAGTTAAGATAAATATAAAAAGTCAAAAAAATATTTTTCTAGATTTTTCTTAGTTAAATTTGTATTTTTAAGCAATTTAAGTAATTCTAAATAGTTTTTAATTCATAGAAAATAGAAAAATAATCAGAAAAATATAAAAATAGTTTTGAAAATTCTCTTTTGTTATTTTAGATTTTTCCAAGTCAAAATTTTATTTTTCTAGCTTTATTTCATATTTTCTTGTATTTTAGGCTAATATTAAATAGTTAAAATAGTTTTAATTAATAATAATTAGATAAATAGTTATAAAATAATTTTCTTTTCTAATAATTTTCTTTTATCATTAGGTTTGTAAAAATATCATTTTCATATTTTTAGGATCAATATTGTGTAAGTTTCACATTTTCTTTAGTACGTCACGTAGTTTTAAATTCTAGTTTTATAAAAACATAAAATCAAAAAACATCATTTTGCAAATAGTGATAGTGTTTATTTAATATTTTTTATCTTTTTAATTTTCTTTAAATTGCATTTAAGCCTTTGTAATTAGAGGCTTTTTCTGTAGTTATAATCGATCAAATCCCTTTTTCCGTTCAAATCTCTCGATCACTATTCGTTTGGTGATTCATCGCATAGCTCGCTGGGACATAACGACCGGAAACACTATACTCTCCCGATCTTCATTGCATTCGCTTCCGGACTGTTTTAAGTTTGTTACGGTCGGCCATTCACAAGTGGTCGGCTTGAGTGATAAAACTCGACTGCTCGGGATGAAGCAAATTTTACGCCTTCGGAGTCAGGCTAATTATCTTACGCTTAGCGATTAGTGATTTGAATATTCACTCCTTGTTTATACCATCCGTATGTATTTATATTTTCTTATAAAAATCAAAACCCAAAAGATTTTCTTTCTTATTTTACAACATGTTTTTCAAAATACCAAAATATTCCTCTTTACCCTCTTACCCTTTTGATTCTTCATTTCTTACCCTCGAACCCTTTGATTCTTTCTATGTCTTATCCTCACCATTTTGGTTGCCAATGGTGTGGTGGTCTTCATAATGGTGGAATTGTCCTACTGTAGCATGGTAGAATCGGGAGATGGGTGTCTCATAACCAAGCTCCCTATCCTTACCATGACACATCGATTCATTCTACCACCACCACATCATGAGATATTGACATATCTGTGTGAGTTTTGTGGAGGTCCTCACCAAGGATTTGAGTGTCAATCCGAAGCGCGTTTGTCTATGAACAGTTTTCGGTAACACTCGGGACTTTGAAATTACCAAATTCCATATTATTCACATGTCCACCACAACAATCATTTTGTTGTAGTCTTGTGGAGGTCCACACGTCACCGGATTGTCAAACGGGAATACATTTCCTTGTGACAATATTGACACATCATTTCAAGACCAACCTCTACAAGATCAAATGATTCAAGAAACTCCTCATGAACTACGATGCACCTTCTCATCAAGAGTCCGGAGTTATTAAAAGAACTTAAGGAGGAGTCGGCTATGTCGCTTCAAAACTCTCGTGAGGAATCTATGGCGTAATTACTTGCAAAAGAACGAGATGCTAGAAACGAAAAGAGTATGGAGGAATTACTTGTCAAGAACAAGCGGCTAAAACACGTGCTATATTTCGCAATGTCGCTCTTCTCAATGAGGATGATGATGATGAAGTTACCCTTGATATCCTTCAATTCTATAAAGATTCATCAAGTTCATCATTGATATCTCGCCAGATTGAGATTCATTCTCAAACAACCGCTATCACACCAAGCTCCCACTCACTCTCTAAACATGGGGATGAGCATCTTGACACTTTGTTCACGAAAAGGAATCGGACGAATTCATAAAGTCTAGTGTTGAGAACCTTGTCCCAATCCCGAGAGAGTCACAGGAACTTCGATCATATGTGATTCTCTTTCCCTCTTGAGTGTTCAAAAGATCATTTTGAAACATTCTCCAATTGTAGCAAAGATTGTGCTTCTTATGGAAACATCGAGTATGTTGAGGCATCACTCCCACAGTCTGATCATCTTTTTGAGGAGTTCACCGATGAACTCACTCACATCAATCCACTTTCATCGGGAAGTGATGATGGTCTCCTTGATTTCGAAGCCGATCTGGGAGAGACTGAAAGTCTCCTTGATAATGATCGTTCACTCACTTCTTATCCCAACAGTCCAATAGAGAATGTTGATCACTTTGTTCCCGAAACATTCAAAGCTACTCTCACTAATCCTCTATTTGAATTCGACTCAATTCACTTTAATTTCGAGAATCCACTCTTTGATACTCAGACCGAGGATAGTGATGAACCCACAATGGAACAAGAGTTCACAATTTCACTTCATGTGAATGATTCTCTTCATGAAGAGTTCTCCGGTGAACTCTCTCATGACATATCTCCTCCGGAACATGATCATTTCTATTTTTATCTTGAGGATGATATTAGCTCGGAGGGAGGTGTACTCTATCATACGAGTTTGATTATTAATGATACTACCATCACCCTTCCTCCCGATATGTCTACATTTGAGGATGAAGAATGGATCTTGATTGTTATCAAAATCTTTCTTCCTTTCCTCAAATATCTTGTGATTTCTCTTCATCTTCACTCCTTCGGGAATGAAGACACTATCTTTGACCCGGCATTTTCATTTATCATTTTGAGCCGGTTCTATGTATATCTCATCGGTGTGGAACTTTCACGTGCTTCAAATGTTTATACAAACATCTTGAATGAAAGTCCGATGAAGATTGTTTCTTCCACTTTGCTTCCCATGAACAAATTAATTGGGTCGAGTCAAGCTAGCGACTCGGTAATCAAAAACAAGAGCAAAACATGGGTTTTCACCGTGTGTACCACCCAGTGGGGGTTGCCCACATGTTATATATAAGTTTTCACTTAAAAAAAAAAAAAAAAATCTTGCTAAATAATGGCCGTAGTATTTCCCTTTACGTTCTTTGTTTCGCATAACCGCGGTACTTTGAATATTGAGGGCAATATTCATTTCAAGTGTGGGGAATTCTCACGAATTTTATCATGTAATTATACCGCCCAATTCCCCGTTTTTGCCAAAATTTTTTTTTTTTTTTTTTTCGAGTAAGTGTTCGACTTACTCATTTGGTTATCGATCCGCCATGTCTAATAAACAAAAGGATTGGCTAATCCAGAGCAAACGGCTCTTGGTAAAGATATCTCAAATCCGTTGACGGCTTGCAATTTGCCCAAAATTGTATGGTTTTCACCACCATATCCTTAAAAGTGAAGAGTTGGCTAGCCCGCAAGTTTATGGCTTATGGTAAAGGCAGTGGAAAAACCATAATTGGTAATCAGCTCACCAAAGATAATATTGATAATTTATCTAAGAGTTGGCTAGTCCAGAAGCAAACGGCTTCTGGTAAAGACAAATCAAAACCGTTGAAAGCTGGTGGTTTGCTCAAAATCAACCCTAAACCCAGTCTATCCAACTCGATATGCCTGGATTGGTAGACGTACGCTTGTTTAGGGGTCGGGCTGTATCAACAGAGGAATGAAGGCATAGTTTTCATCCTCTGTTGTTTGTCGTTCCTAGGGAAGCTTCTTGCTAATTAGGGTCCGTTTTACGCATTGCATTTCCCCTAACTTCCTTTGTTGTCCTTCCCTATGGATCCAACTCTTTGCACATTCTATCACTCCCTTTGACCCAGTTCCCATGATATAGTTCCTTCTTCCGCTCAGTAATACCGAGGTTGGGAAGGAACTGCCTACACTACCAAAATCTCAAAGGGCTAATGAGAGTCTAATCATTTTAAACACCCACCTTTGGTATGCCATATGGTCTAGGCAGGCTCACACAAACTTTAATGGACACGGGTTTTGGGTGAAGGAATGTTGTGAATGTTCGCGGAGGTGGGTTATTAGTCGTCATTTTAGAACGACTAACTGTTATTAGCAGTCATTTAGGAACATGTTTTGGTTGCCGCAACATTTGCTTTTATTCTTATGTTTTTCTTTTGGGGGGTAAAGGTTCAGGTTATGTATGGGTTCTTTGGGAATAACTGTGCGTTGGCAACGTGTTGTTGTTGATGGCCGGTTGTGTTCTTTCCCTACCATATACCATCGTGTTCTTCTTCTGAATAACATCTTCAACTTCTTTGAAGATTTTCTGCTGCCCGATTTTATGTGCCAAGCTTTTTTCTTGAAGAAAGGAGTAATTCCTTTTTGCTTTTTCTTCCCTTTCTCCTTTCTTTACCTCGCGTATTTATAGCGAGGATTTTACTGTTTTTGCACGCGTTAACATTAATTTTTATTTTTCGTGGGTAGGCACATGCCTAGACTCGTAGCCTGGGCGTCTGTTGTTCCTGCTAGATTTGACATAATATTTCTTGGGAAGGAACGTGAATCTGTACTTGCAGATTTTCTCTCCTTTTTGAGTATTTGGATAAGGCTTATCCTTTTGCTTCCGCCCTTGCTTAGTTGTTGTCGGGGGCTTTCCATTCCGAGGCCGCATCCTTTCCCTAGTTTTGTTTTTTCCCTTATTGTGGCCTTTATGTCATGTTTGCCGTGACTTTTTGCGTATTTCCTTCGGAGTATTGCCTCCTCCGAAGTTAATTCTTTTTTAGACAGATTTTTTTCCCTTTTATCCTCTAGGGATGTTTTCCATAAGTTTTTTCCGCATACGCCCGTAGTGTGTTTCCGTGCTCTTCGACCTTTATTCTGGATTTTTTTTCGCATGATCTTTCGCGATCCGATTGTTTTGAGATAACAGGGCGCTTTTTCAACGTTTGTACTTGCTTCCTGAGTCTTCTCGATAGTTGGCTTTTTTTACTGTTTTTAATTATTCGCCCCCTTACTTTGTGTTTGGCTTAGGCCTTTTGAGTCTTTATTTATTAAAGTTTATAGGATCAGGATCTTTATTCGTTCCGGTAGGGATGTCCAGACCCTTGTTTATTTTGTTGGCGTTCCTGCCATTCCTCTCTTGTTGGAATTCTGATTTCGTTTTCTTTTTTTATTTAAAGTTCAACGCTTGGCTTTTTCCTGTTGCTCTTCTACCTCTGTCATCGGCCATTTCTTTCTTTCTTCCCTTTGTTTTTTTAAGTGTAGACATTTTTCTGTGGTATGTCTTTCCTTTCCGTGAAATTCGCAGAACTTTCCATCAACTTTTTCTTCGACTGCGGTGATTGGGTACGGGTTTAGAGACCTCGCTCTTCTTTGTGCCAGTGTTTCTCCGAGAGGTTCTTGCGGGTTGCGGAAACCCTGTCGCCTTTCACTGGTTCTTGATTTATTTCTAAGTTCTCTTTTAAAACTTTGACTATACTTGACTGATGTTCGTTCTATTGGTCTCTGTATCCAAGGCCTTCTTCTTTCACGGCTTCTCGAGGCTGTTTCTCCTCTTAGGAAGGAGGTGGTTATATTCATCACTTCGCTCATTGACTTTGGGACTCTGTCATGTAACCGCTTAACCAGCTCCGGATCGGTGATTGCATGCATGAATCCTGAGACTCTCATAATTTTTGGAGCTCCTTTTATGCCCCTGGTTTCTTCTTTGAACCTTCATACAAATTCTTCTGTTAGCTCTCCATTCCTTTGCTTAATATGATGCAGTCCACATGGTCTTTTTATACTTCTTTTGCTAGAGAAAGTTAGTCAAGAAAACCTCCTTCAGTTTATCATAGTTGTCTATTGACTCGGACAGGAGGTCGTCAAACCAGACCCTAGCGGATCCAGTTAGTGTAAAGTTGAACATGTGGCACCAAGTTGGCATAGCCCATCGCTCCACCTTTTCAGCTGCCTGGAAGATTTCAAGATGATCCTCTGGGTCTCCACTTCCATCATATGTTTTCACGTTGGTTGGCATTCGTGTTTTCGTTGGCATCTTAAAGTAGCGGATACGTAGAGTGAACGGATCAATATCCTTGCAGACCCAGGGTCTAGCTAGGTCATCCTCGCTGCTATCACATGGTTTCCGCTTTCTGACTTCGGACCTTCGGCATCCGCTTTCGTTCGACCCGTCTCTTGAGCCGTTGTCCGCTTTCCATGACCGAGCTCTTTTAGTTCCGTGCCTTCTGAATCCTGGTCTTACCGGTTGTGATTGAGAGTCTCTGTGGCTGCTCTCCTCTTTTCTTTCAGTGACATGGCGGAGTAGCTGCATGGGGTCTTTGGAGTATATGGAAATACTTTCTTCTTTGTCTCCCAGCCGGTGGAACACGCTCTTGCGCAGCCTTCTGAACACCGTTTCCCGTCCGTCCTCTTTCCTTTTAGGTGACCGAGACCGGATGCATTTTTGGCCGCTACCACATTGCCGCTTCATTGACTCGAGCCATTTCCGCAAGTCTCTTCTTCATGTTGGTATTTATGATTCATGATGATGCGGGGCTTCATGGCAATCCGTTTGGATTTTTACCGCTTTGGCTTTTCCCTTCCGTTTCTGAACTCTCTCTGTCACAATAGGTAAGATCTAATAAAAGTATTTATCACAATACTTCCGGAGGGCTGCGTCGGACGTAGGCCCCTCAAGATCTGTGGAAACCGTGTGGTTTTTTCTTTCCACTGTACTCCGCAATGTGGACACAAAAGCGGGAGTTGGTCTGGACCGAGTGCTCATGGTGAGTATTTTCTATAACGCAGTTGTGTACTGGGTCCCACGAATGGCGCCAACTTGTTAGTACAAAAAGTGTGACGGGTTGTGATGGATTTGAGTGTAGCTTGCCGGACTGGGCTAACAAGCTGCTAATGGACTGATCTTGTACTAATCCAAGTAGTTTGATTAGTTTCCCTGCACAAGAAGAGTAAACTGTTAGCCTTACCGTGGGGACGGACCCCACGATTAGACTCCGGCGTGAGAGTAAGTACACATTCTTGTCAGAGAAAGTAATAGTACGTGTGTGTAATTAAGAGAGAGAAAGTTATACCTTGTATGGGGATTAGAGCCCCTTTTATAGGCGAGCCTTACCGCTAGGGTTTCCTAGATACTCGCATATAGTGGTTAGTCGCCAGAGCCGGACCCTTCTTGGACAAGGTTCCGTGTCAATCGCGGATGCAGACGCAGGATACATTCAGCGGCTGATGGTTCAGCCTGGCAGGTATCTTGTGTGCGTCTTTGGGTCTGGACTATAATCAATTTCTTCATGGGGCTTACTGTTAGTCCAGAGTTTGTATTTATTTTACCATTATTGGGCCTGGGCCCAGCATATAGTGTGTATTGTCCCTTCTAGCACCGCAAATATGACTACTACTCTTGATGGAGGACAGGTGAAAAACAATGATAATACCCCAAGTTCGTCTACTGCTGCTCTTGCTTGTGTTTCGAACATGATTCCTAATCCTCATGAGGGTCACGGTTCTAGCATGGATAAAGATGGAAAAAAAAGTTGTTAATCCGGTTTTTGCGGATAGGGACTAGGGTAACATTCGGATAGTGATGATGATGAAGTTCTCGAGGTCTACAATGAACTTCTAGCTATATGGCATCAAAAGGATCTAAAAGTGGTAGTGAAGCGGCCATGAACAGCTTATATATAACAACCCGTAAATTTCTGGATTATTATAATACTATTTATTACGTCAAAAAATGCAAATCGATTATTTCTTACAGTTATCGATATTTAAAATTCAAAGACGAGAGGTCATCTTGTTTCTTTGAAAACACGACATCGCACAGACATACGTGAGCTTACATAATTGTTTTGGGAAGTTATTCCGCACATTGCAGCACGCAGTAACACACAGAACTAATGTTTTACATTGAGAAAAGTGTAATGATCACTTTTTAACACTCTGGATTAACGAACAAAAACGAAAAGTTATCTCGTGATTTAGGAAAAACACGGCATCGCACGCATACCGACACCGAATTAGTAACGGCAAACAGTTATAATCTAATTTCTATGTAATAAAGATGCCATGTTATTACGCTTACGAAAACGCTTCTAAATAATGTAATTTTTATATTTTACGTATACCGGTAAGGTACGTTTACACAGAGATTCGACATAACATGGGGTATAGTTTATACAATATTTAATAATAAAAACAGAATAAAATCTACCTATCCTAACCCTAACCCCCTCACAGCGCCCCACTCTCTTTCTCCTTTCTCTCCTTTACTGCATTTCTCTTCAAAACAGGGACTAGAAGCATCATGTCTCCTTTCCTCTTCCAAGAGCACTCCCTTTCATCCCCATGACTCAGCCTCCTTCCTCTCTAGGCGTAGTCACGAGATTGCATTTGGGTAAATGGCGGATGGTGATGTTTGCCAAGAAAGGTTCTCCTCCAAACTTGATGACCAAGAAGGGAGAGTCTAATCTTTCCATGTTTTCATCTATAAATAGGAGAGATTTATCACATGTTTTATACATCTCACACAAATCACAAAAACTAGGGTTTTGTAACAAAGGGTTTTTCAAAATTGATTCGAGTATTAGTTAATTCAAGGTGTAATAAGTCCAATTTGACTGTAAATTGTCTCATTGTAATCGATTCTTGGTTGAAGAATTTATTCGGGTTCCCATTGTAATAGATGTGTTTTGGTGTCCATTGGGCTGCGAAGCCCATCCAGCTTCAAAAGGGTGCTTTTGGGCTTTGCTATAATACAAGGCCTAGCTAGGATGTGTAAAAAGTGTATGTGTAACAAACTAGGCCGAAGCCCGGCCAGTTCCCTGTGAAGTTCGTTTGGTTATCAGCAGTCCATCAAGGCGTGCGTACGGCGTGCTTCGTCTCGAATTTTCCCGACACATTTTATGACTCGTACTTCCATCTCGTCTCAATAAACCATTAGCACTCGACACTTTCAATACAATACGACATACAAACTTGGGGGAAATCAATAGTAATAAGAGACGACATGTGAAAACAAACTAACTAAAAACAAGTTACCGTTATTTGTCACGACATATTTTAAAGGTTTATCACACTCCTAAACTATACGAAATATAAACTCGTAAACATACATAATCGATGATTAAATCGGATACTAAACTTTATGAATTAAAATATGCAAACTTTTGACATTTAGTCAAATCGAATAAATAGAAAATATACACTCGGGTCGTGCCAAAATTTTTATAAAGATACTTATTATTTTACGATTTACATACGAAAGTTATTTCTTGAAAACATACATTCTAATGCATATAAGAAGAGTTATATATAAAACTTTTCGAAACATATTCATTATTGGAATGTATTTATTAAAATCTACATTGTATCTTTTTAATACAAATTAAGACTTAATTTTCTTAAAATGAATACACCTATGTCATAAATATATATATGCACTGAATATATATATATATATTTCGGTTTCGTTCACACCAACAACGTTTTACAATATATGTGCAATTTTTCGTACATCGCCATTCGGTTATCCTCAAACCGAAACCTCGTTCATACTCATTATACTTTCTGCGTGTACACTTCCATAAGCCAATACAAACAAACTTTTGAAAACTATTTTAAACTAAATGATGCCACACAAGCAACAACAACACAAATATTGAAAAAATTATAAAGTTACCTTAAACTTTATCGAGTCTTAAACATGAATAAAGACTATACATGTCATACTAATCTAGGTTGCGTGTCGGAGTCACTCACAACCACTATTTGAATTGTTCACTTCAGACTGCTAATTGTTGAGGTGAGTTCATAGCCCCACTTTTAACTATTTTATATCTGATTGGGGGAAGATACATGCTCGTTTTATTTAAACTTAATGATTGTTTTACTGAATATGGGTATTTTCATGCAAACTGTGACGCATGACTGAAATGAATGATTTTGAAAGCATGATGTGTTACCTACTACACAACTAATTGTTTTCTAGCAAACTTACCTGTTTAAAGCTACATACATGAGAATCACGCAAAATGTTTTCTGGACCACACAAAATGTTTTATTGATTAAACTATGTACGCAGAGTAGCCTAAGCCCTAAATCCCAAATTTTTGGGCGAACTCATGAACCGTCAATTCCTGCTGGGAAGCGCGAATGCTATAAACAGATCTTTTGGGGGTGACTTCCCCGTTCGGGTTGACCGGATAGGCAACCGGACGTATATCATGTCGAGATTCAAGTGTTTAGGGATTTGAACACTTGCAAGGCCTTTATTTTAACATGCTTCTAAAGGCATGCGCACTATGGTTAAGCTTCGGTTGCATGAACTTAGTGCTAGCATAATAGTCTGTAGGGAATTGTATTTGTAAAATGGATTTAAGTTTGTTTAAGTCTGTTTAGTATTAGTTCTGGTAGTATAATAGTTAAGTCGGGTAGACAGAATTAAGTATGTTAGTGTTAATTCTGTTAGTTAAGTCTGCTAGTACTAATGTTGTTAAGTCTGGCATAACAAAGTTAGTACTGGTTGATAGTTAAGTTTGTTTATGTTAAACAGAATAGATAGAAAGTAGGAAAAGATAAGAACGTGTAGAGATATCTTTGGAAAAGATATGTTCGAATCTTTTCTATATTTTTTATGCAGGTTTTACTGACCAGGTTTTAATATTTATAAGTCTCGTTATACCTATGGTCTACCCTAATGCACTAACGGGCAGTGTACCCGGTCGTGTGTAGTGTAGTATTTGGTAAAATTGAGGTCATCCCAAGAGCTATGTGTGTGGATTTATACTAAGTCTAGGTGTCACAGATTTTAATATGATTTAGATATAGAATTAACTACTAAAGCAAATAAAGGAAAAGGATGTGATCAATAGAGGAGAGTGGTGCTAACCTAGTTACTCATCCTAACTAGTATTGTTTACGTCTAATTACTTCCAATTACTTCAGGTGGGGTCAAAGTCGAGAGGACAACATTTAGTCAGTTCGTCCTAATCTATCAGCAAAGGGTACCACTGGAAAAGTCAGGTGTCCCCTCATAAGTCCAGTTGTTCCTGGTCCCTAAGCCAATTCATTAAGTTCTACTACATGCTAGATTCATAATAGTGAGTGCTCGGGCGCTAGCAACTTAAACACTCACCCCTTACTTCTAAAGTTCATCCAAACGGTAGGTGATCAGTTGGTCAAATCGCACAAGTAGAAAGGGATGTCAGTTGGTCATATCTTACCCTTCCGGTCTTAGTCTACTCACTTAGGGTCAGTTTGTCATATCTCCTAAGAAACTAGCCTCTACCACCATTCAAAACTACCGAAACAAGGGTAGCTACCAATAAACTATGCATGCATACACTTAGAAATAATTATACGAAAGCAATGTAAACGCATACAAAACAATTAAGGAATCATAACTAGGCCAGCACCAAGAGGTGCTTAGCCGCTCATATTAACCATACAAATCAATTCATTATTTAATATTACGAAATACATGAATTAAGAGTAAAGAAAAGATAAAAAGCTAATGCTTATCGTAGGGGAGTGATCTCTCCCTTGTAGATAGCTCTGTATGCTCCTCTATATCTGCCTTCGACTTCTTCTCACGTTCTCTGATTGTTGTGTGTGAAATGGGATGCTTTGAAATGCTGGAAATCGTGGGGTATTTATAAGCCAGATCTGGTTACGGCGTAACTATTTAAATAGTTACGCCGTAACATACAATTCTTCGTAAATTGCACTAATAATGCTAGTTACGGCGTAATCTCAGGAAGGAGTTACGCCGTATCTTCAATAAATCTTGGTTACGCCATAGTTGATGCATGAGCTACGGCGTAATTAGTAGCGGCGCGGAACCTCATTTGACCTAATATGGTTACGTCGTAATCTTGGATAGAGTTACGCCATAATCTTATGTTAAGTTGGTTTTCTGAGCCACGCTTTAGTTACGGCGTAATGTGAGAGAGGATTTACGCCGTAACTTCTTCAAAGTGACCATACTATGATAAATCTTCAATAAACTCTCCAATTCCGTGTCTCTTTAGCTCCAACGCTCGTAATTTACCTGAAAGTGAAATATAATGGAAAACAATCGTAAATCCATATAAATGATATAAATTACAAGTATTATCGGGGGAAATTGACACTTAATATTCAGGATAATTTGATGTTATCAAATATCCCCCCACTTGAACTCTACTTGCCCTCAAGTAGACCTTATTAAATAGATTCCTAGAAAGATATCTTCCATTACCTGGAAAATATAAGTTTACAAATCCCTTATGCTAGAATAAAACAAAGCCGAACACCTCACGAAATGAGAATGAAACACTCAAATCTCTCAACTATTCTAAGTGTCAATTTTGGGGTGATCACTCAATCGCACAGTCATAGCATGTATTCTATCATAAGCTTGGCGGTTACACAAATCTCCACCACTGGAGTTAAGGGCAAAACAATTTTCGAAGGCAATATGGGTAGACACGATAAAGGTTAAGGGTGATTTGTCATTACTAACATGTCACGGCGAAGTGGACAAAATCAATGATACATGACCAAATCCATGGCCAAGACACCAAAGATTGCTCGTTGCATCACCTAGACACGCTTCATGACTAAAGGGTAGGATAAGACATGGGATATATAAATGGTGTAAAATAAAAATCAAGCAAATAGTTTAAATCTATAACCAAGTCATCACCACTTACCGTCCACTCAAAGTTCAAGCTTCAAAGTTAAGAAACCGGATCATGATATACTAGGTAGATGTGTCATTAGAGGACGTCATGATGGGCACACTACCTTTTCTCCAACTGTTGGCGCAATTACCAACTCCAATCTTCAAATGTGACCGAGGTGGCCTCCTCGATACTAAATTTATATTAAGCTCATAACATAGTGCTTATAACAGCGCACTTTACAATAAACTGAATAACATAACTATTTTTTATTTTATTTTTCATATCGCATCTTGTTTTTTAACATAAACATAACATCCCCCCACTTGAGATGAATAATGGGAATTCAGGGGGTCTTCAATAATCTTTCCACTTGAACTTTGAACTTAGGCAAATGATGACTTCCTAATCACAAATAAAGACTACAGGGTAGGCTAAGGTGTATAGGTGTAACGAAACAATATATTGGGTTAACAAAATAAAAGGAATGGCTCAGATGGGTGTATCTTAGGGTATCTTGCACTAAAGGTGAGTGCAACAAACGGGTTTCACATGGGGGTCGAGAAGTCGAGGTGACTAATCGATAGACACAAAATGGTAGGCTATTTGGGTGATAATCCTATAATACTGCCTTCTTAAACTGAAAAGTCCAAATACATCGAGCTAACTCAACATACCTCATCTATGGTCTCGAAATGATGTAAATGCCAAGTTCTAAAGTTTACAAGCTACCGGCACACTCATAATTTGGTGGATTTGGGGTAAAAATATGGAAACGGATAAGGCTAATCTCATCATATAATATCAAGGGTTGTATGTGCTCAGCTAAGGTCTAATCTAGTTAGGTTAAGAAAAACATGTCAAAATTTTAAAAATGGCATAATTTTTCAAAATAAACTAGAAAAACGAGGGAAAAATAAAGTTCAAGAGATAATTCTACTCCCGTCCCCCCACTTGAATTGTACAAAGTCCCTTTTGTACTAAGCGATGAATAAAGGTGAAGAGAAAAGTAGAATTAAAGCGAGAACTTCCCTGAAATTTGCTCCAAAAAGAAAGAAGGCCCACGAAAGAGAGTCGTGCCTTCGCGTAAGCATCCATGAGCAAACTTCAATCCCTGAAATCACACTACCGACAAGCATAATTCTAAAAAAGAAAAATGAAAAATGAAAAATAAACCTAACTCACTTTCGTAGGAATCAGGGTTGCATTTAGCGCATGCAACAAGCCTTTTAAACCACTTGGTGTCCCAAGTGGACGAGTGAAGTCTCGTGAGGGTTTACAGGGAACATACCCACAAAGTTAATTTAAAAGACTAATACAAGGTTATTGTGTTTAAAATGAAAGAAGTAATGCAGAGGATAGTTACATCGTAACTCCAAAAGGAGTTACGCCGTAACTAGGCAAAACTTGGCATATGCTGCAAAAGTGTATCTACGGCGTAACCATTGAAATGGGATTACGCCGTAATTGGCTTTGTTGTAAAAATCGGCCCAGGCGGCCGATTAATCCCCGCATAATCACTGATCGCTCAGTAAGCGCCTTCATTTATCATAATCGGCCTATTTAATCGGTTTGGTCAAAGATTGCTTAAAAATCGGTCAAAAAACCGATTAATCGAACAAAATTGGTCTAATCGGACAAAATTGATTAAAAATCGGTCAATAAAATCGCTTAAAAATTAGAAAAAACCGCTTAAAAATCGGTCAACAAACCGATTAATCGAACAAAATCAGTCAAAGCTCGCTTAAAAATGGTCAACAAACCGAGTAATATCTATATATGACTTTGAACTTTGAATAATTATGTATTATGTTTATATTTGAATACTTGAATATTTGAACTTTAATGCACTATGCTTATCTCATACATATAATATAATACAATATCTAAAATTATAATTTTGTGCATAAAAATTCTAATCCGATTAATCCCCGATTAATCCCCACCTAACCGATTAATCGTTAGGCCCTACCCGACCGCCTCACTAGCGCCTAGAGATTTTTACAACCTTGGTAATTGGTAATGCTTCTGAGGTTCTGCTGCAAAAGGGCCTATTACGGCGTAACCATGAGAATGAGTTCTGTAGTAACTCTGTCAAATCGACATGTCGATGACAAATTTTCTTCGTTTCTGCAAAAATGGTTAAAACACAAAACCCAATGAAATGGAAATAAAACAAATGAAATGGATAATTCGGGTTGTCTCCCGAAGAGCACTTTTCTTTATTTACGAGTCTTTAAGTTAGACTCGAGCCTCGGGGCTTTATGGTGGCCTTTGGACTTGGCCAACTTCCTCCATGTCTTTCATCAAGTTGTGTCTGACCCAAGCGACATTTGTGGCAGTGCGGAGGTACTCTTTAGTCACGATCTTCTTAATTTTGCAAAAAATTTCGTCCGGACCTAAATGGTATCTAGTGAACTCATACTTTTTGGCTATAATTGGTGGTGCCCTCTTATACAGAATACCAAGAAGTTTGCACCTTCTTTTCTCATGTGCTTCATCATCGGGGTCAATGAACCCATCTTCACCTTGTAATTCGAGGTAATCAAACTCATCATCGCCGGAATCGGTATCTTTAAGTCATTTATCGTCGAGTAAATTTTCCACCAGCACCTGTTTGCATTCCTCTTTTTCCTTCCTCGATGAATCCTTGGTATCATTATCCGACTCTTCATTTGGAACATTCTCGCTTGGTTCGTCTTTACTCATACATCCATTCCAGATTTTCTCCTTAGTTAGCGCATCAATCTTTCCGTATTTGATTTTGACCCAATCGTCGAATCCTAAATCGTCTAGCAAAGGCAATTCTGTTCTTTCCGAGTCATTAGTCGAGGTCCATAGGAACTCGTCTTCCCCAATTCTCTCTATACTGCTTCCCCCATCACATTCATAATCAAAAGGGTCGCAAGATGCCCAAAAATTTCCGTCAGTGGTTTTAATTTTTTCACACCAATGACTTCGAGTTCCTTCGTCATCGTTGTTGCAAGAAGGAATATCGTTTAGAGGTTTAATGATCTTTCCTCGAAGAGTATGTTTTTCATATTTGAGCTCTAAATTTCTTAGCAAAACTGAATTAATTATTGCGTCCCCGAACCTTACTGAATACCAATCACTGAATGATAGGTCCCCAAAATCAACGTCATGTCTTCCCGATTCATGTGGGCATATCTAAAATTCATTCTTCATATTCCCCCCTCCGTTGCAATACTCATGAATGGGGTTGCAGGTCGGCCATGCTTGTGTGAAGTCATCTTCCATGATTAGTAAGGGCCTGCAGCAATGCTTGATGGGTGGTCCTTCTACTTCGTTAATCGAGAATTTGGCTAATCTTTCTTCATCGTTAAGTGTAGTCCACATGTATCTGTCATCATTAACCCTTTCCTTATCGACCCCTCCATCGCAGGCCTTCCGAGGGTCGCATTAGGCCCATAGGTTATAACACTCTCCATCATCAATTGCAATAGCCTTACACCAATGATTCTTCCTTTTAGAGTCTGTGGAAAACTAGAAGGGGGGGTTGAATAGTTTTGCCAATTAAAACTTTCTTTTAAACTATTTAGATCGACTTATGTCAATCTATTTAGATGTGTGTGTTGGATGTTGATAAACAAGCATAAAAAGGTATGTAATGAAAAGATAAGAGTAAGAACCACAAAACCACAATGCGAGTATTACAGTGGTTCGGCTACAAGGACACCTTCCTTGCCCTACTCCACTCCCCGAGTCACCTACTCTAGAGTTCGTAATCACTACACCAATCTCCTTATGGCGGAGAAGCCTTCACAACGTCGCCAACCCTTTTTCCGGTGTTAGGCTAACCATCGGGTTCTTTCACTCCAAGGTGAATCACTCCTACACAACGTCGCCTACCCTTTATCAGGTACTAGGCTAAGTACCTAGTTCTTTCACTCCAAGGTGAACCACACATACACAATGTTGCCTACCCTTTATCAGGTACTAGGCTAAGTACCTAGTTCTTTCACACCAAGGTGAACCACACCTACACAACGTCGCCTACCCTTTATTAGGTACTAGGCTAAGCACCTAGTTCCATTGCAATGGAGGAACTACTACCCAACACTACACCAACGACTAATCCCAAAGGAGATCAACTCCTTTTTACAACATCATCAAGGATATCAATATCCTTGGATCTAGTACTAATCTATCTTGTACATCGAAACACACCATATCGAATGTACATCTAAGGCACCTTTCACTAATGCCTTTAACTAGATCTTCAAGACACCCTTCACTAATGTCTTGTGTCTTGACTTCTAAGCACCCTTCAATAATGCTTCTAGTCTTGACTTCTAAGCACCTACCACAAGTGCTTATGATATGGACGATAGATACCCTTCACTAATATCTTCATCTTGACACTTGAGACACCTTCCACAAATGTCTTCAACACTTCTTAGGAAAATAAAAACAATCATCAACAAGAAGACTTCAGTAGTCTTGATGATGAGGAAGCATGGCAACTCATGGACTTGAGCTTGCTCGACTTCAAAGGTGGTGATCTCACCTTTAAGAGGAACCTAGAAGATCACATAAAAACAAAACTACAAACATAGATCTCTTGGATCTGAGGTTAGAGAGTTTTTAACTATAGGGTAAATTTTGTTGGAAAGGGGTGAGAAACAATGAAGAAATGGCTCACTATTTATAGAGGAAAAATTCTACTGTTCCCCGGATCCCACAGATTCCTTCCACAAAGGATCCGTCTAGCGTAAAGCTAGGGATCCGTGGGATGCTCCTCTTTACCCATGGGTATTTTGGTTATGGGTCATGGGTCATGGGTCATGGGTTGATCCATGGGTCTTTAGCTAGATACAATGTATCTCTTGAGTGCAATGCACCTAGTCACATGGGTATGGGTCAAAACCATGGGTTATGGATATTATCCATATATGATATAAGCATGATGTCATGCAATGGGTTATGGGTCAAGCTCCATGGGTCATGTGCTTTGGGTTGTACCCAACTACATTCAATGTATTTGGTCAATGGTTTATGATACTTAAGTTTCTACCCATTTATATTACCCAATATACTAACTACTAGTTATGTGTATATTTTACCCAAATATGTAAACACTAGTTGTTGTACATATGTAATATTAAATCATAAAATCACTTATACTTGTTTTAGTGTTTTATGTGAAAATGTGAATATGTTAGAAACTATTAGTTCAAACCATTTACGTATTTTATTTGTTTCATTAAAATGATTTCACGTTTGTTATCGACAAAACATTAGAAGATCGTAAAATATAAATAAACATTTTTACGGCTTATTTGTATTAACAATCTCCCCCTTTTTGTTGATGATAAAACATAAAATTATTTTAAGGAAAAGCTAAAATTGTAAAAGTTTAAATTTGTAGTTTTACTTTCTTCTCCCCTTTTGTCGAAACAAAAGAGCTTGAAGGAAACTAACACATTGTTTTAGGAAAAACATGTGAAAGAGATAAAAAAATAGAGAGCAAGTAACGTGAAAGGATCTCGTCTTTACTCCCCCTTGACGAGTCCATCCCTATGTAAGGGCTTCAAGAGACTAATACTAAGCTAGTTTATTTGCAACTAAGTTTGCAAAAGATTTCATCTATGTGACGAATGTGCTCCCCCTTGTTGATTGCAATTTTGCAAAGGGATGTCATTAAATGTAATCCTAATATTGCAAGTAATTTGCAATGTATTGCTTTGACACAAAGCTCCCCCTAGCTTTAGGATGTCAAAGTCTTCATGTGTAAATTGAATAACTACAAAACAAAGATTAGAAAACAAGTATAATGCACAATTTCCCGCAAATGTGATCCAATTTAGTAGAAAAATAGTTTTCTGTATTACGGATCCCACGGTTCCCTCCTAGTAGGGATCCATCTAGGCAAATTAAAAGGATCTGTCTGGCTAATGAATAAATTCAGCAAATGGTGGTATAACAAATAATGTTATCACCAAAGTGAGATATGTATTATACAACATAATCATATACTTAGAAATATAGCAAGTAGCATGTAATTTCATTTAATAAAACTAGAGTTATGATATACATGACTCTAAAAACTAAGAAAATAAATGATACATGACTAGGAATTTCTAGACCAACTAACGCTTGATACTAGGATACCACTAAAATCTTCTAGCTCAAGTTTGTTTACGTTTAATCTCGTCAAAACGTTCGAGGAGATGATAGAACATGAAACGTTGGTCTTCTCGTACTTCATGTATCAAACTTTCAACATGTTGACAATGATAACAATCTTTGTCATGGCTAGGTAGTGGTGGTGGAAGAAATGAAATGGCTTGATGCGAAGGATCAAGTGAAGCGGCTTGTGGAGCCTCAAAAGACAGAGGGATTGGTGGAGGAGCATTTGAGAATGGCTCGACCAAGAATGATGGTGGTGGTAGAGAAGTGTCAACTTCCATATGGTCGGGTGGTTGACTTTGATGATTTCTCATAATCCAAATGGGATTATATGATGGAAGCGCGAAAAGGAAGCGGAGCTAATGTTGACTCAACACCTTGATTTTGTACCATTATTCCTCCTAATGAGGAGAATGTTGTTGGCGGAGGAGGATGAGACGGCCTAGGAGGCAAATCCTCTAAATTGTAGAGGTGTGGTGATGATAGTGGAGATGTAAAAGAGATAGCTCTAGGAACCAATGGTGATGGTTTAGTGGAGATGATATTGTTTGGCCTAGGAGGTATGGTGATGTTTGGCATAGGTAGATTTGTGGGTACTATCCTTTTAGGAATTGGTTTGATTGGTTGAGAAGAGATCCTTGCATTTTTTGGCTTGACCGGAGATGATTCGGTTGAAGAAATTTTGTGTACAACACGAGCAATTTTCTTGGGTGGTTCTTTGGTGGATAAATTACTACTTGGAGTTTTTCTCATGATGAGATGATTTCAAGAAGTTTGTAAGGGTTTCTTAAGTGCTGAAAATGAGGATGAGGGTGATGACTATGGAAGTCCTAACAATGTGGTTTATAAAGCAAGGGATTTGGCAAGTGCATTCAAGCCTTAAGCCATTAAAATTCATTGGAATGTGATGATTAACATGCACAAGAGTCAACTTCAGAGTTTGTACTGATCTAGGAACCCATTTAAGATGAGATAGAGTGTTTAAGTTAGGAAGATGAACTTGAAATGATTTTTTTAGCTAGAGTTGGCATAATCTGTCACCCGGATCCCACGGTTCCCTCCTCAGATGGATCCGTTTAGGCTACTCCTAGGGATCAGGCTCTCAGCAGCTATGAAAGAGTAGAAATGATGTTTCTAAGATCTAAGATATTTATCACCTTGAGTGTTTCAGTCCTCCTAAGTATCTTAAATGAAGGGGTGCTTAAGTACTTGAAGGTAATGAGTGATGTAGCTAATGATTGCCTTTTATGGAAGAAATTGGAACTTTCATGAGTACAAATGAATGAACAAGGATGACACTAAAGATGAGAGTGTCAATTGAAGCTAAATGATCCTAGAGATCAGATAGTGACTTAGATTAATGCTTTGGAGAATATCCTAAAGGCTTAAGATGGAAAAACTAGAATTTGATCAATTTCGACCAATTTTGACGTAAGGATGATTATGATCAATTTTGCTATAAAAGATTTCCAAAGTTTAGATATGAGGGATCATGTGAAAAATAATGTGTGAGCTTAAGAGCGGAAGAGTAATGGATTAAAGTGAAACGATAGATCTACAAGCATCTTTGAGTGTGACCTAGGTGAGTTATGTGTGAGTAGGAAGGATCTACGTATCTTGATAAGGACTTAATTTACCTTAAGACACCATGTCAAGCTTAGTGTGAAGTGTTCTAAGGACATGTTTGAAATACAATGTTTGTAATTGCATTTCTGTTTGCCGGATCCCACGGTTCCCTAAGTGTAGGATCCGTCTAGCACAAACTTTGGGATCCGTCCATCTGTTAAGCAGAACCTTTACTAAAGGTATGCAATGATCTTGACAATGCATTATATTCCAAGGTTAGTTTAAGGATTCTAACACTAAGATATCAAATGTAAGATGTTTTATTTCATGAAGGAAATTGGATTACATTGATAAAGCACGAGTACAAGAGGATTGATCCTATTTGAAATACTACTAAGTTTCTTGAGTGTTTTCGCTAGAGGGATCATCAAATGGTTGATGAGTGTTGGCGGATTCAGGAATGAAGAACGTCTTCATGAGGAAAATGTTCAGCGGTTCCATCATCTTGTTCACAAGTATGTACAACGGACTTTGATATTAGGATGAAAATGCATGACATTATGATAGAGGCGCGTCAAGAACATTCCATAAGGAATGAGTTTATTCTTGGAGCCTTGAAGATTTACAATTCGCCTTGCAAAGAAGTAGGCGAGATTGTATGGTTGTTGTGTTAGCAAACAATACATTATGTGAGCACAACAAGCTGGAAGGATTTCTTGATTCCCCCTAAGACTCCAAACATTTTCACGTAGGATAAGAGCAAGGGGCTTGTATTCTTCTCGGATATCCCGTGTATGGATAATGTTGGGATTGGAGTGATGGGGTTTGCATATTATGCGAATCAAGTCTTCCGGGGAAGGTATGTGAGAGCAATATGGGCTATTTTCTTCACGAAAGTTGAAGAGAGAATCAAGAAACCAATCTTCGGTAAAGGCACATTGTCCATGATTTGGAATTCGGAGAATTTGAGCAAATTTCCAAAGAGTCAAAACAAACTTTTGGTTTTTGATCCAAAACCAAAGGGATAGAGAACGATCCTCGTTACGAACGAGTTCGACTTGACGGAAGAATTCCAATACAAACCTTGGACATATTTTCTCGTTAATTTCGAGAAGACATTCTAGTCCTATGGCTCGGAAGGAGGTATTGATACCTTCTTCGAATTGTAGAGAGGTGTCTACAAGACGTCCTTCATGGAAGTGACGGGTTTCGAGATTATTGAACCCATGGACATGATTGCCAGGTGTGTTGGGCTCAAGGGAGATGTTCGGAGTGTAGACGCTAGAGAGTGAAAAATCAAACTCATATACGTGTGACATAGTGAAACCTATAGAAATGATGAGTTAATAGAAAGTGATGTTTGTGGTCAACCAATGATTATCTAACGTTTTTACTAGATTTTTATTAACAATGGTTTTTTTAACAACAATGACACTTAACTCACTTATGGTTTTGACATTCTAGTGGAGTATTACTTTTAGAAAAAAAAGTGGATTTTAATTTGCATGAAAAATTGTTCTCCAGTAGGACGGTTCCCACGGTTCCCTTCAAAAAGGGATCCGGCTAGTACATTTGTCGGGATCCGTGGATTTGTAGTTACAGAAACAGATTTTATGATGAAAAACATAGGTTTTTAGATCTCATAGTTTTATACCAAGATAAGTGTTTTAGCCTACATTTTTCTTTTAGCATGCATACATGACTTCTAATGTATCACGAAAAATAAAAAGAAATGATAACCACATTATGACAATAACCTAGATAAACTAGATTATTAGTAATATTTCATTTTAATGCTAAGGATGATACAAAGGATTGGGTATATAACCCCAATATAGATTAACAACATAAAGTATATGTCTCCGTATGTGAACTTCATCATAGGGAACACAAGTGCGATGAGTGTTAAGGCGATAAGCACGAGGGCGATGACGATTCTTCTTGTTTTCGGTTGAGATGAAATGGAGAGGAGGATGAAGTTTTGAATGAGATGAAATTTTTGAAATTGGAATATTTGAAAAAGTGGGGATTTGATAGAGTGGTTCACGAAGGGTTTATTTATGGGGAAGGAGGAATTTTTGAGATTTGTGTTTTGTTTTATTATTAGAAAGATATGATTTTTGAATTAAGTGAGACAAAACACAAGTTTTATAAACCATGATTTTTAGACGAAAGAGTGACACGTATGTGAGAAAAAGCTTCCTAATGAAGCTATATGTAAAACATGTGTATTCACGAAAGCTACTCAAATAAATACCTAAGTAATCACACTTATTTATTAAACTAATATCATTTAGAGATAAGTGGAAAGTCATACCTCAAATGCACTTAGGAATGTCTTTACAAATGACACAACAAATGTCAGAAGACAATTCCAGCTCCTTTATGCTTAAGATACCTTCTTAGGGAAGATAATATTTATTATCAAGCAAATCCTATGGCTTGATAGATGTGAGCTTTGACTAATCAACATGACAAAGAGGATTAGTGCAATTAAATGAAAAAGTGAATAAGAAAAATGTTGTTATCAAATCAACATCCAAACATATAGTTTTAAAAGACATGGTGTTTGTTTTTATGAAAAACCTTCTTTGTAGTTTTCAATTAACCATGGATCGTATCAAGTTTTTAAAGTACAATATACTTCAAGAAACTTGGTAACGAAGCTCTGATACCAATTGTGGAAAACTAGAATGGGGGTTGAATAGTTTTGCCAATTAAAACTTTCTTTTAAACTATTTAAATCGACTTATGTCAATCTATTTGGATGTGTGTGTTGGATATTGATAAACAAGCATATAAAGGTATGTAATGAAAAGATAAGAGTAAGAAGCACAAAACCACAATGCGAGTATTTATAGTGGTTCGGCTACAAGGACACCTTCCTTGCCCTACTCCACTCCCCGAGTCACCTACTCGAGATTTCGTAATCACTACACCAATCTCCTTATGGCGGAGAAGCCTTCACAACGTCGCCTACCCTTTTTCCGGTGCTAGGCTAACCACCAGGTTCTTTCACTCCAAGGTGAATCACTCCTACACAACGTCGCCTACCCTTTATCAGGTATTAGGCTAAGTACCTAGTTCTTTCACTCCAAGGTGAACCACACCTACACAACGTCGCCTACCCTTTATCAGGTACTAGGCTAAGTACCTAGTTCTTTCACACCAAGGTGAACCACACCTACACAACGTCGCCTACCCTTTATTAGGTACTAGGCTAAGCACCTAGTTCCATTGCAATGGAGGAACTACTACCCAACACTACACCAATGACTAATCCCAAAGGAGATCAACTCCTTTTTACAACATCATCAAGGATATCAATATCCTTGGATCTAATACTAATCTATTTTGTACATCAAAACACACCATATCGAAGGTACATCTAAGGCACCTTTCACTAATGCCTTTAACTAGATCTTCAAGACACCCTTCACTAATGTCTTGTGTCTTGACTTCTAAGCACCCTTCAATAATGCTTCTAGTCTTGACTTCTAAGCACCTACCACAAGTGCTTATGATATGGACGATAGATACCCTTCACTAATATCTTCGTCTTGACACTTGAGACACCTTCCACAAATGTCTTCAACACTTCTTAGGAAAAGAAAAACAATCATCAACAAGAAGACTTCAGTAGTCTTGATGATGAGGAAGCATGGCAACTCATGGACTTGAGCTTGCTCGACTTCACGCCTTTAAGAGGAACCTAGAAGATCACACAAAAACAAAACTACAAACATAGATCTCTTGGATCTGAGGTTATAGAGTTTTTAACTCTAGTGGAAAGTATGTTGGAAAGGGGTGAGAAACAATGAAGAAATGATTCACTGTTTATAGAGGAAAAATTCTACTGTTCCCCGGATCCCACGGATCCCTTCCACAAGGGATCCGTCTAGCGTAAAACTAGGGATCGGTTGAACGCTCCCCTTTACCCATGGGTATTTTGGTTATGGGTCATGGGTCATGGGTTGATCCATGGGTCTTTTGCTAGATACAATGTATCTCTTGAGTGCAATGCACCTAGTCACATGGGTATGGGTCAAAACCATGGGTTATGGATATTATCCATATATGATATAAGCATGATGTCATGCAATGGGTTATGTGTCAAGCTCCATGGGTCATGGGCTTTGGGTTGTACCTAACTACATTCAATGTATTTGGTCAATGGGTTATGATACTTAAGTTTCTACCCATTTATGTTACCCAATATACTACATACTAGTTATGTGTATATTTTACCCAAATATGTAAACACTAGTTGTTGTACATATGTAATGTTAAATCATAAAATCACTTATACTTGTTTTAGTGTTTTATGTGAAAATGTGAATATGTTAGAAACTAATAGTTCAAACCATTTACGTATTTTATTTGTTTCGTTAAAATGATTTTACGTTTGTTATCGACAAAACTTTAGAAGATCGTAAAATATAAATAAACGTTTTTACGGCTTATTTGTATTAACAGAGTCGTCAATTTTGGTAGACTTGTCATTGCTCGTATCTTGGTTACGCCGTAACTCTGATGTTTGGTTACGGCGTAACTCTCTTCTATCATCAGCATCATTGTTTTTATTAGACTCATCGGTAGATTTGTCATTTTCAGAGAGCACGGCTTTACATATTGTTGATTTGTTCTTTTGTGCCTCATTTCTTTTTTGTACCTCATCGCCAAGATTCCCAATCATAGTTTCCAAGTTTTTTAGTGATACGTCATGGCTAGAAAGGTTTTGTTTGTATTATCTTGAAAGTTTTTCAGCCATTCTTCTTGCTCTTTCTGTCTCTTAGTCGAATCTAAAAGGTACTTGTTAATCATTTCCTCCAAGTTAGCTCTTCTTTCACCACGATCATAATATGGGGGAGGTCCTCCAGGATAGCCATTATGATTATCCCCGTAAAATGGTTAATTTTCTCCATATTTAGCTTCTTTAGGACAATTCTTAGTAAGATGTCCTCCCCCACAGCTTTCGCAACCTACTTGGATGGCATGAACAGTTTCCCTGATTTTCAGCATATCCCGACCCAGATTCTCTAGCTTGTTAGTGATGGCTTCAAATCCGTCAAAAATTCCCCCTTGGTTTCTTATGCTTCCTCCATCGTGCCATTTTTGGGAATGATCAGCCATTTTTTTGGATGGCTTCAATTGCTAGAGTAGGAGTCATGTTCGGAATTGGTCCTTGATAGTCCATCATCTGTCTTGTAGTTACGTTGATTCCTTTGTAGAAGATGTTGACCTTTTGTTGGTTGTTCAGATCATGTGTAGGACACTTGTAGAGAAGATCGTTGTATCTATCTCAGGCTTGATACAACGTTTCATCGTCTTCTTGCTTGAAATTATGGATCTCCAAAAGCTGGTTAGATATCTTCGACGGAGGACAATACCTTTGGATATAGTGATTCTTTAGTAAAGCCCAAGTATTAAGCGCCCTACAGCAATCTTCGATCCATCTTGAGCAAATTTCAAGAAGAGTCATAGGGAACACCCTTAGCATAACAGCGTCAAGAGATACACCCAAAATGTTGAAAAGGCTTGTGATGTATAAGATATTTTCAACGTGCTCATACGCATCTTCGTCCCTGTTTCCTGTAAAAGGGTTAGCACGAAGCACCCTCATAAATTGGTCTTTAATCTCGAAATGGACATCAGCTCCAATTGCTGTAAAAGGTTTTACTGACCAGGTTTTAATATTTATAAGTCTCGTTATACCTATGGTCTACCCTAATGCACTAACGGGCAGTGTACCCGGTCGTGTGTAGTGTAGTATTTGGTAAAACCAAGGTCGTCCCAAGAGCTATGTGTGTGGATTTATACTAAGTCTAGGTGTCATAGATTTTAATATGATTTTGATATAGAATTAACTACTAAAGAAAATAAAGGCAAAGGATGTGATCAATAGAGGAGAGTGGTGCTAACCTAGTTACTCATCCTAACTAGTAATGTTTACGTCTAATTACTTCCAATTACTTCAGGTGGGGTCAAAGTCGAGAGGACGACATTTGGTCGGATTCGTCTAACCTATCGCCAAAGGGTACCATTGGAGAAGTCGGTGTCCCTCATAAGTCCATTGTTCTGGTCCCTACGCCAAGTCATTAGGTTCCCTACATGCTAGATTCATAATAGTGAGTGCCCAGCGCTAGCAACTTAAACACTTACCCTTACTTCTTAAGTTCATCCAAGCGGTGGGTGATCAATTGGTCAAATCGCACAAGTAGAAAGGGTCGTCAGTTGGTCATATCTTACCCTTCCCGTCTCAGTCTACTCACTTAGGGTCAGTTGGTCATATCTCCTAAGCAACTAGCCTCTGCCGCCATTCAAAACTACCGAAACAAGGATAGCTACCAATAAACTATGCATGCATACACTTAGAAATAATTATACAGAAGCAATGTAAACGCAATAAAAACAATTAAGGAATCATAACTAGGCCAACACCAAGAGGTGCTTAGCCGCTCATATTAACCATACGAATCAATTCAATGTTTAATGTTACGAAATACATGAATTGAGAGTAAAGAAAAGATAAAAAGCTAATGCTTATCGTAGGAGAGTGATTTCTCACGTTCTCTGATTGTTGTGTGTGAAATGGGATGCTTTGAAATGCTGGAAATCATGGGGTATTTATAGGCCAGATCTAGTTACGACGTAACTATTAAAATAGTTACGCCGTAACATACAATTCTTCGTAAATTGCACTAATAATGCTGCTTACGGCGTAATCTCATGAAGGAGTTACGTCGTATCTTCAATAAATCTTGGTTACGCCGTAGTTGATGCAAGAGTTACGGCGTAATTAGTAGCGGCGTGGAACCTCATTTGACCTAATATGGTTACGTCGTTATCTTGGATAGAGTTACGCCGTAATCTTCTGTTAAGTTGGTTTTCTGAGCCACGCTTTAGTTACGGCGTAATGTGAGAGAGGAGTTACGCCGTTACTTCTTCAAAATGAGCATACTATGATAAATCTTCAATAAACTCTCCAATTATGCGTCTCTTTAGCTCCAATGCTCGTAATTTACCTGAAAGTGAAATATAATGGAAAACAAGCGTAAATCCATATAAATGATATAAATTACAAGCATTATCGGGGGAAATTGACACTTAATATTTAGGATCATTTGATGTTATCAAGTCTTTGGATCATAACGAACTCTTTTACCATGTCTCTTAAAGAACCTGTGCATCCTGATAGCAATCATAGCTATCTACCAATTTATATCCATCTCCTCAATATTTGCATCATCAATCTGCTCCAGATCTTCATTGAGCATCATCATAGCTTGTAAACTTTAGAACTTGGCCTTTGCATCATTTCGAGACCATAGACGAGGTATGTTGAGTTAGCTCGATTTATTTGGACTTTTCAGTTTAAAAAGGCAGTATTATATGATTATCACCCAAATAGCCTACCATTGTGTGTCTATCGATTAGTCACCTCGACTTCTCGACCCCCATGTGAAACCCTTTTGTTGCACTCACCTTTAGTGAAATATACCCCTAGATACACCCATCTGAGCCATTCCTTTCGTTTTGTTAACCCAATATATTGTTTTGTTACACCTATACACCTTAGCCTACCCTGTAGTCTTTATTTGTGATTGGGAAGTCATCATTTGCCTAACTTCAAGGTTCAAGTGGAAAGGTTCGGAAATCACGCTTTCGTCGACGACATACTCTTAAAGATCATTGAAGACCCCCCGAATTCCCATTGTTCATCTCAAGTGGGGGGATGTTATGTTAAGGATTAAAAAAAAAGATGTGATTCGAAAAAAAAAGTTATTCCGTTGATTGTAAAGTGCGATGTTATAAGCACTATATTATGAGCTTAATTTAGATTTAGTATCGAGGAGGCCACCTCGGTCACATTTGAAGATTGGAGTTGGTAATTGCGCCAACAGTTGGAGAAAAGGTAGTGTGGCCATCATGACGTCCTCTAATGACACATCTGCCTAGTATATCATGATCCGGTTTCTTAACTTCGAAACTTGAACTTTGGGCAGACGGTAAGTGGTGATGACTTGGTTATGGATTTATACTATTTGATTGATTTTTATTTTACACCATTTATATATCCCATGTCTTATCCTACCCTTTAGTCATGAAGCGTGTCTAGGTGATGCAGCGAGCAATATTTGGTGTCTTGGCCATGGATTTGGTCATGTATCATTCATTTTTGTCCACTTCGCCGTGACATGTTAGTAATGACAAACCACCCTTAACCTTTGTTGTGTCTACCCATATTGCCTTTGAGAAATTTTTTGTCCTTAACTCTAGTGGTGCAGATTTGTGTAGCCGCCAAGCTTATGATAGAATACATGCTATGACTGTGCGATTGAGTGATCACCCCGAACGTGACACTAAGAATAGTTGAGAGATTTGAGTGTTTCGTTCCCATTTCGAGAGGTGTTCGGCTTTGTTTTATTCTAGCATAAGGGATTTGTAAACTTATATTTTCCAGGTGATGGGAGATATCTTTTTAGGAATCTATCTAATAAGGTCTACTTGAGGTCAAGTAGAGTTCAAGTGGGGGGATATTTGATAACATCAAATTATCCTGAATATTAAGTGTCAATTTCCCCCGATAATGCTAGTAATTTATATCATTTCTATGGATTTACGCTTGTTTTCCATTATATTTCACTTTCAGGTAAATTACGAGCATTGGAGCTAAAGAGACGCGGATTTGGAGAGTTAATTGAAGATTTATCATAGTATGCTCATTTTGAAGAAGTTACGGCGTAACTCATCTCTCACATTACGCCGTAACTAAAGCGTGGCTCAAAAAACCAACTCAACAGAAGATTATGGCGTAACTCTATCGAAGATTACGACGTAACGATATTAGGTCAAATGAGGTTTCGCGCCGCTACTAATTACGTCGTAACTCATGCAACAACTAAGGCGTAACCAAGATTTATTGAAGATACGGTGTAACTCCTTCCAGAGGTTACGCCGTAACCAACATTATTAGTGCAAATTACGGAGAATTGTATGTTACGGCGTAACTCTTTTAATAGTTATGCCGTAACCACATCTGGCCTATAAATACCCCATGATTTCCAGCATTTCAAATCATCCCATTTCACACACAACAATCAGAGAACGTGAGAAGAAGTCGAAGGCAGATCTATAGGAGCATACGGAGTTATCTCCAAGGGAGAAATCACTCCCCTACGATAAGCATTAGCTTTTTATCTTTTCTTTACTTTCAATTCATGTATTTCGTAACATTAAATGTTGAATTGATTGTTATAGTTAATATGAGAGGCTAAGCACCTCTTGGTGCTTGCCAGTTATGATTTCTTAATTTTTTTGTTTGCGTTTACATTGATTCTGTATAATTATTTCTAAGTGTATGAATGCATAGTTTATTGGTAGCTTCCCTTGTTTCGGTAGTTTTGAATGGCGGTAGAGGCTAGTTGCTTAGGAGATATGACCAAATGACCCTAAGTGAGTAGACTGAGATGGGAAGGGTAAGATATGACCAACTGACGACCCTTTCTACTTGTGCGATTTGACCAACTGATCACCTACCGTTTGGATGAACTTAAGAAGTAGGGGGTGAGTGTTTAAGATGCTAGAGCCCGGGCACTCACTATTATAAATCTAGCATGTAGCGGTACTTAATGACTTGGCTTAGGGGACCAGGAACAGCTGGACTTATGAGGGGACACCTGACATCTCTAGTCGGACCCTTTGCTGATAGGTTAGGACGAACTGACCAAATGTTGTCCTAGCGACTTTGACCCCACCTGGAGTAATTGGACGTAATTAGACGTAAACATTACTAGTTAGGATGAGTAGCTAGGTTAGCACCACTCTCCTCTATTGATTACATCTTTCACCTTTATTTTCTTTATTATTTAATTCCATATCAAAATCATATTAAAATCTGTGACACCTAGACTTACTATAAATCTACACACATAGCTCTTGGGACGACCTCAGTTTTACCGAATACTACACTACACACGACCAGGTACACTGCCCGTTAGTGCATCAGGGTAGACCATAGGTATAACGAGTAATTATAAATATTAAAACCTCGTCAGTAAAACCTGCATCAAGACTCCTGTTGGCTTTGATAAAAAGAAGCTTGAGTGCTACAACTGTCATAAGCCTGGTCACTTTGCAAGGGAATGTAGATCTCCTATGGCAACTGATAGGAAGAAAAAGGAATCTCCTATCAAACAAAGGAAGGCGAGAAGCGGGAGGATCAAAAGGTTGGGTCACGACCATGGATGGAGGTGCTATCAATTGGGGAGAACATGCTGAAGAGGAGTCTACCAATCACTCTGCTTTCATGGCCATTGGCTCAAACAGTGAGGTATCCCTATGTTCCAAACTCTGTGTTGATTCATATAACCAACTTACAACATCAAGTGATGAGCAATTAACTCAGTTGAGAGAACAGGAAGCACAAATTCTAGCTTATACCAATGCAGCCAAAACCTTGGAAGCACAAATTTCAAATCTTCAAAAACAAAATTCATCACTAAATGAAAAACTAATTTTTCAAGCTAATGATAATTTCGCTAAGGATGAAAAGCTAAGGAAATATAGAAGAATTTGTATGAAAGCTCAACAAGAAAGAGATGAGTTAAAGAAAATAGTTGGGTCTTGGGGAGAGTCTTCTAAGAATCTATATAGGCTAATTAATTATGGCATGAGCTCTAATTGTAAATTGGGCTTAGGTCATCAGATTAAATCAGATAGTGAGGTTTTGAGTTATGAGGAAGAGATGAAACCTGGTGTATTTGGTAGTTCAGAAGAAGACTATATTGGTAAACCACTATATAATAGATTTGTTAAAACTGATAATTATAAAGGAGTTCCACCACCACTTAATGAAGACTACACACCTAAACCTGAACAAAAGTTTGATAGTCTTTGTATGAGTATGGAAAAAGGGGGCCTCAAACACCAAAATCATGTGTTTCAGAGGACAAATCTAGTGATTATTCTTCCTGTCAATCCAATGACAGTGAAGGATCCATTGGAAGTCCTTCTGAAAACTCTTTTGATAGTTCAGACCCTAAAGTGTTGTCTAAAGCTAAACCAGTTAAATCTGTTAAGGTGTCTAAACCAGTTGTGTCTATACCTAAACAAGTTGAACCTAGTTGTGTTCCACACATAGAATCTCCTAGGCAACAGGTTAAGAGGCTAGAGTCACCTAAAACAGATAGGAGGAATTGGAATGAGAGAATGGAAAGAGTACTAGGAGGAGGATACTCTTTCACTCTTTGTGTGTGGTAGTTTTAGCCATTTAATTAGAGATTGTGACTTTCATGAGAAGCGAATGGCTGTAGAAGCAGAGATTAAGAAACAGAGGGATGTTAATACTAGTAATGTGGAGACCAAACCAGCTTGGAATAATGCTAATAGGATTAATCATGCAAATCAGTTTATTCCTAGATCAATTTTCATGAATACTAGTGTTTCAAACATTAATTTTGGTAGACAAAATATTAATTCTGGTAACATGTCTAGTGTTAATACTGGTCGTGTTAATTCTAGTCAAGCCAAAGTTAATTCTGGTTATATGAATGTTAAATTAAAACAACCAGAACCTACGAGTACTTCACCCAGTCCCAAGTTTAGACAACCACAGGTGAATCAATTCAACCAAAGACTTTACTATGGTTCACATTCACCTGTGAGGAGACCCATAGTTCATAATGCAGCTCAAATGTTTAAATCTTATGCTGCAAAGGGTAATGGGGGTTGCAGTTAAGCCCTCAACAGGTTATACTTGGAGACAGACCAAGACACACTCCAAGAGTAATAGTGGACCATCTTCATTTTATACTTTGAATTCTCAAGATCCACAAGGCAGACCCAAGCTTGTATAGGCCTGGGTCCTCAAGAGAAACTAATTTCTCTATAGGAAAATTAACCAAATAGACCGCGCGCCCTGATGCATATCACTATATGGACCACCCCCTTTTAAAATTCGAAAATAGACAAGTTGCCCTCCGCTTTTTTTTTTACCCAAGCAGGGGCTGCCATGTGTCCGACAACTTATGACACACGTACGTATTTTGCAAGTATATGTCATGTATTGTAAGGTATTGTTTTTTGGGAAACTTGTATTATTTTTTGAGCAATATATTTTTGGGCAACTTGTATTGCTCTGAAGATGTTTTCAGGAATAAGAGAAGACGGTGCTCTTTCATCAGCTCTTTGGCTATTTGCTTGCAATAAAGAAAGAGTCATTTTACATTTTTAATTAAAAAAATCACAAACTCACACAAAACTGACTCACACCACTGGATAACTCACACCTTCTCCCCACATAAACCATCACAACTCAAAGTTCTCCCCCACATAAACATCACAACTCAAAGTTAACAGATACGTAAATTGACAGACACAGTACATAAATTGAACACCCGACGGCACCACCACCTGACGCCACCTCTACCATATACATCTCAATCCCAGGGTTATACTTTAGCAGCTTTTAATACCGATGGTCTCATTATTGGAACATGCACCTCTGGATCTGTTGTTAAATTTGGGATGTCAAAAGTCAGGTATTACCATCGTTAAATTTGTGGGCGATGTCAGACGGTTATTAGTGGTTTTCATTCTGCTGATGAGGTAATCATTCTTCGTTTTAAGTGGTTCATTTACTGGGTGAGTTTTTTTAATCAAAAAAGGTGTATAGTAAGTGTTTGATGAAATGCCTGAATGTTTTTTTTGGTTTTGAAGTGGTCGGAGAGATTGACCCTCTTAAAGATCTTCAAGACCAGGTTACCCATTTAGGTTGAGCTTTAGAAGCACTAGACAAATTGGGTGCTTGTCGCCATGTTACGAGACCAAACATGGAAACCACTGCTAGTTTTAATTCGTTTCCACTGCTAGGCTTCTCGAAACCACTGCTAGTGGTATCGGGTACCACTGCTAGTGGTATCGGGTACCACTGCTAGTGGATTGAATACCTATACTAACTAGTTTTAGTTATATGCTGATACGCATATATTGTGTACTTAATACTCAGCACCAGTACAGGCATTTAGACCACCTTGAACAAAAGGTAAATGAAATGGAGGTATAAAGTCTTTACTTTCGGATTTAAATTTGAGAAATTTACATAGTTTTTATAGTAATAAAAATCCCTAACTATTTTGGTTTCTACATGTTTTAAAGCATGGAGTTTGTGTTTCGTTGGATGACTAAAAATAGCAGGGTGAGATGATGTGGTTGTTTTTATAATTATATTTTCATAATCAATAAAAAAGTATTGATTTTTGCAAGCTATATGTTTTCTTATGCAATAAAAGACACTATGAGATTAAGTTAATTGGACAATAGTTTGCTGAGAAATTTGGTTTTTTCTAGCATAACAATATCAGGGTTCATTAAATTAAACTGTATATGCAAATCATAGTGCATTTTTTCAAGGAAAAAAAGTGAGTTGGTGGTGAAAAGCTAAGAATGAAGCTTGGTCTTGCAAAATGGAAAGAAAATGTATCCAACAAAAGTTGGTAACAGATGGCTTTACATCTACAGTGTCAAAGTTTTTCTTCAATGATACCCATGTTTAATCAAAATTGTTTTTGTTAATTATAAGTTCTCACACGAATGATGGTTAGTTATTGGCGAAAAGCTAAAGTATTCCACAGAACTATAATTGAATCCCTATAACGGTTACTTTGGATCAAGACTATGATCTGTTTTGTTGATATCTATCTTGTGGTCTTGTTGTGAGACTTTGTTGTAGCACTTGTATGTGTGTCTGAATGAATGACTATGCAAAATGTACCACGTTGTTTTTTTCTTTGCAATGTGCTCATATTCTAATTCATATGCATCTTGGTCATATTTGTTTGTGGTTATATTTACTTTGAAATGGTGTATGTGGAGTGCAGAACTGCATTTGATAATCTACGCTACTGTGAACGATTCCACCTGAACGAAGCGGGTTGGAGAGAGTGCAAATTTTGTGAGAAGGTAATTAATATCCAACTATTTTTAAAAGCTCTAAAAAACAACCAATTTTCTAGCAGATGAGGTTAGATAGGTGGGTTGATCCATCCAAAAAAGGCTCGGGTCAGAACAACTGATTCTTTGGTTTGTGTTGGGTTGGGCCGATTAAATCAAATTTTAACATATAAACGCGTGTAAAATTTGATCAGAATTCAGTGTAGTGATATTTCAGTTAGCAATTTATATAAAACGATTTAGGAGTTTGTATACATTAAATTACTTTGGATGACTTTCGTTCCGTTTGGTCTGTTTCTCCTTCGCCAGACTTTTTGATTTTCTAGTTAGAAAAACTTGAATCGACCCATCTAAATGTGAATTGTCTAAAATTCTCACGTTAAAGTCCTGCTCACCAATTTTTTGTTGAGTTTGCCATTGCAGCCTATTCACCGTGGATGCATTGTCTCCAAATATCTATATGAATGCCTTGATTCGGGAGGGATAGCATGTATGAGGTGTACGAGAGCCAAAGGAACCCAACCCTTCAGCCCCCCGGTAATTTGTTTCTTAGCAAGTTAAACTGTCATGCATTCTACTTTTTTCACGAATATATATCAAATACTTGTGGTTGTAATAGCAGTGCTCATGACCTTTGATGGTACCACAGAAAAAAAACTCAACTCCCACATATAACTCTCATCTTTTTTGGACAACTTCTTATTTTTGGGCAACTTCTTTTTTTGGGCAACTTCTTCTTTAATATATTTGAACCCTAAACCTCTTGTGAGACAACATAAGTTTCAACCCAGTCAGTAGTATTCAGCAATTTCAGTAAAGTGTGAGGAGAAGACCAACCATTAAAAATCGTGATGCAAAACCATTTTTCACCTTGGACACGCCTTAACTAGTTCAAATGACACCTTAATGATTCTTCATGTCAGAAGTTATACACTTTGAAGATTGAATACATCATGACATATATATATAACGTCTAAATATTGGTTTAATTTTGGGACAAATATGGATGGTACATAACGTTCCGGGTAGTGAGAAATGGGATTTAGCAATGAGAAGCCGTCAGTTATGGGAGAAGTTTGCTGAAGATATTGAGCATCAAGGGGTGGATCCTCAAGAAGTTCTTGGCTGGAAGAAGACATGTACACCCTACATCTTATGTTGTTGCTGTATGTATATCGAGTTTATCAAAACATTTGTTTTATCAGTCGTATTTTCTTTTCGAGGAAAAATGTACTTGAATGACGTAGTTACTAATTGTATCCTATTCGTATAAATAGGAAGCTTGTTGGTTGGTAAAACCTCACAAGAAATGGAAACACTGAAAGGGAAGGTAGATCAACTATCTAAAGTTGGCCTCAGGGCAGAGCTCTTGTCTAGAACTGATTTACTGGAGGTGGAACCTGCACTTGTGATTGATGAAGAAGGTGGGACTGCCTTTTGCCCAGATGACTACCAAATGGATGCTCGGCGTTCAGTTGCGTATATAGAAAAGGTAATCGTAATTTCCATTTGGCCAATGTTGCTTCAGATGCTTGTTTGCTTGAGTTTAGTTACCTAAATACCTAATGGATGGCTGGATGTCTTACAGGAGAACAGGAAGTATGCAACCGAAGGAAGATATGTCGAGTATTATAATCAGCCAGTGACTGGGCTGTTGAGGTAACCTGGTAAATGATTTGCTGAAGTTTATCTATATTTACAGGTAATGATGTATCTTTTATAGGTTGATAAATGTTCTTTTAGATCTGGTAATGGGAAGGTTGAAGCTGCTCAGACGTCGAAAAACTTGTTGTGTAGCAAGAAGGCCATTATAATATCCAGTGGATGTTGGACAGGGTCTTTAATGCAAGACCTGATTAGGGATTTAGATATTGGATTGGATATCCCTGTAAAGCCTCGAAAGGTTAGAATGAAACACCGAGTTAAAGATATGCTCACATGTACCATGCATTTTCAGTCTCTATGGCAAATTATGCTATAACTTTGATTTGATATATTTGACGGTAAAATGTTGAAAAGAGACATCTAATGTGTTTTCTTATTCTTTGCAAACAGGGCCATCTGCTGGTTGTATAGAATTTCAATTCCTTCAAATTAAATCATGGTCTAATGGAGGCAGGGTACGTTGGTCATCAAGATTCGACTTTCAAACCCAAAAACTTTGATGCCGAGACTTCATCTATCTCAATGACTGCCACAATGGATACTTTGGGAAATCTCATTCTTGGTAAGTCCAATATTTAAAGTTCTCTCATAACCCTTCTAATGAATTTCTGATATCATTTTCGGCTGTATAATTACTAAAATGGCCACTATCATATCATAACTACATTAATTGCAGGAAGCAGCAGACAGTTTGTTGGATTCAACACAGAAATAAACGAGCAGATCATCAACAATATATGGGAACGTGCAGGGGAATTCTTTCCTTCTCTAAAAGAGTTGTCACTAACAGATTTAGATTTAGAGAAAAGCAGAAAAGTCAGAATTGGGCTAAGACCTTTCAGTAAGTCTACACTATAATTTTGCAGACGACTAAAATTATTTGGATTAACCATGAGTGTTAATATTTTTATCTGATATAATAATCTGATATATCAGTGCCTAGCGGTAAGCCTATGATTGGACCTGTTCCTGGATTGTCAAATGTTTTCGTTGCTGCGGGCCATAAGGGAGAAGGATTGACTTTGGTATAGTTTCAATACTCCTAAGAACTCAATATTTATCTGTACAAACTATCATGCAAGGTTAAAAATGTCTATAAGCTTTCCTCACTTGTACAAGTCAATATAGTATATGCACCTGTTCTTGAAAGGGGTTGATTTTCCTAGACTTATATGAGTGATTGACTTTTGGTACCACAGACTTGACCTATATATTAAATAAACCATTGTTCTTGTTCGAAAATGGAAAACTAAAACTCCATTTGAAAGAAAGTGATTTTGATATTTTTGATAAGTAGATAATAGAAAAAGAATGCCCTATTTTGAGCAATTGGATATTTTTATGATCTCACTGTCTGAAGTTTCAACTGATTTACATCCTTTTTTATTTGCACCTACTAATTTCTTTGTGTTTCTTGACAGGCTTTGGGAACTGCTGAAATGGTTGCCGATATGGTTTTGGGCAATCCCAGCAAAGTTGATAGTGCGCCCTATGCATTGCATGGTCATAATTCTTGATTACAGGTGAAGCTTAAGATATGTCAATTGTAAGTTGTTATCTAGGATTTATCAAATATGAAGCCATCTTCCACTCCATCAGTTCCATACTTCCATTCTTATTCATGTTTATGAAAATTCTTTTGTTTCTCATTATGCTAATGATACAGTCGGTTACATAAAGCCTCTATGTGTGTGCTCTTTTATTGTTAGTTGATGTTAACGAAGCCAATTCACATCATATTGTACTGCCTATGTAACAGCTAGCATGTGCTCTTGTGCTTTGGATCTTCTGAGTTGCTGACAAAGAGACCGTGTCTTTCTTACAAGAACCGTCGGGTACACAAAAGTAGAGAAGTTACTGCTAGCATAAACTGGCAGCCGAAACGTGGACTTTCAACATAGTACCATAACAAGAGTGTAAATGGTACTCCGAGAATGTGCTATCACACGCCAAAGTGTGTTAGGCTAGTTTGATGATGAAAGACTGTCTTTGTAAAATAGTTTTTAAAGCTAATAAGAGATGTAGCCAGCTTGATCCATATCTTCTTAGTTTTCGTGTCCTTAAAGATTTTTAGTTGGCTTAATTATAATTTCAATTCATTATGGTTTGCATAAGATAGTACTGGAAGCAGAAGATAGTAAAATTGTACGGTTTTGAATTCATGGTCCACTAAACGACGTGTTTTGTTTATCTCCAAATGTCATTTTTCGTGAGACCATGGTGAGAGCCGGTTTTGTCTGGAAGCTTCGTAATAAGCATCTAGTTTATATATTGTTAAGAATACACAATCACACACGTCACTGATAATTCTGAGTTCTGTAATATTGTAATTATGGAATTTACTATGAATGAATTAGAGTTTTTTCAGATTTTTGTGTGAAGCTTGGTTATTATTCCTTTACCAGCTGCAAATATGCATGTTACCTTTGGTTTCTTATATACTTCAACTGTTTTTGTTGGTTTTTGAATTTCAAAGCTAACATGCTAAGGTAAGTTTTCCTGGAGAAAAGAAACCAAGAGCTACCCTTAACATTCATGTGGCGATTCTTAAAACGAGACAGAAAACTTTCTTATGCCTTTTTAACCAAGACTTGGAGGTTCTTAAAAGAACACAGTTAACACATCAATGATGCAAGAACCACCACGAATGGAAAAAGCCTTGTTTTATTGATGAGATTTCTGCGTCAAATGCACAAATATCTCACAGTTACCAGCTTTGCCATGTTTTAGACATGACATTTGAGAACTTAAGCATATTAATATGTAAAAATGTACACTAATTTGATTTTAACAGATACAACCTACAGAAGCACATCTATTTGTTGGAATCATCCACTGGAACTGTCGTGTTTAACAAATGCAACTTGGAATCAACAACTAAACCCGTTGATGAATACCTTTTCATTTAATTGTTTTCATCAACTCCTTCCCTTTTAGTCGCTTTTCTTCAAGTTTCGGCCTTGCCAACATCAATGATCAGCTCCTTAACATTACTGTTTGACACGTAGCCTACCAATACCAGCACACAACGTAAACTCCTTTGTTGAATGCTATCGTGCCCCTCTTGATTATATACGATTCTTCTATGAGTCTAACTCCCACGTGCAAATGAGGATCTATTGTTTATTAATCCTACTTTAGTTTCTGGATCACCCAATCTCTACATGATACTTGTGACATTCCCCACGGCCTTGAGAATTTCACGAGGGGATTCTTTTGGATTACACAATGTCTTCATGAAAATTTGCTTTGGCTACCAAAAACGACATCAATTGCTTTGGCTGCGAAAGCGTATAGAACATATAATGAATTATCAATTAACATAAAATCACGACTCAATCCTTAAAAAAAACACTTCAAGTTCACGGCTTAAAGAAATTCCACACTCGAGTCACTTACTACATACAAATCACTACTCAATCTTTAAAAGGATGACAGGTAACAAAGGTAGGTTGTTTTTTGCTTGAAAACTCAAAAACAAAATTCCACACTCAAGCCATTAGTCACTTACTACATACAAATCACTACTAAGGATAATGGGTAACGTAGGTAGGTTGTTTTTTATTGAAAATTCAAAATTTTTATACAAACTTCTGGAACCAAAAAATAAATAAATAAAAATTAAAAAAATAAAAATCAAAGTTGAATCCTTTTTTGGAATTAAGAGACGAGAGTGGCAAAGCTCTATGAATATGGCTACCAAAAGCTGATATCACTTGAATGGTATTGGTACCTCAGAAACAGATAAGAAACGATCCCTCTCAGTGTATTGTTGCACTTTCTCCAGCGGTTGACCAGTAAATGAGGCATACATCATGTCGATTTTCTGCATAAATAATAGATAGGGAGAGGACCCCACCAAAAAGTCCACGTGTTAGGAAATTACTGCATAATCCATGTTAATAAAAAAAAGTTTTAGAACAAAATTGTTTCTTGATGATTCTAATTCGTCCATGCTACGTATTATGAAGAACTATATAAAGCAATAACCCTGGTTAAAAAATTGACATTTAAGTAGGATCTTACGATCCCGATCTTGATAACCTTGATATAAAGTTCTCCCACTTTATAGCATAATCAAGATGCAGAAAATAAACAAGTTTGGGCAACCCTACAACTCTTACGCACTTATTGGGCTACACTTTACATATATATTCAATTAAATAATGTCATTAAAAGAGAATGCAAATTAAGATGGAATGAGATATACTGACATGGCGATTTTGAATGGCTACGTTGACTTGGCGCCTCACATCCTCCACATGGCCCTACAAAAAGCAAGTCAGCGTAAAAAACTGATTCTAACAACAAAACCATCCACTTAGTTATTGTCAAATACTCACTTCTTTATCTCTATCTGATTTTGACTTAAATTTCTAATAAACTACTTCAAACTTTGGGCTCTGTTCTCAAGTTTAAAATCTAAAGAAAGGTTGGTCTTCTCCTCACACTTTACTGAAATTGCTGAATACTACTGACTGGGTTGAAACTTATGTCGTCTCACAAGAGGTTTAGGGTTCAAATATATTAAAGAAGAAGTTGCCCAAAAAGAAGTTGCCCAAAAAAAGAAGTTGCCCAAAAATAAGAAGTTGTCCAAAAAAGATGAGAGTTATATGTGGGAGTTGAGTTTTTTTTCTGTGGTACCATCAAAGGTCATGAGCACTGCTATTACAACCACAAGTATTTGATATATATTCGTGAAAAAAGTAGAATGCATGACAGTTTAACTTGCTAAGAAACAAATTACCGGGGGGCTGAAGGGTTGGGTTCCCTTGGCTCTCGTACACCTCATACATGCTATCCCTCCCGAATCAAGGCATTCATATAGATATTTGGAGACAATGCATCCACGGTGAATAGGATGCAATGGCAAACTCAACAAAAAATTGCTGAGCAGGACTTTAACGTGAGAATTTTAGCCAATTCACATTTAGATGGGTCGATTCAAGTTTTTCTAACTAGAAAATCAAAAAGTCTGGCGAAGGAGAAACAGACCAAACGGAACGAAAGTCGTCCAAAGTAATTTAATGTATACAGTTGATGATAATCTAGTTGTAAGGAAAGTTTTCATTCTATGCTCAAGTATTACGACACTTGGAAATGTAATCAGTGATAACTTGACATGTGAATTTTCTAGTTTGCTAGTGTCAAGTGACAATTGCAGTTCCACCAAACACTTCAGTAAGAGAGTGTTGAGGTACAACATATGATAAGTGTCTAATTAGCACAGGAAAACCAGGAAAGATAAATAAAAGTAGAAAGTAATATATATACAATTGGCATTCGAATGGGTCTGAAAATAGAGATGATATGATGTAACTTCTCAAATATATACTTGGATGAAACAGCAATAGCATTAAACATGCTTCGAAAATCTAAATGACAACGTTTCGGACCTTGTCAAATATTCACTTTTATAAGAGTTTAGATTAACAACTCTGAAATAATATACACTTTAACTAGTTTATGGCTTATATGATAAATAGATTATGGCTACACTTTAACAAGACTATAAGCAGCTTATCAATCCCCCCACTAAAATGGGCTTACTTTGGCAACATAAGCTAATAACTCCAAAATATAAGCTAAAACCGAACACCCCCTTCAGTATTATGTTTACTGACTCATGTTTAGAGGGTCAGTTTTATAATGATGATGGAACTGAGTTGGTGAGAATAGCATCATGTTGTTTGCAGTATGAACCTCGAGAGAGGCCCAATGCCAAGTCTGTAGTTGCTGCCCTTACCCCTCTTCAGAAACGAACAGATGTAAGTGCACTTGTTGCTTCTTAACTAAGAGTTACAATATGGGTGGGTCAAGCAGGGTTGAGTAACAGATCAAAATGGGTACTTTTGCTTTTCGCTAAAACAGGTTGGGTCGGGTTGGCAAACAAAAAACACTAATTAAAAAAAAAACTCAAGAACGCCCCTTTTTTTATTTCCCTTCCCCTCCCCTTCCATTACTTTTTAAAAAAAACTCGAGAACAGAGCGGAGTTGACAAGAATACATTTAAATTCTGTTAAAATAAAATGAACTCCTAAATCAATAGGTGGAATACATACAAATATATATCAATACTAAAACTTTAGAATAAAAAAGAGTAATGGAAGTTTTGTTTGTTAAGATTCACTACACAAAATTGGACACTAGCCATCCAAATGGTGTTGCCGTCATGCACTTTGGGTGGTATGAGCATCCAAAGTGCATGCCATACAACACGATATGGAGTGCTTCTAAAAATTCGTACGAGACTTGTGATAGCTGCGTGTCACTTCTGTTGTATATGACTATATAAGTATGCTTCCAAATTCAGATGGACAACCAATAATAGCTAGAGGTGGAAGTAATTATCTGTCATGACTTTTTATATTTGAACAAATACGTATACATTTACACTAGAGTCTGGACTCACGTGTACATATAATGATATCACTATGTTGGTTCACTTGTTCTGATCCTCACTGTGATATCACTTGTTCTACCCCTCACTGTGTTGGTTCTACCCCACTTATTTCAAGATATGTTCATATTTGATATCTGAAAGTTCTAGTATGCATAAAAAAGAAGCAACTGAGCCATACCCCACATCCACTTTGTGGTTGATGTATCATAATACGTACATTTGGCATTGCATATCGCATGCCCTTTTCTCCACCAGCGAGAAGAAGTGCTCCTTCACTTGCAGCAACTCCAAAACACATTGTACCAACTTTAGGTTTAATCTGAGAATAGGTTCAATTTCAAGAGTTAGAAAGAAATGGATAAAGAAATATAGAACGTAAAAGTAGACAGCTTAAAATATGATTTATATGGTCACATTTAAACTTAATGCAAGACAATTTACGCTGGTTCAAAACAGAAAATGCATACACACTATTGAATCTTACCCAAGACATACAATCATAGATCGCCAACACATAGTAGGTGTTGCCACCAGGACAGTTCACATATATCTAGTTAAAAAACAGCAAAAAGAGGGATCGTTAGCCTTGACTCTGTACAAAATAGATGCAGCACTTCAGAAAGAACTTACTAGCTTAAAAGGCACCAAAAATAAGTATACAACTTTCAAGAAACGAAAACACACCAGAATATCTGTGTTCTTGTCTATTGTGGCCAACGTAACCAGTTGCGATATAACCCGTTGAGCTACCTTTGAGTTGATTGGCTGGCCAACAAATATGATATGATTTCTAAATAATACCGTAGAAAGATCCAAAGGTACACCTGGGGTCATGACAGCCGGCATTATAGGTGGAGTCCCTCTTCTTGCTACAATTGGACTGATACTGCTCAATTCAAAGAAAAAATATGTTAGGAATCAGGTAATCTCTTGGTAATGGTATTCAAAGTATAACACGATAAATGCATCTAAATTGATATATTTAGAAACTAAAGCTATTATGCTATTGATATCTCCACAAAACAAACACCCACAGAACAAATTAGAATGTATAGAGAAATGTTCCCGGGGAGGTGATTATTCCCATCCTTAACTTTGAAGCAACCTATAATCAATTGTCCATATCTACAGCTAATTCTAAAACAACGATCCCAACGTATGGTTAATTCTTAAACAATAACCTGAACCAAAATCGTATATGATATAAAGAATTCAAGCGTAAAGATCCCTAATCCCAAAAAAATCGTATGGGTAATCTAAAAATAACAACGGTGCGAAAAACCAACACGGGTGACCCAAAAATTGCAGCCAATAATGAGAATCTAGAGTATCATAAACAGAAAGGAATATACCGCAAGGGAAACAACAATAACATAGTGAAACCTGCGGATATACCCCACCATTAGCTGTCACGCGCCTCGCAAGAATCGTCGCCGCCGGCGACCGACATTTTTCTGCGAATTTAAACACCACCACCGGCTTCTACTTTCTCTCGACCTAACATTTTAAGCCCGCCACGCGCGGCGCCCTTCCGGATATAGTTTTTCTTTCATAATTTTTTCTCGCGAACTGGATATCACCTCCGGTGAGTGAAGCTTCCTTACAATTCTGTGAGGTAAGCAGGAGGTGGAGTGCACTATTCATAAGGATGGATCCGGTTAACATTGAGAAAGTAGATGGATCGGATGAATCGGAACAGAAAAATAAGGATCCAAGCAATCAGATCTAAGCCGGAGGAAAGAACGTGAGTGAGGAAAGCGACATATAGGAACGGGTAGGATTAAAACCCGGCCTGTGAGAAAGTCGGGCCGGAAAAACTATTGTGGGTCGAGGTTTGGAGCCCCTGGTAAATAAAGAATAGAATAAGCAGTATTATGAACAAGCAGTGTTTGTGAAATGAAGAAGCGGTGTTTGTGAAAAGTGAACACAGTAAAAATATATGTAATTGACAAGTATTATGTAAAATGACCAAAAAAAACCTTTTTTAAAAAATACGGTTGCCCAGCGCTTTTTTAGTTGCCCAAAAAACAATACCTTACACATACGGACACTTGTCACAATGTCGATGAGTTGCCCAATGACAGCGGTTGCCCTCGGTCCATTCTTAAATTAAAAATAAAAGTGGTCCATAAAGTGATATGCACTAGGGCGCGCGGTCTATTTGACTAATTTCCCCTTTCTCTTTTTAATGTGCAGGAACATCCACACCAAAAGCTAGGAAGCAGAGGAATTGTTGATAGTGGATGCTCTGGGCACATGACTGATAACAAGGATCACTTGGAAGAGTTTGAGGAAGTCCAGGGAGGTTCTGTTACCTTTGGTGGTAGCAAAGGATACATTACAGGTTACTCACTAAACAGTAAGGCCGTGCAGGATGTTTTTCTTGATGGTTCGTGTAACTCCCAAGATTATGTTCATGATGTTATTAATTTGAAAAATTCTTCCAAACAGGGGAGGAAAACAGAGTCACAACAACTTCAGGGGAGGTATTTTGATCAAGAAAATACTGATGATGACTATGAATGGGAAAGAGATAAGAAAGATGACAAAGCTCTGCAACAAAAGAGAGTGATGGTTCAGAGTCTTGATCCAATAGTGTATTGGGAGATTTACAGAGATAACTTTGGAAAAGCTTGGAAGGTAATCAGACTTAGTGGAAAGTTTGCAGTTTACAAGAATCTTGTAGATCTGGTAAAATCTTGTAATCGACAAGATTTGGATACTTTGTGGAGTTTGGTTCAGAAAAAGCTCAAGATCGCTAAAAAGTCATATGTGAAAGAGCAAGAACTTTGGGTAGAACTTCAAAGATTATATGAACCATATCCTACAGATGTTTATTGGAATTTTCCATGTCAAGACTTCAGTGTTTCATGGAAATTTTATGATTTGTGTGATGTTCATCACTTATCCACAAAAGGTGGAGTTGAACTATTCATGCTTGCAGAGGTGAAATATCCATTATGTGTTGAAGTGCTTCAAGTGATGATATCTTCAAAGCTTCAATATGAAAAAGAATCTAAGGTAATTGAAAATCTCATTCAAAGAATATGTAACCAATTACTAGCCAGAATATGTGATCAGATTGAAGAAGAGACAGAAGCTAAAAGGAGGAGAATAAGGTAATATGTTTGAAAGAATTTTCTTAGCTATATTGAGTTGGGGATATAAGTATAAATGGATATTGAGGGAGCTACACTTGGTGAAGGTGCATAGCACTAACACAACAAATGGTTATCAGTCCACCATATCTAACCCACATAAGGACTGGCTAATCCAAGAGCAAACGGCTCTGGTAAAGATAGCTCAAATTCTTTTATGGCTGACAATTTGCCAAAAATTGTATAGTATTCAAATCACCATGTCTATGGTTGATGAAGAGTTGGCTATCCCACAAGTTCATGGCTTATGGTAAAGGCAGTGGAAAACCATGGCTAGTCCAAAAGCAAACGGCTTTTGGTAAAGACTAATCAAATCCGTTGATAGCTGTTGGTTTGCTAAAAATCAGATGGTTATCAATGTACCATGGTTTTACACACCAAAATATTGGCTACTCTAATAGTAATGGCTAATTGGTAAAGAGATATCAAATCCATTAAGTTTTCTATGATTCACCTCTCACAGGAGTTAACACACCTGGATGTGATGAGAATAGCATGAAACTTTTATGAATTGATGTACATACAGTCATTGTTGCAGAAAAGACTATGGAGTGCTGATATTTTGAAGATTGGATGCTACACAGATCATACAATGAAGAATATTTAAAGATGCAGCTCAAAGATATTTCCAATATCCTCAAAGAGTACAAAGAACTTGAAGTTCACAAGTGAAGATCAAGTTATGGGAGGATTGTAGGGAATTATATTTGTAAAACATATTTAAGTTTGTGTAAGTCTGTTTAGTAATAGTTCTGGTAGTATAATAGTTAAGTCGGGTAGACAGAATTAAGTTTGTTAGTGTTAATTTTGTTAGTTAAGTCTGCTAGTACTAATGTTGTTAAGTCTGGCAAAACAAAGTTAGTACTGGTTGACTTTAAGTCTGTTTATGTTAAACAAAATAGATGGAAAGTAGGAAAATATAAGAACGTGTAGAGATATTTTTGGTAAAGATATGTTCGAATCTTTTCTATGTTTTGTAGTCAATTAGGGTTTCCTTGGTGTATAAAAGGATCTCTAATGTATTAGGTTAAGGTACGAGTTGTAAGTCTTAACCATTGATCAAAGCAATCAATAGAATATACAAAGTTAGTATACTGTTAATACAAATAAACAGTAAAAACGTTTATTAATATTTTGCGATCTCTTTGTGTTTTGTTGATAACAAATATAATGTTGTCTTAAGTTTAATTATAAGGATACATGTTATTTTTGTAAAGCATTTACATATAGCCATTTAAATACAAAAATGTAGTAATTAAGCTTTTGTTGTAATAGTTTATTAGGATGGGTAAAAACCATAACCCATGGACCATAACCCATGGATCTTAACCCATACCCAAGAAGACTAGATACAATGTATACTTAGATACATTGAATCTAAAGAAAACCCATGGACCAACCCATAACCCATGACCCATAACCAAAAAACCCATGGGCAAAGAGGAGCGTTCCACGGATCCCTAGGTTTTCATTAGACGGATCCCAAGTGGAAGGGATCTGTGGGATCCGGGGAACAGTGAGGAATTTTGCCTATAAATAAAGAGCCATTTCTTCATTCTAACTCACCCCTCTTCTTACTAAATCTCTCATACACTCTCATTCTCTTCTAACATATAGAGCACTTGATCTAGAGAGTTGTTCTTCTTTCTTTCTATTTGTGATCCTCATATAGGTTGTTGAAACAAACAGACCTGAGAGATGCCCATCAAGGCAATCTGATCATGTCTATCCTCCAAGTCTGACTTGCAATCAAACCAACATTATCGGGACCATCATTATCGACCTCCTCATGTTGCTTCCGGTCCACATTGCTATCCGAGTGACCAAAGCAATGAACCCTTTGAAGTTCCTCGCCTCTTTCGACATCTGCGATAAGAAGAGTATCTTGTCTCATCACCGCCTTTCTGTCTTTGCATTCTCTAGAAAAGTGACCCATCTGTTGGCATGTGAAGCATTTAACCTTCCTCTTGTCAAACCTTGCTGGATCGCGTCCTTTGAATCCAAACCTTACGCCGACTTTGCGCTCAAAGTTCTTGATATCCATGGAAAGCATGGCCACCGCCACCTCGCCTTCATCTCTTCCATCTCAATCGGGTCCACCGATCAAAATCCTCATAAGCCGATCCTGCCGAGGATCATAATTAGCAAAGAAGGATCCAAGTACATCTTCCATAATGTTGCTTGATTTAGAGTGAGAACTTGATGAAGGAGCAAGATAAGATGATGATGGATATGGGCTTGGACCATAACTTGTTTTTGAGTAGAGGCTCCAACGAATGCGGTGTGACTAGCGTAAGAAGATGATCGAAAAGGGCTTCTTACATCATGTTCAAGAGCTTTAAGTTTGTGGTACGACTCATCAAACGTAATCATGTCCAAACCACCTTTAGCTTTTAAAGCTATGCTTACGTGTAGCAGGATGGAGGTAAAGACCTCGAAACTTAGAGTTGCAAGTCATCATTATCGGCTTTGCTCTGCGGTGATTCAACCGACTTAAGATCTTGTGAAACTTGTCATAGCCCTTGTGTATTCCTTCCTCTTCAGAGATTTGAAAGTCCTAAACTGTTGTCTCAAGATGGACTTCTTGATCTCCTAGACTCCTCATTCCCACCGAACTTTGCCTTAATTGCTAACCATATATCCTTAGCATCTTGCATGAAGTGAAAATCACTCAAGTGATCCTCGTGAATAGCTTGTAGAAGAATGGTTCGACCTTGGTTTCTCTCGAACCGCCAAGAACTCTTCAGCAGATTTGGGGAACATTCATCATTATACCATTAGCATCCGTGGTAGTTCTCTTCAAACTGTTTCCTTCAAGACTATCTCCCATAGATTCCAATCAATGTTGGAGATCCAGTTACGCATCTTCATCGCCTAAAGATCATATTCCTCCCTTTTAAGGTAAGGAAACTTAGTATTGCTATTAGAGAGACTTAGTTGTTGCAGATGGGTGGAGTTTTGGTTGTTGGTGATTTCAAGATCAACATCCGAACCGTGCATGATGATTTTGTTATGGTGTATGGGTGAGCAGAAAAACTTGTCCTTAGTATCATAGAGACTCTCACGAGGCTCGATACCACTGTTGAAACAAATGGACCTTGATAGATCTTGAGCTCGTGGATCGTTATGTATGCCTATGTAATCACAAGCACAATAAAGACAATCTCTACTACTTATATTTATCGGTGAATATAAACACAAGTAATAACTAAGAACTCGTGATCCTCTATGGATTTTATATTAACTAAAGCGAGTTTTTCCAATCGGTACATAACTCATTCTAATGTGTTCCTTTTATAGATAAGGAACCCTAAACAATATCGCTAAACCGTTTCCCAAGAAACGTATAAACATAAAACTAAATAAGATATACACAATCACTTCCTAATAAAGCTCATGTATATCCACACTAAATAAACTAAACACGGAATAAACACTTCCGCAGAATCAGACTAATAACTATTATACTTCAGTAGATTATGTCTTCAGCAGAATCCACTCTTCTTCAGTAGAAACACTTCGGCAGTAATTTCAGCATAATCCAAACTTCACATAATTCCCAACATAGGTCCTTCTCTAAGGCGAGATCACGAGCATTTTACAAGTCATCCAAGCAAGGGGTCCTTGATTGATTTGTCACTCCGCAAGATTTCTGTAGCGAAGATCTTGTATTTGATATTTCACATATTTCTTGTGTAATAGTTGTGTTGGTTTGGTCCACCATGCTACGGACTCGGTATCTAACTTTGTACAGGAAAAAGTGTAAGCAACGTTGTGAAGGCTTCTCCGCCAAGTGAAGGAGTTTGTTGACATAGTGCTTGAACTCTCGAGTAGGTGACTCGGGGAGTGGAGTAGGGCAAGGAAGGTGTCCTTGTAGCCAAACCACTATAAATCGGTTGTGTCTTTTCTATCCCTTAACTTTATTTATTTGCTTGCATTATGATTAGATCTATACGTTCTCAACATCCATACTATTTCACATAATATCGAATCTAAAGTATTTGAAATCAACTTAAAATCGGCAAAACTATTCAACCCCCCCTTCTAGTTTTCCACAATTGGCATCAAGAGCTAAGTTTATAAAAGTTTTAAATTAAAATTGTATTTTAAAAACTTTTCGATCACTATGGGTTCTGAAAATTATAAGGAAGGGCAATCTATGCAACGACCACCACTACTTGAAACTAATGGTTTTATATATTGGAAAAATAGATTCGAAACATATGTGAAGTCTAAAGATATTGATCTTTGGTACATTATTGTTGAAGGTGATTTTGAGGCTACCTCAAATGATGATAAAGTAAATTTAGTTCACATACCTCATGATAAACTAAATGATGAAATGAAGAAAAGCTTTCTAAAAATAGTGAAGCAAAAATGGTTTTATATAATGCTTTACCGAAAAAGGAATTCGAAAGAATTTCTATGCTTAAAAACTCTAAAGAAATTTGGAATTCTTTAGTTGTAACTCATCAAGGCAACCAACAAGTTAAAAATAATAAAAATGATTTATTTGTTCAACAATATGAACAATTTTCAATATCGGTTGAGGAAACTATAGATCATTCATTTGCTAACTTTAATACTATTATTACATCTTTACAAGCACTTGATGAATCTTTCTCTAGCCGTAACCATGTTAGGAGATATCTAAGGGCACTTCCATCAAAGTGGAGATCCAAGGTGACGGCGATCGAAGAGTCAAAAGATTTGACAATCCTCACCCTCGATGAACTCATAGGCAACCTAAAAGTCTACGAGCTTGTCCTTGCTAAAGACTCCGAAGCCTCAAAGGTGAAAGAGAAACACAAATCTCTTGCCCTTAAAGCCAAAAAGGCTTCGAGCGATGAGGAGAACTCATCTTCGAGTAGTGACGACGAAGAATACGCTATGGCAATAAGGGACTTTAAAAAGTTCCTTAGAAGAAAGGGAAGATACGTCAAACAACCGTACGACGACAAGAAAGGCTTTCGGAAAAGCAAAGAGGATGAGAAGCCAAAGGATGATCGTACTTGCTTTAAATGTGGGGACCCAAACCACTTTATTAGTAAGTGTCCCAAACGGGATGATCAAAAGGCGTTCGTGAGCGGCACATGGGAAATGAGCGACGAGGAGGACGAAGAAATTTGTCTCATGGCAAATGACGAGGTATGTCACGAATATTATAGTAGCTCATCACTTGATGACGACTCATTGCATAATGAATATGATAAACTATGAAATATTAGCTTAAAACTAGTTAACAAAAACAAGCTTTTAAAGAGTCAAAATCAACGTTTAGATAAAGAAGTCATAGAATTAAAAGCAAAACTAAAACGTTTAGAGAAAGGTAAAATAGCAAGTGGTGAATGCGAACTTATGCTCAACTTCAAACACTAGTGGATCACTTAGATTCTAAAATTGCTAGAATGAGCACGAACACTTTAGATACAATACTCGATGGCGTTAAAGCGGTAACAATCAAAAGGGTCTAGGCAACAACAACTTGATCCATCAACTAGTGAAAGTATAGAAACAAAATTTGTTAAGGAACTAGAAAAACCACCATGTTGTTGTGGCGGATCCCACGGATCCTCTAAAAAGGGAACCGGCTAGCGTACAGAAAGGGATCAATAGATCTGCTATAGCAAACAGTAGCAATAACGTAGCTTCTTCATCTAGAACTGAGTTTGTCATAATTAATAGGAAGAAACCAAATCATATCACCACTAGACAACCACCTCCAAAATATAATCCTACTTTTGCAAGAAAAAAGCTCCATCCTTTTCAAAACCTAATTCATTTAGGAGACCTAATAACGTTTACCCGAAAAGTAACCATCAAATGGGATGGAATCCAAACATGCAAAACGGTTTTCATTTACAAAACTTTGCTCCATGGAATGCATACTCATCTTATCCATACATGTCTAACATGAATGGAATGTTTAACACTAATGGACCCATGAACAAATGGGGACCAAACTTTTGAGTTTATTATTGCTTTAGGTATGCTTAAAGGTCGACCTAGACCCCGATGAATGGGTCAAGGATAGCGGGTGCACGAGGCACATGACCGGCAATAGGGATCTATTCTCCACATATGAATCCTTCAATGGAGGTAATGTGGTGTTTGGAAATAGCAAAAGTAGAATCATCGGTAAAGGTACGATTTCTAACAAATCTCTAACCATTAACGATGTGTGTCACGAGAAAACCTAAACTTTAACCTCTTAAGTATAGGACAAATATGTGACAAAAGTGCAATGTACTTTTACTCGAAACCGTAGTAAGATACTTAAAATGGCATAACCATAGGAAGAGGAATTAGGAAACATGGAGTCTATGTCATTAAAATCGGTAATGAACCTAAAGACAAACTATGTCTTACCTCTATGGATGATACTTGACCTTATGGCATCGAAGATTGGGTCACGCCAACATGCGACTTCTTCAATCGCTATCATCCAAAGATCTAGTAAGAGACCTACCTAAGTTAAAATATGAACATCATTTTGTGATGCTTGTAATGTAGGAAAACAAGCTCATTCGAGTCATAAAGCTAAAAACATGGTGTCCACAACTAGGTGTCTAGAATTACTACATATGGATTTATTTGGTCCATCCGCTATCCAAAGTTATGGAGGCAACTACTACACTTTGGTAATAGTGGATGACTACTCTAGGTATACATGGACAAAATTTTTAAAGAACAAAACGAAACCTTTAACTATTTTGAAATATTAAGCAAAAGATCCAAAGACAACTAGGAAGTCCCATAGTGTCTATTAGGACGGATCATGGTAGGAATTCGATAATGAAGTGCAATTCGGAGCTTTTGTGACGCTAATGGTATTACTCACAACTTCGGCTCCACGCACTCCACAATCGAATGGGGTAGTAGAAAGAAAGAATAGAACTCTACAAGAAATGAGTCGAACCATGCTTAATGAACAATCCATACCTCAAAAGTTTTGGTGTAATGCCGTTGATACTTCAACGTATATACTCAATCGAGTCTTAATTAGACCAATCTTAGGAAAACTCCATATGAGTTACTTGAGGAAAAAGCCTACGTTAAATCACTTTAGAGTCTTTGGTAGTAAATGCTTTATTCTTAACACTAAAGATTCTTGTCACACCCCAATTTACACTTTTTGCGTGAATGGAATTCACGGGATTGTTGTCATAGCACCACATCACAGTTATATTGAGCGACCTAAAGTGTCGCTTTTAAAACACATCGTTGGATATTTCATAAAAACAATCGAGTACAACATCGGTCCCAAAAGGTTTACAAAGTTTGCGAAAATACAAATATGTTACAAATCCATACGATGTTTTGAAATAAAGTACCATAATGTACATAATGTAAGTCGACGCCGCGACTCAAAATGTATGTCCCTAAACCATGTCATGATGAATGCCTCGATTACACGAAAATACATTGCTAAAAACGGTCAACAATAATGTTGGTGAGAAATCATAGGTTTATGTAAATGTTTTATACGACTACACAAGTATAGAATATGCATGACAATCCATCACGTAAAAATAATGTTACAATTGCTCCAAGCCCATGACCCCGAAACTAGACTGTTCAATAATGTATGCCCCTGCAGAGTGTTTGCCAGACAACTCCGTAATACCATCAAATGAAATGCATCCGTTTGCCTGGTTGGGATTCACCAACCCGGATGGAGGCGTCACCCTCGATAGATCTATCCACTCATCCTCGCTTCAAAGATTAACGGTTCATGTTCAAGTAATGGGGACTTTCAAATTGGCATATGTGGTAACTTAAGCAATGTAATGAATTTAGCATACTTGGTATCGTACAAAAAAAAAATGTAGTGCAATGTATTCTCCCCCGTGGGTTTGAAAATAATCGAAAGCATGTAAAACGGGGCTATGAAAACTCACTTGGATAAACTGGAATAACGGCAAAAGTGAGTACACCGAGGTTTAATGTAATCGTCAACCGGGACCTATTATCAATGATATGATATGTCATGAGTTGCAATGTAATGTTATGCATGCACTTCGTATGTTATTTATACCATTTACGGGTTTTGAAAATATTACTCGTCGTCGAAAAATACTCTTTTGACGCCTTGACCCTTCAAAATCACTTTACATGTTTTACGTCAAAATGTCATCCTATAAGGGTTTTATAATGATTTTGGTGAAATTACCATTTTCGTCGCAAAACAATGTCGTCGGAAAAATCATGAAATCAACAAAATGGCTTTGGAAAACTAGCCGTAAAAGCGGTGTACGCCGATCGTTAGAGAACGAACTCGACGGTTTTGGAAAGTTTGTATCGATATCTAGAAGTTTCATTCAGGAGTTTTCGTTCAAAAGGTCTCGATCATAGAGATATCAAAGGCTAAAGATGGTTTTGCTAATTGTGTGCGTAAAATAAGTTTCGCCAATGTTTGAACATCCGTAAATAATTTACTTTGACTCCGCTTGACAAACGGCTTTTTGTTTTGGAAAATATGGCCGATGAACTTGATTTTACTAGAAGACATCTCGTTATAAAAGTTTCACATCATGGTTAAAATCACGCAAACATAGCCCTTACACTAATAAAATACTTGTAACGTAAAAATAATATAGTTTTTCGAAAATAATATTTGTGGCAACTTTATGAAAGCGTGCATATATTCGTCGTTTCAAATCCGCTTTCTCGTAAAATATGTCCTTAGCCGTATCAAGTAAACTAATATATTTTTGAGAAGTCGAAATAATTTGTGAAGCTTAAGGCTAGTTTTGACCCGAAATATGTAAAACAGCAAGCTGAAATCCCGAAAATAATCGTTTAGTCGTCAAACTTTAAAAATTCACCACGGCTTCGTTATAACTCCGTTTTATCCGTTCAAAAGGCCACGGATTCGTTTTAAAGTATATTTTCTAAATATGAAGGCCAAAATGTCGTATCAACTGTTGGTTTTTCCAGAAATCCGAATTAAGGACAGAACGTAAAATATAGTTATCGAAAATAGTTTTTCTCGGACAAAACCTATTCTAATCCCTTCAAATCAACTCCAAAACTAATCTAATCCTACCATACACCTTCTTAGGGTGTCATGGGTTCCTAATCACCATCAAGACCAAAGAATACCATGGGAGTAATTATAGGATGACCATATTGTATATATAACTTTAAAATCATGAAATAAATGGTATAAATCACATAACATGCATATAAGCTCCAAAATGAAAAGAAACTTATGAAATGAAGAGGAAACATAAAATGATAAGAATATGCTTACTAGTGAAAATGAAGAGGTGTAAGTAACAAGGATTAACTTAAATATCCTTGGTTTTATTTCAAAACCATATAAAGGATATATTCTAGGTTGTTAAACACACTTGAACTTGCAAAAATCTTGATCCCTTGTTTTTCTTGATGTGGCGGTTCTTGAGAGCCAAAGGAAGGAGAGAAATATTTTGTTTAACACTTGAGAAATGAGAAGTGAATGAGGTAAATTATTTGAGGTAGTAGACTTTTATGATTGAGTGAAAACATTGACAAACACAAACCATACTATAATTAATACAACCCTCCCTATGGCGGTTTTAGGGAGGTTGGTCTCTCAAAATATATATTTTTTTTTTAAATTGTAACTTGTATATATATTGTAAAGAAAGTGTAAGTAAAATGTAAGTTATTTGTACAAGTAAATGGTAGTCTTTAGGTACAAGTAAGTTTTAGTAAATCAAAATAGAATATATTGAGATGATAAAATTGTAAAAATACTTTCCTTGTGAAATTGGGTGATAAAATAATTATCGTACAATTTTTAAGAAAAACGACGTAATAATTAAACTTTAACGATTAAAATACCAAATAAATTTGAAACACTAGGAAAACTAAAAATATAGTTTTATAAACTAAATGTGAGTTTAAAAATACCTCGGGATCATTTTTGAAAGTAACGGGTTAAATATACAAAATAAAACTCACGCGATAAAAATTATTAAATATAAAAATTACGCGTTGAAGGGTGAAATGAAATGTCGTGAATGTACTAATGAGATGCACATGATGTCAATGAAATGTAGACTAATCATAGTCCATATGAAATGTACGTGATGTCATGATCATGAATTCGCCGCTAAACCTCCAAGGTTACGCGAATTTGAAACAAGTAAACCAAGTTTACTAAAAATGTTGAAATAATGAGACATGAACGTGTCGAGAAATGACACGAAAGTACGGATTGTCACATTCGCCCATCTAAAAAGGAATTCGGTCCACGAATTCAATCGTTGTTAGGTCTAACGGTGTCGGCGAAAAGATGTGGATACTTGCGTCGATCCGGTCTTCCGTTCCCAAGTAAACTCGGGACCTCGTTGAGAATTCCAACGAACTTTCACAATAGGAATACGACTGCTTTCAACCGCTTGACCTCGCGGTCCATGATTTCTGAGTTCCTCCACAAAGTTGAGTTTGTCGTCAAGTGAACTTCGTCCAATGGAATAACGAGCGATTCGTCTGAAAGACACTTCTTCAAGTTTGAAACATGAAACGTGTTGTGCACATGACTAAGTTCTGGCGGAAGATCAAGTCGATAAGCTACCGGACCAACTCGGCTCAAAATCTTGAATGGTCCAATGTATCTCGGGTTTAACTTTCCACGCTTTCCAAAACGTACCACGCCCTTCCAAGGCGATACTTTCAACATAACTTTGTCACCCACTTGAAATTCCAAATCCTTGCGTCTAACATCTGCATAACTTTTCTGTCGGCTCCTTGCGGTTCTGAGTCTATCACGAATTTGAACGATCTTTTCCGTGGTTTCCGTACCATTTACGGGCGATGAGTTGTGCGTCTCCTACTTGCCCAACAAACGGTGATCGGCACTTACGACCATAGAGTGCCTCGAATGGTGCCATCTTGATCTTGGTGTGATAACTATTGTTGTACGAGAATTCAATCAATGGCAAATGGTTAGCCCAACCATTTCAAAATCAATCACACATGCCCTCGGCATGTCTTCTAATGTTTGAATGGTCCTTTCACTTTGACCGTCGGTTTGTGGGTGATATGTTGTGCTCATCTCTAATCTGGTTCGAATGAATCTTGCAATGAATTCGAAGTTTGAAGTGAATCGACTATCTCTGCTCGGAAATGATAGATATTGGTGCTCCGTGCCTCGAGACTATTTCCTTGACATAAAGTCTAGTGAGTTGCTCCATGGAATAAGTCTCTAATCGGTATGAAATGAGTGACTTGGTAAGGCGATCAACAATTACCCAAATAGCGTCGTAACCTCCCGATGTCTTAGGAAGTTTCGTAACAAAGTCCATTGTAATCGTTCCCATTTCCATTGAGGAATTTCGGTTGTTGGAGCAATCTCGACGGCTTCGGTATTCAACTTTACCTTAGCACGGGTAAGACATTTGCTAACGTCGTGGCAATTTCCGCTTTCATGTTCGCCACCAATAAAGCTTCTTAAGGTCTTGATACATCTTATCCGATCCTGGATGAATAGAATACTTTGACTTATGCGACTCATGCATAATCAATTCTCGTATTCCGCCATACAATGGAACCCACATTCTATCCTTGAAACATAGTACTCCATCTGCTCTCTTCACAAAACCATTTGCGCTCTCGGGCATACCATAAAGCTTTTCACTTGGTCGGTTTTCTTCCTTAAGTGCCTCGACTTGTGCTTCGCGGATTTTCGATGGTAGAGGAGAAATAATCGTCATTCCCAATGATCGAACTCTTAAAGGTTTAGGCCTCTCTTTCCGACTAAGAGCATCAGCCACAACATTGGCTTTTCCCGGGTGATACTTGATTTCACAATCATAGTCGCTGAGTAACTCTAACCAACGACGTTGCCTCATATTAAGTTCCTTTTGATCAAGTATACATTGCAAACTCTTGTGGTCAGTAAACACTGTGCACTTGGTACCGTAAAGGTAGTGTCTCCAAATCTTGAGCGCAAAAACTACGGCTCCTAATTCGAGATCATGAGTTGTGTAATTCTTCTCATGCGTCTTAAGTTGTCGAGAAGCATACGCAATCACCTTCTCATATTGCATTAAAACAGCCCCAAGTCCTTTATGCGAAGCGTCGCAATATACAACAAAGTTCTCAATGCCTTCGGGTAGTGCCAAAATCGGCGCACTGCAAAGTTTTTGCTTCAACAACTGAAAAGCAACTTCTTGTTTCTTTCCCCACTCGTACTTCTTGTTTTTCTGTGTCAACTTGGTCAAAGGCCTCGCTATCTTGAAAAAACCTTCGATAAACCTTCGGTAATACCGGCAAGTCCTAGAAATTGTCAATTTCAGGATTCGTTGGAGTAGCCCAATCTTTCACGGCTTCAATCTTTGCGGGATCAACTTGTAGTCCTTGACTATCAATGATGTGACCAAGAAATTGCACTTTGTGGTTCCAAAATCACACTTGAAAACTTAGCATACAACTTCTCATTCTTGAGTAGCCTTAAATCGTCCTTAAATGCTCTTCGTGCTCTTCTTTGCTCTTGGAGTAGATCAAGATGTCGTCGATGAACACAATAACAAACTTGTCCAACACGACTTACAAACTCTATTCATGAGGTCCATGAATACCGCGGTGCATTAGTCAATCCAAACGGCATCACTTGAAACTCGTAATGACCGTAACGTGTTCTAAACGCTGTTTTGAATATCCTCTTCCGAACTCGAAGGCGATGATAACCCGAACGAAGATCAATCTTGGAATAAATACTTGAACCTTGCAACTGATCGAACAAGTCATCAATTCTGGGGAGTGGGTAACGATTCTTCACCGTTAACTTGTTCAATTCTCGATAATCTATGCACATTCGGAAGGATCCATCCTTCTTCTTCACAAACAAGACCGGTGCTCCCCAAGGCGAGGAACTCGGCCTAATGAATCCTTTGTCTAGAAGCTCTTGCAATTGATTAGACAACTCTTGCATTTCGGATGGCGCTAGACGGTACGGTGCTCGCGCAATCGGTGCAGCTCCGGGCACTAAGTCAATATGAAACTCTACTTGTCGTGCCGGTGGAAGTCCCGGTGAATCCTCGGGAAATGCTTCAGAAAATTCACGGACAATAGGAATATCTTCAAGTCGCTTCTCCTCCGACTTTTTCTCGGTTACATGAGCTAAGAAAGCAAGACAACCTTTCTTAATGTACTTCTCCGTTTTGATACTCGATATGATACTAATTCGAGTTCCACTTCGCTCCCCACGAATAATCAAAGTTTCGCCATTGTAGGAAGATGAACAACTTTCTCATCACAATGATCTCGCGCGATGCTTAGATAACCAATCCATGCCGATGACGACGTCAAAACTACCAAGCTCTATGGGCATGAGGTCTATGTTGAAGGGATGATTAAGAAAATTGAATGTGCAACCGCGAACAATGGTGTTGGTGCTAACTACGCTACCATTAGCTAACTCGACGTTGTATGATGTGTCTAATGTGGTTGGCTTCCAAGATTTGTTCCGATATTGAGTGCTTCCAAAAGTAGTTCATCACTAATATTGTTACCATGCTAGCAAGAAAATAGATATCCGCTTATACTATGTCGAAGAATGTCTGTTCTAGCTTCACTTGTAAATGAGGAGTCATTGATTGTCCAACATGTTCAAACCTGTGACATCTCTTGATATAGAGGTGAGGTTACTTGAAATTTCTAGGGAATACAATGCCCTAGGGAGAGTTTATATCGATGACCTTAATTTAACTTAATTTTTCCTTTAAGGGAAACTCATTGTAGGGAAGTTCACCTATTGATGAGGCCATGCTTAACAGAATGTTCTACAGTCTCAGTTAGAAAACTTGGTATATCCCTATAATGTTGCTTCGTGGGCATTCGCTTCGTACTAAATCTCGTAACTCGGTCTAACTAATACTTTTGGAATGATAGAGTTTGGATTCTAACCCAAAATAGTGGTTCGGAAGGTCTCGTGATATCTTAAGATTTTTGTTGGGTTTTGAATCATCCTACCACCTAGTTCTAGTCCTTGTTGGTAATTCCACAATCCTTCCATTGTTTTCTTGTATCGAGAAATCCTCCTCACAGATGGTATAGGAAGTCTTTCCTAAAATGTCACTCGTCAAATCCTAACTTATCGGTTGAGTGAGAGATAAATGGCGTAAGCACCTTTAGAGTGTTAACAAAAAGAAATGTTTATGCACGATTTATCTGATTATAAAACTTTGCTTTTAAATGAGAATTGTTTTTAGGAGATTTGAAATGATGCTCGTTACTTTCATGACATAATTCTTCCTGAATTATACATAGGTGATCAGGCCATGTATAATTAAGGACAAATGATGTGATGCTTGATTTTGTTGAAATAGTATTATGTTCCTCCAAGTTTTAGATGGTATTCAACGTTTTGTTTTGTAAGATAATGGCTCAATGATTTTCGAGTAACATGAAAATCGTTTACTGAGTATATTAAATAGTTGATAAAATGGTGAAACCAATTGATAAGTTGGTAATAAAGTAACTTGCTTAAAACTTTATGAAACAACGTTTCTGAGATGGTGATAAAATAATTCGAAATAAAATCAAGTGAAATAATTTTATAAAATAGTAGCAGGATAATTTGGAATAAAATTTGTTGGATGGTTTGTAGGATACATAGAAGAACCTTATCGAGTAATAATGGTCTACTAATTGGTCGAGAATAAAGTTGGCCTAACCCCTAGTAAAGTAGTGAGGTATCGTCGTGAAATGACGTAAAATTGGGCAATTGGAGTAAGGAATGAAATAAACAAGGTGGTGATTATCGTAGAGATAATAAATGATAAAGATTACATTAGCTAGAAAGGTGCTTATTATTTGTTCCTGTTGGTAGTCTAATCATGTCTCAAGTGTAGGAGTAGTAGGCGGTCTAGCAACCATGGCCCTAAAATTCTCACAGTCTCAAACCTATGAGATGGTGTAGTGTCTATAGTCTTAGTGGTAGGTGGTAATGGTGTGTTAAATCATGCACGCTTCTCAAGCTGCAAGTCAGGTGTAAGAGTATCGTGTATTAGATGTGACGGTACGGATGGTGCTCGAAATGATAATGATGATGAAAATAATGACAATGATGATAATGGAATCCTTGTGGTGAATTAAGAAAATAGGTTCATTAGGACTAAGCCTATAAGTTCTACCCAATGGTATGATCTGTCCCAACTGAGTGATAAAAATTGTCCTGATCCTATCGTGAATCAATAGTGATCGTGATGGTGTAGGTGCAACTTCGTCCTCCTAAAAAGGTCTCAGTGCCATCATCTGATGTTATCGATGTTGAGTCAACTGATGTTAAAATTATAATAGGGACTGACAAGGCATTCTCCATGTCAAAGTGATGTGAGTATAATGGGATGGGTATTTGAAGGCATCTCTGTGACAACCGATGTGAAATAAATGTAAATAATCTCGAACAAAGTGTAAGTGAATCCGCATGATCAAAATAAATATGTACTATGATGAAATGATGAGATGCTATGATAATGTAGCTATAGTCTAGGGTCAATGATGCAACCTAGTTCTCTATAATCGTAGCTCGATACCAATCATCACACCCCAATTTACATTTTGCGTGGAATGGAATTCACGGGATTGATTGTCATAGCACCACATCACAGTTATATTGAACGACCTAAAGTGTCGTTTTAAAAACACATCGTTGGATATTTCATAAAAACAATCAGAGTACAACATCGGTCCCAAAAGGTTTACAAAGTTTGCGAAAATACAAATATGTTACAAATCCATACGATGTTTTGAAATAAAGTACCATAATGTACATAATGTAAGTCGACGCCGCGACTCAAAATGTATGTCCCTAAACCATGTCATGATGAATGCCTCAGTTACCTGAAAATACATTGCTAAAAACGGTCAACAATAATGTTGGTGAGAAATCATAGGTTTATGTAAATGTTTTATACGACTACACAAGTATAGAATATGCATGACAATCCAGTCACGTAAAAATAATGTTACAATTGCTCCAAGCCCATGACCCCGAAACTAGACTGTTCAATAATGTATGCCCCTGCAGAGTGTTTGCGACAACTCCGTAATACCATCAAATGAAATGCATCCGTTTGCCTGGTTGGGATTCACCAACCCGGATGGAGGCGTCACCCTCGATAGATCTATCCACTCATCCTCGCTTCAAAGATTAACGGTTCATGTTCAAGTAATGGGGACTTTCAAATTGGCATATGTGGTAACTTAAGCAATGTAATGAATTTAGCATACTTGGTATCGTACAAAAAAAAATGTAGTGCAATGTATTCTCCCCCGTGGGTTTGAAAATAATCGAAAGCATGTAAAACGGGGCTATGAAAACTCACTTGGATAAACTGGAATAACGGCAAAAGTGAGTACACTGAGGTTTAATGTAATGCGTCAACCGGGACCTATTATCAATGATATGATATGTCATGAGTTGCAATGTAATGTTATGCATGCACTTCGTATGTTATTTATACCATTTACGGGTTTTGAAAATATTACTCGTCGTCGAAAAATACTCTTTTGACGTCTTGACCCTTCAAAATCACTTTACATGTTTTTACGTCAAAATGTCATCCTATAAGGGTTTTATAATGATTTTTGGTGAAATTACCATTTTTCGTCGCAAAACAATGTCGTCGGAAAAATCATGAAATCAACAAAAATGGCTTTGGAAAACTAGCCGTAAAACGGTGTACGTCGATCGTTAGAGAACGAACTCGACGGTTTTGGAAAGTTTGTATCGATATCTAGAAGTTTCAGTTCAGGAGTTTTCGTTCAAAAGGTCTCGATCATAGAGATATCAAAGGCTAAAGATGGTTTTTGCTAATTGTGTGCAGAAAATAAGTTTCGGCCAATGTTTGAACATCCGTAAATAATTTACTTTGACTCCGCTTGACAAACGGCTTTTTGTTTTGGAAAATATGGCCGATGAACTTGATTTTACTAGAAGACATCTCGTTATAAAAGTTTCACATCATGGTTAAAAGCGCGCAAACATAGCCCTTATAAACTAATAAAATACTTGTAACGTAAAAATAATATAGTTTTGAGAAAATAATATTTGTGGCAACTTTATGAAAACGTGCATATATTCGTCGTTTCAAATCCGTTTTCTCGTAAAATATGTCCTTAGCTTCGTATCAAGTAAACTAATATATTTTGAGAAGTCGAAATAATTTGTGAAGCTTAAGGCTAGTTTTGACCGAAATATGTAAAAACAGCAAGCTGAAATCCTGAAAATAATACGTTTCGTCGTCAAACTTTAAAAATTCACCACGGCTTCGTTATAACTCCGTTTTTATCCGTTCAAAAGGCCACGGATTCGTTTTAAAGTATATTTTCTAAATATGAAGGCCAAAATGTCGTATCAACTGTTGGTTTTTCCAGAAATCCGAATTAAGGACAGAACGTAAAATATAGTTATCGAAAATAGTTTTTCTCGGACAAAACCTATTCTAATCCCTTCAAATCAACTCCAAAACTAATCTAATCCTACCATACACCTTCTTAGGGTGTCATGGGTTCCTAATCACCATCAAGACCAAAGAATACCATGGGAGTAATTATAGGATGACCATATTGTATATATAACTTTAAAATCATGAAATAAATGGTATAAATCACATAACATGCATATAAGCTCCAAAATGAAAAGAAACTTATGAAAATGAAGAGGAAACATAAAATGATAAGAATATGCTTACTAGTGAAAATGAAGAGGTGTAAGTAACAAGGATTAACTTAAATATCTTTGGTTTTATTTCAAAACCATATAAAGGATATATTCTAGGTTGTTAAACACACTTGAACTTGCAAAATCTTGATCCCTTGTTTTTCTTGATGTGGCGGTTCTTGAGAGCCAAAGGAAGGAGAGAAATATTTTGTTTAACACTTGAGAAATGAGAAGTGAATGAGGTAAATTATTTGAGGTAGTAGACTTTTATGATTGAGTGAAAACATTGACAAACACAAACCATACTATAATTAATACAACCCTCCCCTATGGCCGGTTTTAGGGGAGGTTGGTCTCTCCAAAATATATATTTTTTTTTTTAAATTGTAACTTGTATATATATTGTAAAGAAAGTGTAAGTAAAATGTAAGTTATTTGTACAAGTAAATGGTAGTCTTTAGGTACAAGTAAGTTTTTAGTAAATCAAAATAGAATATATTGAGATGATAAAAATTGTAAAAATACTTTCCTTGTGAAATTCGGGTGATAAAATAATTATCGTACAATTTTTAAGAAAAACGACGTAATAATTAAACTTTAACGATTAAAATACCAAATAAATTTGAAACACTAGGAAAACTAAAAATATAGTTTTTATAAACTAAATGTGAGTTTAAAAATACCTCGGGATCATTTTTGAAAGTAACGGGTTAAATATACAAAATAAAACTCACGCGATAAAAATTATTAAATATAAAAATTACGCGTTGAAGGGTGAAATGAAATGTCGTGAATGTACTAATGAGATGCACATGATGTCAATGAAATGTAGACTAATCATAGTCCATATGAAATGTACGTGATGTCATGATCATGAATTCGCCGCTAAACCTCAAGGTTACGTGAATTTGAAACAAGTAAACCAAGTTTACTAAAAATGTTGAAATAATGAGACATGAACGGTGTCGAGAAATGACCTGAAAGTACGGATTGTCACAATTACCTTACAAAATTTGATCCTAAATCAACCGAAGGTATCTTTTTAGGTTACTCGCCAAATAGCAAAGCTTATGTCATATTAAACAAAGAAACAATGAAGGTAGAAGAGTCATTAAATATAAAATTTGATGAAAGTCCACCCAAACCCTCTCCACCTCTTGTCGATGACGAGATTATAGAAAGTGAAGCTATAGTAATTGATATGTGTCTAAATACACATATATTTGTATTATATAAACCCACAAAAACAACCAAAAACACACAAATGACTTTCAAAATGATACAAATTCATGAAAATGTGTTTTATGTGATTCAGTACAAAGATTGAAAACAAGTGAAACTTGATCAATTTCACAACAATTGTCGTTTCGGTCCTCGAGTTACACAAAATGTCAAAACTAGTCCCTAAAAGTTTTAAATGAATGAAAAGTCAACTTAAGTCCTTGGGAAATCAAAAATGTTCACAAAACATCCCGGATGAAAGTTTACACAAAATGGCAATTTTACCCTCGAGTTACAAAATTGGCAAAATGGTCCCTGGGTATTCTAAACTTGGAATTTTACAAATAATACCCTTGTACTATGCATAATTGAAAAGTAGGAACAATTTTGATAAACTTTTGGAAATTTACAACTTTAGTCCCTAAAGATCCAAAAATTACATTTTAGGTCCTTTAAAGTTTTAAATATAAATAAAATACAACTTTTGATCCTTGTTCTATAAATGTTTGTCATGTTTGGTCCTTGAAGAAAGTTTGGAATAGTTGATACTTTCAGTCCTTGAGGTTTGGGAAATTTGCACTTGTGGTCCTTGTTGTTACTACTTAACCAAACGGATCCTTACTATATTAAAAGCCCAAATCCAATCCTCTATCCAACCTTGGCCCAAACCACATGACCCGCCTTTTGATATCACTAACCGGTCAATGAAGTCAAATCCACCCCTAGGCGCAAATACCGGCCTCACCGTAGCATTCCTCTCCCCTTTGAAACACCAATACCGACCATGGTTTTCACATATTTTCAACCCACCCCATACCATGTCCCTCCTCACCCTCTAAACAACAAAATCTCTTAATTGGCCAAACCAAATTCATTAAAAGCTTAAACCGCTCATAGAAATTTTTGGCGCCAAATTCACAGGTGGACGGATATGATGAGTCTCAAGCATCCAATGGCTCAAATGTGGTGGGAAATATTCAGAGGTCAAAGAGAAGCTGATTGGATATAAAAAGAGAAGAAAGAGCCGAGGAAAAAGCACTTTGGCCTTAAGCCTTAGTCACGTAGTTGTAGCTTTTAATGCTTTTCTTAGTTTAAATGTCTTTTAATCTTTAAAATGTTGTATTTTATCTTAAAATAGTGTAATGAAACCTTTATTTCAGTTTAATTCCAGTTTAATGTCAGTTTTAAGTTTTTGCTAAATTCTCTTAATTTTCAAGTTATTTTAATTTCAAGTTTAATGGTTGTTTATTGGATTCTCTAAGCTCAATAAGCTCTTGACAATGATTTTAAGGCTTTTAGATCCATTAAATAGACTTTTGTCTTTTAAATTAGAAAATGCTAAAAAATCAAGAAAATCAATAAAAATCAACTTGTGGTCTCTTAAGAAGTTCTGGGGGAGAGAAGCCAAGCTGGATGGTTTTCTGGTTTCTAGCTTGTTGACACCAAACTAGGAGTGGTCTTTTGTTCCTTGGTACTCAGCTTTAAGCATGATCACTTGTAAGTTCCATGTTTACCAATTTTTGCATTTTACTGTTATAGTTGTTCTTTAGCTTAAAATTCTGTTCCTTTGTGTTATTTAGTCTTAGTTAAGTGTTATTAGTCATTAAAATCTAGTAGTTGCTCTTTTAAAAGTTGTAGTTTATAAAATTTCATTTTAACAGTCAAAATTGCTTCAAGATCATTTCTGAGTTTAAGGATGTTTTTGTTGTTGTTTTAGATTTCATTAGTTCTAATATAGGATTATACAAGATCTATAATCAGGTTTATGGTTTAAATTGGTGTTTAGCTTTGAAAATCTTCAAAACTGTTATATATAGGTCTGTTTGGATTTGCTTGCTTACATAATATCAGGTCTTGTTTGAGTTGTTATGTGTGCTTGCTCTGTGTCACACTAGGATCTTATATCTCATTTCAGTCAAGAAAACAAGTCCTTGATAGTTCAAAAGTCAAAATCTCATTTGCTTGTGCCTTATGTGTCCACTGTTGAGATTTTATGATCCATGATCATTGTTTTGTGTTCAAAAGTTGTTAATATTGCTCTATTCAGTCTTAACATACCTCAAAACAACATCTTCAGTGTTTTAGATCAGTTTAAATCTCATTTTGGTCAACTTTTAGTTTTTCTCAAAAAGTCAAAATTTTCTTTAGGTCGTTTTTGAATAAAACAAATAATTTCACTGTAGGTTTAACTTTAAGTTTTAGTTCAAAAGCTTTTAGGGTATTGTAGTCTAGTTGCTAAAGAAAAATACAAAAATGCTAGTTCTTGGTTTCTCAGCTTTTTGAGTGCTTTTTAGTTAGCTTGTTGTGGGGTACCTGTTTGAATAAGTGCCCTGTGCACAGTTGTTAAGCCCATATTGATAAGCTCTCATAGAGCTTATTAGTTGTCCAAATCTTTGGTTCTTTGGTTCTTTAGGTAGCCAAACTGGTCATCTTGAAGACCCATGTCTTGTTTTTCATTTTGGAGCTTGTTGGCTAAGGCTGCTTGTAGCTTAAAGTTTGTCCCATTTCTGTGTTGTCAATAAGTGCTTATTAGCTTTTCATTGCTTTTCAAGATGCTTGTTTGTATTATTTAGCTTCATTTCATCTATATAGCTTATTTGCATCTATATTGAGCTTGTTTGACTAGTTAGCTTGTTTGAGCTTATTTCACAAAATAAGCTCATAAGCTAACTTGTTGGGCCATTAAGCTTGCTTGTGATTATTTTTTTTTTGGTAATTATGCTTTCTCAGTTGGGAAATTCTGGAAAATTAAGAGAATTTAGCAAAAACTTAAAACTGACATTAAACTGGAATTAAACTGAAATAAAGGTTTCATTACACTATTTTAAGATAAAATACAACATTTTAAAGATTAAAAGACATTTAAACTAAGAAAAGCATTAAAAGCTACAACTACGTGACTAAGGCTTAAGGCCAAAGTGCTTTTTCCTCTGCTCTTTCTTCTCTTTTTATATCCAATCAGCTTCTCTTTGACCTCTGAATATTTCCCACCACATTTGAGCCATTGGATGCTTGAGACTCATCATATCCGTCCACCTGTGAATTTGGCGCCAAAAATTTCTATGAGCAGGTTTAAGCTTTTAATGAATTTGGTTTGGCCAATTAAGAGATTTTGTTGTTTAGAGGGTGAGGAGGGGACATGGTATGGGGGTGGGTTGAAAATATGTAGAAAACCATGGCTGGTATTGGTGTTTCAGGTGGGGAGAGGGAATGCTACAGTGAGACTGGTATTTGCGCGGCTAGGGGTGGATTTGACTTCTGTTGACCGGTTAGTGATATCAAAAGGCCGGGTCATGTGGTTTGGGCCAAGGTTGGATAGAGGATTGGATTTGGGCTTTTAATATAGTAAGGATCCGTTTGGTTAAGTAGTAACAACAAGGACCACAAGTGCAAATTTCCCAAACCTCAAGGACTGAAAGTATCAACTATTCCAAACTTTCTTCAAGGACCAAACATGACAAACATTTATAGAACAAGGATCAAAAGTTGTATTTTATTTATATTTAAAACTTTAAAGGACCTAAAATGTAATTTTGGATCTTTAGGGACTAAAGTTGTAAATTTCAAAAGTTTATCAAAATTGTTCCTACTTTTCAATTATGCATAGTACAAGGGTATTATTTGTAAAATTCCAAGTTTAGAATACCGAGGACCATTTTGCCAATTTTGTAACTCGAGGGTAAAATTGCCATTTTGTGTAAACTTTCATCCGGGGATGTTTTGTGAACATTTTGATTTCCCAAGGACTTAAGTTGACTTTTCATTCATTTAAAACTTTTAGGGACTAGTTTTGACATTTTGTGTAACTCGTGGACCGAAACGACAATTGTTGTGAAATTGATCAAGTTTCACTTGTTTTCAATCTTTTGTACACGAATCACATAAAACACATTTTCATGAATTTGTATCATTTTGAAAGTCATTTGTGTGTTTTGGTTGTTTTGTGGGTTTATATAATACAAATATATGTGTATTTAGACACATATCAAATCCCCCATCGAACTATTGCTAGTCCCTAGCAATCTTTTAAAACTTTAATGGATTTGAAAACTCTTTACCAAAAGCCATCACTTACGGAGTAGCCAAATGTTTCAGTTCAAGTAAGAACCTTGGTACATCGATAACCAAATGATTTTGAGCAAATCATAAGTCAGTAAACGGATTTGATTCGTCTTTACCGAAGCCGTACCTTACGGACTAGCCAACTCTTAGATAAATTATCAATATTATCTTTGGTGGTGATTACCAATTATGGATTTTCCTTCGCCTTTACCACAAGCCATAACCTTGCGGGCTAGCCAACTCATTATCTTTTGAGGATGATGGGAGGCGAGGAACCATACAATTTTGGGCAAATTGCAAGCCATATAAACGGATTTGAGAAATCTTTACCAAGAGCCGTTTGCTCCTGGATTAGCCAATCCTTTGTTTATCAAACATGGTGGACTGATTACCATTTGTTGTGTTTAGTACATAGTATTTCTACTAAAAAAAATTTTAAATTTGGCCATTTTGGGGGAAAAAGGGACTAAAAGGGCACATTTATGATTTCCCAAGGACTTAAGTTGACTTTTCATTCATTTAAAACTTTTAGGGACTAGTTTTGACATTTTGTGTAACTCAGTGGACCTGAAAACGACAATTGTTGTGAAATTGATCAAGTTTCACTTGTTTTCAATCTTTTGTACTGAATCACATAAAACACATTTTCATGAATTTGTATCATTTTGAAAGTCATTTGTGTGTTTTTGGTTGTTTTTGTGGGTTTATATAATACAAATATATGTGTATTTAGACACATATCAGTAATAAAGAAAAAGATAAGTGAAGAAGAAGAACCACTAAGTGAGGAAATAATAAACATTAAAGAGTCTAAAGATCACCCCGTAGATAAAGTCATAGGAAAACTAAATGAACGAACATTAAGATCTCAAGTTCAAAACCAAAGTAGCTTGTTTTGTTTCGTTTCAACCTTAGAACCTAAGAATACACAAGAAGCCATAAAAGATGAAAGTTGGGTAATGGCTATGTAAGAAGAACTAAATCAATTTGTTTCTAATGATGTTTGGACACTTGTCCTCCACCTAGTAATCAAACCATAATAGGAACCAAATGGGTTTATAAAACAAATTAGATGCAAGCGGAATAGTGTCTAGGAACAAGGCTAGACTCGTTGCTCAAGGTATAACCAACAAGAGGAATAGACTTTGATGAGACCTACGCCCGTGGCTAGATTAGAGTCTATAAGAATACTTTTGCGTATGCTTGTGCTAATGATCTAAAGCTTTATCAAATGGATGTCAAAAGCGCTTTTTAAATGGTTTCATAAATGAAGAAGTATATGTAGCTCAACCTTGGGCTTCATTGATTTTGAAAACCCAAACATGTGTATAAATTAAAGAAAACCCTTTACGGTCTTAAACAAGCTCCAAAAGCTTGGTATGATAGACTCAAGTCATTTCTAGTTAAACACAACTACACCATGGGGTTAGTTGACAACACACTTTTTACTAAGAAAAGAGAGTCACATATAATCATAGTACAAATATATGTAGATGATATTATATTCGGATCCACTTGTCAAGACATGTGTGATGATTTTTCTAAAATCATGCATGACGAGTTTGAGATGAGTATGATGAGAGAACTTAGTTTCTTTCTTGGTCTACAAATAAAACAAGTAGAAGATGGTATCTTTTTCAATCAATCTAAATACATCAAGGAGATGTTAAAGAAATTCGGTCTAGAAGAGTCAAAACCAATTAGGACTCCAATGTCATCCGACACCAAACTCACAAAAGATGAAGACGGAGAATCCGTAGATAATACTAAATATCGTGGCATGATAGGTAGCCTTCTCTACCTCACGGCAAGTAGGCGGATATCATGTTTAGTGTTTGCTTATGTGTTAGGTTTCAAGAAGACCTAAAACATCACACCTAGAAGCCGTAAAAGGATATTAAGATATATTAAAGGTACAACACAATTAGGATTATGGTATCCTAAGGCACGGAGTAGAAACAATTGTATATGCGATTCGACCATGCGGTGATTACGTTGATAGAAAAAGTACAAGTGGGGTATGTACTTTTATGGGATGTTGTTTAACATCTTGGTTTTCTAAGAAACAAAGCGGCACTTGCAATTTCAACAACCGAAGCCGAAATCGTCTCCCCGGCAAAGCATGCCAACAAGCACTATGGGTGAAACAAGCGTTAGTAGACTCGACATTCATCTAGCGACATAGCCATCCTATGTGACAACAAAGGTGCCATCGACTTAAGCAAGAATCCGGTATTGCATTCTCGCACAAAACATATAGAGATTCGTCACCACTTCTTAAGAGACAATGTTCAAAGGGAACATTTCTATTGAGAAGGTAGCATCCGAAGACAACATAGTCGACGTCCTCACCAAACTGTTGAAACGGGAAAAATTCAACCTACTTCGTCTTGGTCTTGGTCTAATGGAACAAACGTCGTAACTTATTTGACTCTACAAGGTATGTAAACACTAGCCTTCTTCTTTCGAGTCTAGGATCTCTATTTCACGCACAACTCACAAACAATACGGAATTTTCAAAACCCAAGATAAGTTTTCCACTTTTTTTTTTTTTTTTTTTTTTTTTGCAAACACATAACTACATACACATTTTCAAAGAAAATCTCTTTTCAAAATGTTTTCTAAAAATGATACCTTCCGTATCAATTTCATAAAAGCAATGTCTCACGTCTAGGACAAATCGCTTTTCATTATTAATACAAAGTAAAACCCGTTTCATTGCATCTCATGTCTTTTGAATGCTAAAGGGACACATAACTAATATGTGTTTTGGTACATTCATTTAAGCAACAATGAATTAAGGAGCATTGATAACACAAAATTACGTACTCATGTACTAAATATGTGTTTTCGGGTTATCTCAATAGGATGTTTTTATATCTCTAGTTTATTTTCTATTTCTTTTTAGGGGTCGAGATAACTGCAACTCCAAATAGTTTGCATATAGGCACACAATAGGCAAAAATGTTTCCAAATGGAAAATTTTGTGCTGCCTGAATCACCAGACCCACGGATCCCAGCCTTCATCTTTGGACGGATCCCTCGAGGAAGGATCCGTGGGAACCATGGAGCAGTGATTTTACCTTCCTATTTTTCACTTTGGATAAAAAATCCACATTTGTTTCATTTTGGGAGTATGCTCTTTAATGCTTGTGTTCTCATGATCACATTCCTTGAATTCATATCTAATCATTAGATTTTAATCCACATTTTGGGTCAAGCATTCATTACAATGCTTTGTTTTCTCTATATAGAACTCCCAAAATGCTTGCATAATCCATCTCATCCTCACATACACAATACACCATGTCATCCAAAAACCCTTTAGATGAATCACCAAGTACAAACAATCATCTTCATGATACCCAAACCTTTGTACTACCACCATCCAAAATACCACAATCCAACTCTAGGATATCCGCACGGATTAGTATCCGATCTTGTTGTTTAGCAAAACCAACCTCAAATGATTCATCCTCAACAAATAACTCACCACAAGATGCTTCCATTATAGCACCTCCCTCATCACCAACAAGTACACCAACTTCATCACCACCTAAAATCACTCTTTTGGAACTCCTTAAGAATCCAACAAGATCTACCCAACCTAAAGAAAAAGAAATAGTCTTTTCAACACCCCCCACATCACCAAATACTATTTTTCAAGATCTTGAAACATCACCACCATTAGCTCCCATCACATTACAAGAACATCTAGGTTCTTTTCCACCACCATTTACAAACATTCCGGATATTGATCCATATTTTCCTATTTTTCCACCACAACTTCCGCATAACTCAAATCAAAACAACCCGAAAAACTTCCGCACTCATGATCCACATCATTTACATTGTGAACATTGCCAATCCACTAGGGAAATTGCAATAGAAGTTAGGGAAGAAATGCGTTTCATACTCAACTTCATCCTTGATCGCATCAATACAATTACTCATCAAAACCTCCATCCTTAACCATATGCAAGCATGGAAGGAATCACTACTAATATTTTCTACTTCTAGTAATATTTTTCTTTTGAAGACATTTTCAAGAACAAGTCTTGTTCTTATTTTTACATGCTTGTAAGTGGCATAAATACCACTACAATTTGTCGTTTTATTACAAGGCCTGGTTTACATACCTTGGCTCCCAATCTTGATTCTCGGAAACCAAGATTACTTAAGCATGTTACTAACCTTTCTTTTGTAGGATTTTATTTTCTTCACTTGGCGCCCAAACAAGGGGAGCTACCGTCAGGGGAGTAAGAAATCGTGACTACTTTTTCCTCCAAGGGTTAACTTTTGTTTTGACAAAAGGGGAGAAGAAGTAAAACTTAGGGGCTTTCAAAACTTACATCTATTCTTAAGTTTTACTCATCATAACATTATGTTTTGTCATCAACAAAAGGGGAGATTGTTAATACAAATAAACCGTAAAAGCGTTTATTAATATTTTGCGATCTCTTTGTGTTTTGTTGATAACAAATATAATGTTGTCTTAAGTTTAATTATAAGGATACATGTTATTTTTGTAAAGCATTTACATATAGCCATTTAAATACAAAATGTAGTAATTAAGCTTTTGTTGTAATAGTTTATTAGGATGGGTAAAACCATAACCCATGGATCTTAACCCATACCAAGAAGACTAGATACAATGTATACTTAGATACATTGAATCTAAAGAAAACCCATGGAACAACCCATAACCCATGACCCATAACCAAAAACCCATGGGCAAGAGGGCGTTCCACGGATCCCTAGGTTTTCACTAGACGGATCCCAAATGGAAGGGATCCGTGGGATCCGGGAACGGTGAGGAATTTTGCCTATAAATAGAGAGCCATTTCTTCATTCTAACTCACCCTCTTCTTACTAAATCTCTCAAACACTCTCATTCTCTTCTAGCATATAGATCACTTGATCTAGAGAGTTGTTCTTCTTTCTTTCTATTTGTGATCCTCATATAGGTCCTTCTCTAAGGCGAGATCACGAGCATTTTACAAGTCATCCAAGCAAGGGGTCCTTGATTGATTTATCACTCCGCAAGATTTATGTAGTGAAGATCTTGTATTTGATATTTCACATATTTGTTGTGTAATAGTCGTGTTAGTTTGGTCCACCGTGCTACGGACTCGGTATTTAGCTTTGTACTGGAAAAAGTGTAAGCAACGTTGTGAATGCTTCTCCGCCAAGTGAAGGAGTTTGTTGACATAGTGCTTGAACTCTCGAGTAGGTGACTCGGGGAGTGGAGTAGGGCAAGGAAGGTGTCCTTGTAGCCGAACCACTATAAATCGGTTGTGTCTTTTCTATCCCTTAACTTTATTTATTTGCTTGCATTATCATTAGATCTATACGTTCTCAACATCCATACGATTTCACATAATATCGAATCTAAAGTTTTTGAAATCAACTTAAAATCAGCAAAACTATTCAACCCCCCCTTCTAGTTTTCCACATATACCATTGTGTTCTTCATACTTATTGTGTTAAGTTTTCGCATTAGCACATTAAGGATTTGTTAAGAGTTCTTCACATAGTGAATTTGGATTTATTTAAGTTTGCTATAAGTCGTGTAAAGGCTACTTAGATCCATAACTTTGGACCTACCTAGTCATACTATATGACATTATATTCTTTGTAATGGTCATATACTCAAACGGTCCACATATAAAGATTTATTTCAAGGTAAACACGATGACATATTGGTTACAAAACTGAAGGGTTACTTCACCAATTTTGAACTTATAAATGTATTTGAATAAACCTATGAAATCACCAACCTCTTGTTGACACTTTTTAGCATGTATTTTCAGGTTATAAGGCGATAGCATAACTTTGGAGGCGCAAGGCAAGGGCATGGCATGGTCATAGATTTCTCTGATAAACCTAAATGAGGACCGCTTTAATATGTGTTTGTTTTCCGCACTAAACAATGATGTAAATTTTATTCTCAACAATGAATGAAAATTTTCTTAATAAAAACCAGTTATCCTATACTTGTGTTGTGATATCAATTTAGTAGCACCCCGTGACATGTGTGCTTTCGTTGTACCATTTTTTGGGGTGTTACATTATACGAACAACGAAAGGAGGTTACCTATGACCAAGACCCCTATGATGATGATGACTTTACTGATTGTGGTCTGACTAATGCACAAATGAAGTTTGCTAACGCATATGACATTAGTCTTTATGATCAACTTAGATAGGTTGTTTCTCTTTATTTTGCATAAGTATGGCATGTCATTTCTTATGCTAGTTTAGATTTTAAGCACTATAGGCGCTTTTATTTTTCCTTTTGGGGTTGAGATGTGGGATTCACCCTTATCCGTTGTACTTAACTATTGTTTGAAGTTAATATATTTACCGGGGTAATTTACCCTTTTACCCAAAAAAAAAAGCTTTTATTTTAAATTTTATTATTTATCCATAAATATCCCATCATTTTTATTCACAACTTTAAATATCATATTTCTTAATATCTACAAAACTCGAAGAAAATATTTCTCATATTGCATTTTCCAAATGGACTTCGACTCATTCATGTTCACAGACTCATCGGAAGAAGAATAAGTTAATAATGTGAACTTAGCATTTTTAAAAAGTGTGCCATTGTTTATTAAGAATAAACAAAAAGGTTAAAGTTCTCGAAATACAAGATTCGTCATATGTACACATCGTTATGGTTCTCATCAAGGCTGTCAAGATCGCGATCCTGCGTAGGATCGTTTTTGTCTTTGCAAGATCGAGATCGTAGGATCGGATCGCGATCCTACGATCCTACAATTTGTCATAGTTTGTAAACAAATGATAAACAAGTCAAACTGTTTTACATTTCTACTCAACGTCAAAGATAAATTCATATAATATCCTCTTGAAAATGACAAAGTTTAAATTTCAAACACCAAAATAATAATAAAACACAAAACAAATCAAGTTTTAATAGTTAAATTAACGATTTAGCGGAATAATATTACATAACATGAGTCCTAAATATCTCAAAACATACGAACCATCTACATGATTTCAATGAAACAAACATTTCATTAGTGGCATTCCAAAACATACCCTTTGATTAGTTTAATCATAATGAAGTAAAGTAAATTGAATTATTGAACACTTTTAGACTATAATTTATTTAAAAAAAGTAGAAAACGGTATAAACTATAATCTATTTAGAAAATGAAACAACAGTTGTTTATCTATTAGACATTAGTAAAACACACGTTTGTTTTTTGGCCTAAGCAAGTGAGATGGACTTAAAAAAAAAAAAAAGAACTCGGATCGCGTGACGATCCTACGATCTTACTTACGATCCTACCACATATGCGATCCTACCACGATCCTACACGGTTTTAGCTAGTAAACACGTAAACTCGTACGATCCTACGAGTTTACACGCGATCTTGACAGCCTTGGTTCTCATGATCATTTAATTTCCGCTTACTTTAGTGAGCAGCCGAAGTATGACACATACACATTCCGGAAGAGGTTCTGAATGAGTCGAGAAATATTCGAAAGCATAGTTAAAGATGTAACTAATCATTTTGGATTCTATCGTAGTAATGCTGATTTTACCGGAAAAGAAGGCATTTCGGCATTGATAAAGTGCACCTCCGCAATTCATCAGTTGGCATACAGAATTGTTCTTGACGCCTTTAATGAATATTTACAAATGGGTGCAAAACTTCCCATGATGCTTTTACGCATTTTTGTAGGTCTCTTATGAAAATATATGGAAAAGAGCATTTGTGAAAATCTATTTACACTAATGTGAAAAAAACTTTATCGGTTTCACGAAGAAAAGTACGTGTTTCCGGGAATTCTTGGAAGCCGTAATTGTACGGATTGGGAGTGATTTGGTTGTCCAAGTGCATATCGCGGTTAATATCGTAGACGTGATCATGGTACAAACCTATTCATTTTTCTGAAAGTTTCCTTACAAGACTTATGGATATGGCATGCTTTCTTTGGTGTTTCTGGGGTGAACAACAACATCAACATTATACATCAATCTCCTTTATTCAACAATCTCAAATACGGGAAAGCACCAGAGGTTCCGTTTGTGGCTAGCGGCGTAAGTTACAAATAAAGATATTATCTTGTTGACAGGATATATCCGGAATGAGTGTGATGCAGGTTTTACTGACCAAGTTTTAATATTTATAAGTCTCGTTATACCTATGGTCTACCCTAATGCACTAACGGGCAGTGTACCCGGTCGTGTGTAGTGTAGTATTCGGTAAAACCGAGGTCGTCACAAGAGCTATGTGTGCGGATTTAGACTAAGTCTAGGTGTCACAGATTTTAATATGATTTTGATATTGAATTAACTAATTAACTACTAAAGCAAATAAAGGAGAGGGTTGTAATCAATAGAGGAGAGGGGTGCTAACCTAGTTACTCATCCTAATTAGTAGTGTTTACGTCTAATTACTTCTAATTACTTCAGGTGGGGTCAAAGTCGCTAGGACAACATTTGGTCGATTCGTCCTAACCTATCGACAAAGGGTCCCACTGGAGAAATCGGTGACCCGTCATAAGTCCATTGTTCTTAGTCCCTAAGCCAAGTCATTAAGTACCGCTACATGCTAGATTCATAACAATGAGTGCCGGGCGCTAGCAACTTAAACACTCATCCCCGACTTCTTAAGTTCATCCAAACGGTAGGTGATCGGTTGGTCAAATCGCACAAGCAGAAAAGGTCGTCAGTTGGTCATATCTTACCCTTCCCACTCAGTCTACCTACTTAGGGTCAGTTGGTCATATCTCCTAAGTAACTAGCCACTACCGCCATTCAAAACTACCAAAACAAGGATAGCTACCAACAACCTATGCATGCATACACTTAGAAATAATTATACGGAAGCAATGTAAACGCAAACAAAACAATTAAGGAATCATAACTAGGCGACACAGAGGTGCTTAGCCGCTATATTAACTAAAACAATCGATTCAATGTTTAACATTACGAAATACATGAATTGAAAGTAAAGAAAAGATAAAATGCTAATGCTTATCGTAGAGGAGTGATTTCTCCCTTGGAGATAGCTCCGTATGCTCCTCTAGATCTGCCTTCGACTTCTACTCACGTTCACTTGATGTTGTGTGTGAAATGGGATGCTTTGAAATGCTGAAATTCGTGGGGTGTTTATAGGCCAGATCTGGTTACGGCGTAACTAATGTTAAGAGTTACGCCGTAACATTCAATTCTTCGTATTTTGCACTAAAAATGTTGGCTACGTCGTAACATCTGGAAGGAGTTACGCCGTATCTTCAATAAATCTTGGTTACGCCGTAATTGAGACAATAGTTACGGCGTAGCTTGCAGCGGCGCGGAACCTCATTTGACCTAGTTGGTTACGTCGTAATTTTGGTTACGTCGTAATTTTTGGGAGAGTTACGCCGTAACCTTCTGTTAAGTTGGTTTTCTGAGCCACGCTTTAGTTACGGCGTAATGTGAGAGAGGAGTTACGCCGTAACTTCTTCAAAATGAGCATACTAAATCCGCATCTCTTTAGCTTCAATGCTCGTAATTTACCTGAAAGTGAAATATAGAGGAAAACAAGCGTAAATCCATATAAATGATATAAAATACGAGCATTATCGGGGGAAATTGACACTTAATATTCAGGACTATTTGATGTTATCAGAGTGACACCTTTTAAGTTGATTTCACATCCAAATGACGATGACCACAAGCGAATATGGTATAAGCAAATTCATGATGCGGCAAGGAAAGATGTGGAACGAGCGTTTAGTGTTCTCAAGAAAAAATGAGTTATAATAGCCAATCACGCACGAGTGACATCTATCGATAAATAATCAATACGATGCATACATGTATCATATTACATAATATGATTCGAAAACACAAATGAAATGCGATATCTCCCGACTGACATTCGGAGGAACAACATCGTGAAGACGACCGAGTACAAACTCGCGAACAAACGTTAGAAGTTATCAGACAAACAAATCGCCATCCGCACATCAAAACCTTCGTGCTGATTCGGTCGAACATCATTCCCGTTGATCTTAATATAAATTTTTTTAGGTGTGATGATTTTAATTTTTAATGTAATATTTTTAATTATGAATGAAAGCTTAATTTAGTTTTTAATTAAATTTGTTAAAAAAAGTTTGGTGGTGACCATTACCTCCGGTCTAAAAGTTGGTGATGTACTGAATGGTGATGTGACGCTAATATGGAGGAGGTGGGTTTTATGACCATTACCTCCAACCTAAGAATTGAGAGCAATAAGTATGAAGGGTGTATATTATAAAAATAAGAAATGTTATATCCAAAAAAAAATTACAAAAAAAACTTCACGCAATGATGTGGCAAGATCATTGGTCCAATCAAATACATTTTTGCTTTTTTATATGTGTTTGGATTAAAAAATGGTATTGTCACATCGTTGTGTGAAACTTTTTTGTAAATCTTTTGTAAACATATCATTCCTCTATAAAAATGCCCTAACATGTTAGCCATAAACAATTTCACTCAAAGTGTAATTATTATTATTATTATTTTTTATTTTTTTTTTTTGAAACGCAGAGTCGTAAACAAACTGAACGTTTAATGAACATTTCATGAACCATTCAATAAAAAGTTGTTTATGTTCGTTTATTTATTAAATGAATAAACATGAACAATATTTTATGTTCATTTGGTTAAATGAACGAACATGAACAAAAGTAGCATCCGTTCATTTATGTTCGTGAATGTCCGATTATGCATTTATTAATATTCGTTAATGTTCATTTATTTGTTTATGTTCGTTTATTATTTATTTTAATTGTATATTTTTAAAACTCGTTGTTTAAATAAAACAACACTTCTAAAACAAAATATTATGCGTAATGTAATAAAGTTTTTATTTGTTTTTCTACGTTTATTTATGTTCTATCGTTTATGTTCGTTTATTGTCTTAATGAACGAACATAATCGAACATGCACAACTCATTTTCTTAATAAACGAATATGAATATGAAAATCCGTCCGTTTAAGTGTTCTTATCCGTTTATGTGTCCGGTAAAATTAAACGAACGAACAAGAATAAGACTCCATTCGTGTTCCTCCGGTACGTTTACAGGCGGCCTACTAAAACGTCAAAAGTCACCAACTTTTACATTGTGTGTTTGAACTTTTGTACAATAATTTCGTTTTTGCTTCTTGTTTTCCAGCACTTAAAGAACTTATCTGTTATCGGAATGTAGCTAAGGTTACATGTCGGTGCCTCTAACAGATAGCCTAGTTGGCTCAGGCGATAGGAGCATAAGGCATTTTGAGTTGTCTAATGTTTCAATCCTCGTCTACACCTTGGAGGAAACTAGTTTAGCAGAAAATATTACTTATGATGGATCATGGATGTGTTGATTGGGCAACCATCTATCGGTTTGTTAAGTTAAATATACCTCTCACACGGCTATCTGGTGTTTGTTGGCTGTGTTGGCCGAATTGAAAAGCAACCTTTTTGGAAGGTTACAACTTACATATTAATTGTGTTTGGTTGAATGAGCCATGTACTAAAGAAATCCTGTCACAAGTACTTCATTTGTAACTTTGCGTGTGGAGAATTCTAAAGAAATCCAGCAAAAAGTTCATAAGATTAGGAAAATATGTTGACCATGCTTAGTATTAGTATAGTTAAAACGAGTGTGAAGCCGCGCGATCGCAATGGATTGAACTCAAAAACTGCTGTATGACACTTAAATCTTAGGGACTAATTTTGCGGGGTTCTATAGTTAGCAATTAATTCTACAGGACTTACCTTGCAACGCGGCTTAAACCTTAGGGACTATTTTTGCCAGATTGCTATAGATTGCAATTAATGCCGCAGGACTAATTTTGCAGCGCCACTTGAACCTCAGGGACTATTGTTGCCAAGTTGAGAAAGTTTGCATTTAATGTGTTGGCTTTGGGTAAAATACACTCCCCATCTTTAGTATATATATATAACGAGTGAGTTTGCCCGCGCGTTGCTGCGGGACGCCCGCGTTTGTGTTTGTTACAATTATGACAACATTTAAAAAGAAAAATTTAACTCATCTAAACAATTATTCTACATGCTGCATGATGTTTACTGCAATTCGAGTTTTCAAGTGTTCATTCTCATCATGAGGTAGTATCTCTCGGTTTCATAAATACGTAGCCGAAACTAATGCTACAGGATTGGAGACCATGTATGGCCTTCTTTCCTGTCATTATTACTATCAATTTTGGCCTTCAAAAGTCCTTCAAGCAACTCATTGCACAATGAATGTTTAATGTTCATTTTACTATTCCTTAGGTGCTTGACATATTATTACAACAATTGTTTACTATTCTTGCCAAAAGCTAGGCTGCATATTTGTCGTTAATCACTGTAGTTACATCTCCTATGAACCTGAGTAAATGTTCAACAAAGTTATTCTTGCCTTTTGCAATTGCTACCTTTACCATTTTCAGTGATCTCCTTTCTGGATAAGTCTTTATGCTTTCTGAATATGGATTTTGCTTTTCACCAACACCCAGCAAATTTTGTAGAACTTCATACTCAGGCTTGTGTCATTGCCAAATCCTAGGCGAAACATAATTAGTTAGTATAGCAATAGAATCTATGAGGAATTAATTGAAAAGTATGTGATTTATCTTGATTGAATAGTTTCTATGAATATTAAGTGGTTCATTTCATAACACTAAACATGAAAAAGTGGACATACCAAAGCTAAATCTATCTATCTTCTGAACTAAAAGCATCAATGGAAGTATAAAGCATCTTGAACTACGACTTTGTTTTTAATGACCTAAAAAATATTAGTAAACTATATAGCATGCATTACATGCACTTACACACATTGGTGCTTTACTTGACTGCGCCTATTTCCTTTTTAAGTCTTTTCTTTATTCTACGTATATGAATCACATAAAAGACGACGCATATCAACTTATTCATTAGTAAATCTATCTGAGTCGCACAAACCACGATGTGTATCAACTCATTTAGCAAGTGGGTCTAAACAATTGCATCTAAACCGATGACATGGAGGAAGTATAATTGTGCACCTACTGTCCTATTGTTAAAAGAAATTATATGAATTTTCTTATAACTACAATCGTAAAATGGCTAAAAAGGCATTAACTTACTGAGAGAGTTGGATAGGTCCTCTTCCAAAGTGGCTTTCGGGACATGGCTAGTTAGTAGAATCACAATGACATACTTGGAGCCTATACCAACCAAAAAATAAAAGATAATTAAGAAAAGAGAAAAAGGTTGTTAATTGCATTTGTTGGTTGTGATGCCTAAGGGTGTTTCCAAACCTGTGTACCTACTTGCTCAAATTTGTGGACTGAAACAGTAGAAAGTATTTAGTTTTTCTAGTGTAAACATTCTCCTTCAAGCGGTCTTCGTACCCTCGGTAATTCATCCGATCCTTGACACCATATATGAAGGTCGTTGCCACTTTTCATTCATAAAATCTGCAAACATGAAAAGTAATAAGCGTTAATATATGAAGTCGACCCATTTTATAACAGGAGCTGTAATAGATATATTATTGCACCTTTCTAATACTTCAAGCAAACGACACAAATGAAAAGATGTACTTTGAACAAAGCTAAAACCTTTACCGCTCTTAGGCTTATTTAGACAAATTCACCACTATTTTCGTTGGCCTTTCCCGCCAATTTATGTTACAAAAAAATTGGTGATGAATAATGTAGCTGATTTCAGCAGTGGTCCAATCAAATAGAAATCAACTATAAGTTGACAGTCGTGATCTATTTTAGTAAAGTGCATGCTCACATACCCCATTCAATATCCTATTGCCTTCTGATCAGTAGAATTACAAAATGTGTATCATTAATGCCGACACTTATGATTAAACAAATAACTAAACCAAGTCACCTCAGTTGACCACATTTAAATATATGAATTCAGCTTTTACAATGTATTTAACACATATGAATGTATTTTTATTGTTGAATTTTAGTGCAAAAACAATTCGTATTAGAATCATACATGAGTTCTTATGAATGAACAATGTCGAACATAGAATACTAAGAATCTAAATTAAGTTTATGGTATCAACCTGCTTACACACATAAAACTTGCAACCATTTTAAGCAATCATTTGGCGGTCGAAACATGTTATCAAGGGGTGTTTGGATAGTTGTCATTTGGTGTCCTAACCAACACCCTGTTTTCACCAAAAAAATGCAAAAAATACCGATTGGAATTCGAAATTTTACTCAAACTATCTTCTTTTTAACATCTGAATTAAATTAAGTGTAGATTTGCATAATCAGGTTCATGTTAAGTAACCCTTTACATAATCTACTTCTGATTTTTTTATTAGTAAGAAAGATATTCAAAATATGTCTGTACCACTCCTGCAGCCCTGTCGTTAGGCCCATTGAAACCTGGTAGGTGGCCTTTCCGGCTGGCTTGGATCTCTCACTTTTTAGCTTTCTTCACAGATGTTTCTTTCGCTTTCACTGACTTCTTTCTACACAACACAATTATCCAATAAATTGCATAAACAGATGATTAGAACCAAAGTAAACAATAAGAAAAATTAAAAAAAATATGATTACTTGTACCTGCTTTTATTCTATTTTTTCCGTTTGGTGCGAAGTTGTTGATGATCCGCCACTTATTCCGGCGTTCAAAGGTTCACTTGATTCACGGGTGTTTGGATCTGTGTTGTCGCGCGTACGTTTGGGGGTTTTTGATGATGAACTAAGTGTGTGTTTTTTTTATGAAAAAGGAAGTGGGTGTGTAAATTAGTGTGTGTTTTTTGGTATTAAAAGTGGCTTATAGAAGACGATTAGTGGATGTGGAAGTTTCCTTTTTTTTTTTGTTTATCTTCTTTCTCTTGTTGGTTGATAAAGATTAGCTGAGAAACCCAGTACTATCAAGAAAGTTCTAATACAGAGCTACCATGGCATAGTACACTTTTAGGTTACACTTGTATGGCTTGGTTTTGATAGTACAAAAATTAGGTCGCTAATGAGTTTTTCTATTCTGTTACGGCGTCATTACGCCAAAACGGGTATGAACAGGAAATCTCCCATCTCCTTTCAACCTATCACAATGTGGCGCACATACCACTTCTCAACTATTGGCCATGTTTATGTACTTAATACTTTTTGTTGGACCAATAGTAGTGTGAATTAGCAAAGAACGGACCACTTAGGAATATTCTAATTGTCCCGTACAATTTCTATTTTTATAATATATTATAATTTATACACCCAATACATATACAGTTGTTTAAAATTCATGGCAAACATAACTTTAATATTTGTATAAAACTATAAATTCATAATGCCAATTTGTCTATAATGATTTTTGCACATAAACATTGTCCATAACAAAACGGGTCTCTTTGCATAAGTGAATAAGAGAAAGGATCCAATAACACAGTCTAAAGTACTATAGTATTTCAGTATTTCTCAAAAAGAGAAAACATCTTAACCACCTAAAAAGTTGTCCGCCGCAACATTTACAAACAGAACAGACACATTATTCCCTTCACAACTAGACTACCCTACTAATGCAAATCTTACGCATCCATCTAGCTGCTGACAGCCTCAGCAGATTTTAACAAATGTACCATCATACGCTAACCCCCTAGGAAATGAAAAAGGCAGGAAAGAAACAGCTACTGTACATGCATATAAATAAAGTTTATATATATATTAAAGAAGTTTATTCTGAGCAACAGCCTGACAAAGCTCGAGTTCTTCATCAAACAGCTGACTCCTCGAAGGAAACGATTTGAATTTGGGTTTTGGCAGAATGTATTTCGGAGAAAATGCTGACTCTTGGAACAAAGCAGCTGCTACTTGACGCATCTCAATCAAATTGAGGCGGGATGGAGGGCGGGGTCCGTGCCTAGGTGCTTTTGGGGTCCTTGGTAATGTCATTGCCTTTCTTTTATCATCTTCCTTGCTGTGGTAAATGCAAACTCATGTTATTACTTATTAGTAACTGGCAGCAAGTAGTGGCTGTTAAAAACTTATAAGAATGGTGGCAATTTCGACCCATTTACTTAGAAATGGGTCATTCTTGTTATGTTTATCTATAGTAGGTCATATTGGAAAATATATAACAGCTACAAAAGGGTCAAAAGTAGCTCCAACTGTACTTTTTATGAATAAGATCTCCTAAGTCATTTCATTCTAGAAACTATATTATTGCAAAAACGATAGGTGTGTCATATACAACACACTAGTTAGTTGTAGTAAAAAAAAAAAAAAAAAAAAGCCAGAAAGTGCACCTGACTGGACCCAACCAGTCCCAAGATATTACCCTTTTTGACCTGTTGTCCAACGCGACTTGTCACCTCTACTTGCAACAATACTTACAAGAAAGCAATAAATGAAAGCTGAGATACCAACCTAACAAAAGGCCAGTGTTGTGTAGGGAGTGGAGTCATTGTGTTCAGCATTTCTTGTCGAGACCTATCAGGTGTTTTGTAGTTAAAATGAAACCTTCGAGCTATGATGACCTGATTCAATGCGCAAGCAGTCATTTTACCAAATTTCTACATAACATGTGTGGTATGTAAGCAGATAAAAATAAAGTACAGAGTGAAACTCACAGCTGTTCTGATCCTCTCAGAAACATGGAAAACAGCTTTTAGTTGGTCATGGTGCATGTGGCAAAGTATCTTGACCTTAAATCACAAACAGAGATAAATAAGTCAGACCCCCAGTACAAATGTTTATAATAAACCTCAAAACATCTTCACCTAACTACATCTAGAGATGATGGCTAGAACACAGAAATTTGTTTAGAAATTAATGCTTTTTACAAACTTGTTAGTAGATTGAATCATAATCAGAAAAGACTTGTTCATTCTTTGAGCAGACCAACTTCTTTTATAATGACTTTTTCGCCGTTGACTGACAGGAACTAGTTTGAGTTCAGGAGATAAGTCATCTCTTTCTAGTTAGAACCTGATATGTACCAACTTAAGCTTGAAAAACACCACGACATAACAGAAACACTAATCTACATAAGGGGCAGCCGGGTGATTAGTTTAAAGATTGTGATATACACTGACTATGCTTGATGACTGACAATACACAACAAACCCTTCGTTTCAAGCTAGTCGGCATAGAGTAGAATCAAGAATCTGATAAGTTTCATACATTGTAAAACGAAAAATTCACATGAAAATGGGAAAATCTGTGATCAATTAATTGCTTAAAGTTAAACAATTATAAGCTTATAGCTTCATTCATGTGTGTTCAAGCCATCGCCAAACATTCAAATACGTATAATGTAATCTTTTTCCAGCAATAATCTCTCTATTAACTGCTATTAGTGATCATACGATAAACTGAATCACTTAACCTCAAGCAGCCAAAAAGTTACCACTTTTAGTAAAGTAAACCAATTAAAACTCTTTACAATTTCTTCAATTCATCTGAAAAGATACACACACACAAAAAAAAAAAAAAAAAAAAAGGTTTACCAGCAGTTCCATTGGAAGAGACTCGAGCTGTGACTCGTAATCCCCATTCCCTTCTTCAGGGCGGGGTGTACTTGGTGTTCTCTGTATGTTATTCTCTTTATCAACAGGTGCATATTTAAACCGTTGAGGCGATAAAATTATAGCAGTCTCATTCCCAGACTTATTCTCAAACAAACCACCACCACCATCGTTCTCAGCATCCAAAACAGCAACCCTTTTCTTCCCAAGGTCCATGCATGACTTAGACTTCGATCCCGACCCTGATGCTGATGCCTTACTATTGCGAAGCTGAGCAAGAGCACCCGGCTTCAAATACACGTTTGCATCACGAATTCGCCTCTTCTGCTTTGGATTCTTTGGTGTTTTCGTTTTGGGTGACACTTTCCTCATTCTAACATTAAAGAAAACAACCACCATTAACAGACCTCAAACCCATTAAGAGAGGGTTTGGAATTGCTTATTTTCAAGTAGATAAGCCATTTTCAACATCGAAACTGCTTATACAGTTCTAATTATCTTCTTATCTAGGGGTCAAATTTGCATATTTCAATATCCAGTTTGGTATGTACTTATTATGGAATAAGGGACCGCAAGGGATTGCTTATTCTTCCTGCCTATCTGATTATTTTTTTAGCTTCGTATCATCCAAAGTGCTTCTACTTACATGCTTATTTAGTTATTTTGTTGATAAGCAGGTATGAAGGTAGTACTAATTTTACAGTACTTATATAAGGTAACATCATAATTCTTTTTCTTACTTTCAAATCTGACCTTAAACATTTTATAAATGCATTTTGATTGAAAAATTTCTAACAGACTGTTATTTATTCCTATATAATTTAATTTTTAACAATATATGCAAATCCAAACACAACAACAATACCCAATCCCGGTACGGGGAGGTGAGATGCGGACAGTCACACCGTTAGTGGATTACCCCTACACCCCCTAGCCGAGGGTAACCTTAACAGGGAAAACATAATCCGTTTAGCTAAATAAACATAATAAACCCCTAAAATATAACACCAAAATGCACACATACAACAAATAAAGTGAAATATAAATAGTAACAATTAAAGCTTCAATAACAAATTAAATTAATAAAAGATACAAACCTGAAAGTCGAATATAGAGAGAAGTGGAGATATGGAGGCTGCTGCTGAAATAATAATTAGGGTTTTTTTTTTAATTTAATTTTCATCAATTTTGAAACGCCCGCCAAATTTTTATGTTTTTTAGAAAGAGTGAAACAATTTTTATGGAGTGGTATTTAAGAGGAATAAAATTTAATAGAAAATGATGAAACCGTAGATCGTGGTTAATGGGATTTTGACACGTGGCGTTTTTTGATTGGAGTGATGACAGAGGCGTACGTGGGTTTTTGGAATCCAAAGTGTGTGTACTTTGGCTGATTCAGGGGCCGTAAATGGCGCCAGTTAGATTCGAATTTCGTTTTAAAATGTATTTGACAAAATATTCAGAATTGTGTTTTTTAATTAATTAAGTTTGTTGTTTTGGGGAATAATTCAAACAAGATATGACTTGCATAGTTAATGTTGATGAGTTTAATTTTGTGTTTCCTTGTTGGCCAAAAAGTGATATACAATTGTGTTGATGTTTTGCTTAAGGGAGTTGATAATTACACGGACCAAATTACTATATCCGCATAAATTTGTTGTCATTTTACTTTTGTGCCCTCTTATACATTAACTTTTTCTTCTTAATTAGGGAGTTGATATATTCATACTCCATCTGCTAAACGTCTCAATTCCGATGGACTCACCCAACACATACAGTTGCAGTGCCACCGTCCCAGTTCTCCATCAACACATAAAATCACATTTGAAAATTACACCTATATGTAAACTCTTTTCTTGATGGTGCACACCTATATTTGGCTTATTCATATTCATCCTTTATGTATTCTTTCTTTTAGTAAATCACCATTTATTATTTGATAAAAAAAAATAGGAACAATATGCATGGAAGCGTTAGTTAAACTACAAACTAAAACCAAATGTAACATATCCAATCTTCGAGACGCGACAACACCATAGCTAGCTCCGAAGGTATCCGAGGAGTACATATCCACCGTTGTAGCATCATGAGTTAAAAGCTCCATGTGCAAGTTACAATAACCCACTCTATCATTTCCTTGCGTTCACGGAATTTCATTCCATTCCCACAAGCCCAAAACTGATTAGACGATTTCTTCTAGGCAGATGCGAATAGGCAAGTTCCGATAGCGATTGGAGATCGTAAATGCAAACAATTATTTTGCATGAGCGATTTACTATTTCATCTTAAGATTTTTGTCTAAACTCTAAAGGATTGTGTTGATGATGGGGAGTTGGCACAGGGAAAGCAACGCGTGACAAAAAATTTGAAAAATGCTGAAATGTGTATAGAGGGCATAAAAGTAATTTTGCTTGAATTTTATGTGGATGAAGTAAAATCATCCGTGTAAATATCACTACCCTTTGCTTAAAGCTTAAGGCGAAGGTAATCAAACACTTACATTTAGGGAAACATTTTATTTTGCATACTCAAAAAATTTTACATATTAAGGGATAAATCTTCACCTTTCATCTAATTTGATTTAATAGTGGTGATTAATATAAGATTTAATATGTCTAAACCTAACTCCATGTTTTTTTTTCTTTTTTTTTTTTTTTTAAATTTATTTTCTCATTATTTGTATTCTTTTAATCACTTTTTTAATTTCACCTTTTTTTTCTTCGTTTTCGTCAGTTTTCATACGTTTTTTCCGCTTTTTATACGTTTTTGTCTGTTTTCATACGTTTTCGTCCGTTTTCATACGATTTCGTCCGTTTTCGTCTGTTTTCGTCCGTTTTCATACGTTTTCATTCGTTTTGTTACGTTTTTGTCAGTCTTGTTACGTTTTCGTCTGTTTTCTTACATTTTCGTCCGTTTTCTTACGTTTTTGTCCGTTTTCATACGTTTTCGTCCGTTTTCATACGTTTTCGTTTGTTTTCTTACATTTTCGTTCGTTTTCTTACGTTTTCGTCTGTTTCTTACGTTTTCGTCTGTTTTCTTACCTTTTCTTCTGTCTTCTTACGTTTTTGTCAATCTTCTTACGTTTTCGTCCGTTTTCATACATTTTCGTTCGTTTTCTTACGTTTTCGTCCGTTTTCTTACGTTTTCGCCTGTTTTCTTACATTTTCGTTCGTTTTCCTATGTTTTCGTTCGTTTTCGTCCATTTTCTTACGTTTTTGTTCGTTTTCATACCTTTTCGTCTGTTTCTTATGTTTTCGTCCGTTTTAATACGTTTTCGTCTGGTTTCTTACGTTTTTGTCCGTTTTCATAGCTTTTCATAGGTTTATATACGCTTTCGTCCATTTTTTTACGTTTTCGTCCATTTTTAGACGCTTTCGTCTGTTTTCGTCCGTTTTCATACGGTTTTTTTTCCCTTTTTCATACGCTTTTCATTCGTTTTTATATGTTTTTGTCCGTTTTCATATGCTTTCATCCGTTTTTTGCAGTTTTTATACGTTTTCGTCTATTTTCATATGTTTTCATTCTTATTATTAAACTTTATTATATTAAATGTCTAATATCAATTGTGATATTTTATTATAAAAAAAAGTTAATGTCTAATATCACTTGTGATATTTCATAAACAAACAAGTATGTTTTTTAACCTTTAATATCACCTAAGATATTTCATTGCTCTGTATATTTTTATATATTATCACCTATGTGTTTTCTAATATTTTATAATTTTCGATTCTAAGATAGTTTTGTGTCTTTCATCAAAATTGACAAGCGCATATTTTTTTAATGCAACCAATGTTATCTATCACTTGTGATATTATACTCTTAGTAGAAATAAAAGGGTTAAAGTCTCTTTAGGTGAATTCTTATTTTGTTTAAAAAAATGTTAATTTAATGCAACACTTGTTTGATTTTAAGAATATGTCAAATCTCTATTTTCATAGTTTGCTTCATTTTTATTCATTTTGATATTTTTAAGTGACACTTATTTATCTCTTGTGATATAACACTGTAAGAAAGATGAAGAGTATTACACTCTTCATCATATATGTGTTATCATTTGTGATACTCAACTAAGAATGTGAAATATTAAATTCATACCAAATGTGATAAGAATTTAGTATTTTACCAAGTATATACGAAAGAAATGATAATAAACATCACTTATTATATTAGTGTGATGATTCTGTACATTTTTCTTATTTGTGTTTTTAAAAATATCTAGGAAGATTTTTGTGTTTTATGATAATATAAAATATTAGAAAATGTGTTTAACTGAAAACAAAAGATGTTATAAAACTTTTGTTAGAATTGTGGTGTATTTTTTTATTTAATGGATACATTGTGCATGATTCGATAGGTTTTATTGCGGAATTTAAAAATATTTATGGTTGAATCAGCAAACAAAAGAAGTTATGGTTGAAGAAAGCACACATCTTTATAAACAAACTGAGTAAGCTCAAACACCTGTGATATCACACATGATATCACAGGTGATATCACACATGATATCACAGGTGATATCACACATGATATCACAGGTGATATCACACATGATATCACAGGTGATATCACACATGATATCACATGCAGAGTTGTCAAAATCGCGCCTAAGGCGCGCCTAGGCGCTAAGGCGCACGAGGCTCTAGCCTTTGGGCTTTTTTTAGATCGAGGCTCACAACATGCATGAATCCCACAAAAAGCGCGCGCCTTTGCGCCTTTGGGCTTTTTTTTTGCGCCTTTGCACCTTGGGGATTTTGTGCGCCTTGGACATGTTACTGGTTTTTGGGAATTTTTTCTAAATATTAGGATAAGAAACATGGGCCTTATAAGTTCTATACATGGACCTTTTAAGTCATAGGTTGAGTATTTGTCTGATTTGTAAATTTGAACTGATTTTATGTTTATTTATTGATTGAAATTTTCTTTAAGAAGTTATGTTGTTTTATTAAGTATTTTTATGACATATTATCATGAAACTATGACATTATGCCTTGAATATTAATGCATTGCTTGCACGATATTTTGGGTTAAATTGTGAGCTTTGTTAGATGTAATTACGCAAGTGTAGGACACGAGCATATATAGTCTAATATAGATTTTAATCTCTATATAGGTCATCGAGCCAAAGAGTTGATCCATTTGAGAAGTGACAAGCGATCTATTTTAATATTTATAATGACAATATGTGTCATGTATTAAGTATTTTTATGTTATTTTGTGTTATTTAAGCTACATATATGGTCACATATGTGATAAAAAGTTTAATTTATTTAGTGCGCCTCGTATTCATGAATCTCGCGCCTTGGAATGCGCCTCGCCTCGAGGCTCTATGCCCCCCTTTGCGCCTTAGTGCGCCTTGAGCCTTTCATAACTATGATCACAGGTGATATCACCTCACTTGTGATATCACACGATATAACAGGTGATATTACTGGTGATATCACAAGTGATACAAACTATGATATCACACATGCTATCACCGGTACTATCACACATGATATCACAGGTGATATCAACGGTGTTATCACACATGATATCACGTGTGATATCACAAGTAAGGTGATATTACCTGTGATATCACAAGTGTTTGAGCTTCCTCAGTTTGTTTATAAAGATGTGTGTTATCTTCAACCATAACTTATTTAGTTTGCTGATTCAACCAAAGATATTTTCAAATCCCGCTATAAAACCTATCGAAACATGCAAAATGTATCCATTAAATAGAAAAATCCGCCACAAGTCTAACAAAAGTATCATAAAATCTATTGTTTTCAGTTGAACAACTTTTGTAATATTTCATAACTAGACTATAGACCCGCGGGTTTCGCGGTTGGCAATAAAAAAATTATACGGAGTATTAAAAGTAAGATAAAGTATATATAGAAAAAGAAAATGAGCTTAGCATGTCTCTAATTGTTAAATATTCTACACTATATATATCATCTGTCATGTTTTGTACTTTTCGTAGTAAGATATAAATTGCAAGCAATCAGCATAGCTATGTAGACTCTCTAGTTACATGACTTGGCTTATCTTGTGGCATTGTATCATTCATCACCAAGATGAGAAGTTTTAGTCTTTTTAGAGGCCTTTATTCACTTTTGGATACTTTTTGACTTATTATAAACTTTTAGCATGTCTCTAAGCGTTTAAATTGAGAGTTTGCGACATCAATGAGAGTTTATATAGATTTATAATATCATGTCAACAATGCAGGAGGCTAGAGCTATGAAAATTACCAAAGTGACGAAAAACCTTATGGCAGAATTGGGGAGAGTTATAGATGAAGTGAAAGATAATATTATGACTAACACTTGGCTTATATTTATCAATGTATTGCACAAAATTGTTTCTCTACATGAAAAAAAGAAAATATATGCACATTTGAAGTAATTATAATTGCAACTTTAGTTTGATTCGATGCTTATATTTGCTACAATAGATGTATCCTAACTGGACGCGAACCTGTGATCTTCTCGTATGCGACTTTGACGATCCGTGATCACAATGTTTCAAGATCTCCAAGTAAATTTTCCTATTCTTGTTCCTTGCTTTGCGATTTCTTTGAAGAATATGCCTTCACACTTGCTAACCCCACAACCACGAAAACCAAAAGCGCGATACTAAATTCTGCCAAACAGTTGTTCAGCTTAATATCAAAATAAAGTACTAAAGGTCTAAAACAATTGGGTTTGGCTGTTTAGGTCACACTAACAAAAATCTAATATTAGAATTCACATAATTTATTGACTAATTTTTTCAAAATCTAACTGTGAACTAAGATAGGTGTGTATAAATTGTTATTTGCTAAAAAACTAACCATCATAATGAAATTATAACATATAAATTCATAGAACAATACATAGAATTTCACCACAGAAGTCAAAGAAAGGCATTACCTTCTCCTACGGGTCAAAAACCAAACCACCCTCTTTTCTCTTCCGCAGAAGGCCTGCGACTACTTGGCTGGCGGCATCAAGTTCCAAAAATTTGCCCAATTCTCTAAGCATCAGAACTTCAAACTGTAAAAGGCAAATCTGAACATTTAAGGGGTGTTTGGTATTACATGTTTTCAGCTTATTATGAACCATCTGAACGTAACTGGAAGTAGGTGATGAGAGATCAATATTAATGAGTTAATTTTAAGATCGAAAAAAGTGTGTGACTTGTGATAACAGTTGTAAAATTCTATAGCAACTAATTAAATAGGTAACTTTTTTCGACTGAGAAATTAACATTATCCAAAATTGACTTTCAGGCAATTGATAAACTGAAGCCAGACCATTCAATATGTTTAAAAGTTGTCAACGATGTGTTAACATGGGTTTGGGGAATATTGGGACTTTGGGAGATACCTACGTTTGACCTACTTTCTGTTAGAATTGCTAAGAGGCTGTAAGATTGTGTATTTTGATAATGCAGTAAACTTATACAACAACCTAAGAGTGTTTTATCTCAGCCTAATAATGTCAGATCAAGAAAACAATGTTGGTATCACAAGTACATGTCAATCTATAATGCATGATTCAATTTAGTTCATTAAGACGAATGGTACAACAACTCTAAGCAACAATTAAGTAACACTACTAATAAGATCATTTACATAAACAACCAATTAAAATTACTACTAACAAATACAAAAACGTTTTTGCAATCAAGAACCTACTTCAATAGTAGTCACTAGTTTATTTATTTTTCCTTTTACTTACTTAAAAAATGAGACATAAAAGATACCATGATCGACATTGCTTGACAACTTTACCTGAGGTCTCTAACTTATTTTATTCATGTACTTGTCATGAATTTTGCTACTTTCAAAATGAGAAAGCTGAACCAACTGACTATTATTAAATATAACTAAATACCTATTACATGTCCAAAGGTTGAACAGTAAAACAGATTTTAAAAGTAAAATGTTTCTTAACTCCTGTTACATGTCCAAAAGTTTTTCTTGTGTGTGCAGGTATTAATAGTAATTATGACTCAAAACTAATGTTCTTGTGTTGTCGAATCTAGATGGGGAATATGGTGTTCTTCTACACCAAGTTTGAGCTAATGATTACACTGTTATCATAAGCAATAATCCTTCAAAGTTGGCTGTGTACAAAAAAGGATAATCGCGAACACAAGACATTATATATTGCAAACATTAAATAAGAACCTTCAAAGCAACACCTACTCAAATTTTCGACTATAATATGAGCATTCCCGGCTATTGTAACACCTTTTATACAAAGATACACAATCTATTTATACTGAAAGGCAATATAAACATACAAAATTAATAATCCAATAAAAGTAACTCTAAGCCGAAAATCTAAAACAAAAACAAAAAAAACCCATCAAATGAAACATTCAAGCATTAAAGCTAACAATTGGTGTGTACAACATAGAGGAAGTTATATCATTTGAGATGCGATGGATAACCGAGTCCTGATAATGCGATTAACACGATGCAATAATGTGAATAAGAAAAACAGATCAAATTCGGGTTAATCATACCAATTAAACCATTCAAATTAAAATGAAGATTACACAATCATACAAATTAAAAGGAAGATTCAAATTAACAAAACCCCTAAAATGAATCATCAAAACAAAACCCTTAATTTGAATCATCATAATAAACCCCCCAATATGAATCGAATCTATAAAAATTAATAGAAATTAATTATTTACCTTTGTCGATTCAGGAAGGAACTTCATGCTATTGGTATATATAATTTCAAACTGATGGATTGTGATTTTTGAATAAAAGTTTTGTAAATATAAAATCTGTGATTTTATTCTTGAATTTGATGAAGAAAACTTATCATAAACATGAGAGTAGCAAATAAGAGGGTGGGACGGCAAGTTGTAATCAAAATGTGACAGGTGGATTAGTGACGTGATATATGACGTCAGAATTGGGGGCTCGTGGAATTCAAAAAACTTTTCATTTATTATATATAAAGATATCATAAAACACAAAAATCTTCCTAAATATTTTCAAAAACACAACCATCACACTTAGTTGAGTATCACAACTGATAACACATACATGATGAAGAATGTAATACTTTTCATCTTTCTTACAGTGTTATATCACAAAGGATAAATAAGTGTCACTTACAAATATTAAAATGAAAACGTCTGAAAACGGACAAAAACGTATAAAATCAGACGAAAAACGTATGAAAACGGACAAAAACGTCTGAAAACGGACAAAACGTATAAAAACAGACAATTAAAAACGGATGAAAACGGACAAAAACGTATAAAAACGGATGAAAACTTATGAAAACAGACGAAAACGTCTAAAAATGGATGAAAACGTAAAAAACGGATGACAACGTATGAAAACGTCTGAAAATGGACGAAAACGTATAAAAACGGACGAAAATACATGAAAATGTAAAAATACAGACGAAAACATCTAAAAACGGACGAAAATACATGAAAACCTAAAAAAACGGACATAACATATGAAAATGGCGGCGTAAAAATGGACGAAACGTAAGAAAGCAGGCGAAAACCTATGAAAGCGTAAAACACGCCCCGAGCGTATGAAAATGGACGAAAACGAACGAAAACTTAAAAATGGACAAAAGCGTATGAAAACAAAGCGAAACGTAAGAAAAGCGAGGAAACGTATGAAAGCGGATGTAAGCGGGCGGCGTAAGAAAGCAGATGAAAGCAGATGAAAGCGTATAAAAGCGGACGAAAACGTCGAAAGCAGGCGAAAATGTCTAAAATGGACGAAAACGTAAAAGCGGACGGCGTCTAAAACAAACGAAAACTTGTATAAGCGTATGAAAGCGTGCAAAAGCGGACGAAAACGTCGAAAGCGGATGTAAGCGACGTAAGCGGATGAAAGCAGATGAAAGCGTCGAAATCGACGAACGGCGTAAAAAGACGAAAACATATGAACACGGACAAAAACGTATAAAATCGAATGAAAAAAAAAACCTTGAATAAAAAAACGTGAATATAAAATTAAAAAAATAATAACTACAAAAACATGAACTAAAAAAATGAATTTATAATAAAAACGTGAATTCCAAAAAAAAAGAAAAAAAAAAAAAAATATTAATAAATAAGAAAGACAAAAAGACAAAGAAAAAGGAGGAAAAAAACATGGACTTAGGTTTTCATATTAAATCTTAGGTTTATCCCCATCATTGGATCAAACTAGATGGATGATGATAATTTGTCCCTTGGTAAGCACCAAAATAAGAGTAAGCATTTGAAAATTCCTCTTCATTTATGTCCATAGTTTTAGGACCACAAACCAAATATGTATACGTGATTAGCATGTATGCATATATCACGGAAGAAAATAATTTATCTTCATTTACTAGTTCAAGAGACTTTTGTATGCGAAGTGACTCTTCCACGGAAGAAAATAATTTATCCACATTAAATGTGATAGAACTTACATATTTGTCCTTGACAAATATTAAACCCTTAGTTTACAATACTTATTCTTAACAATTCTCACGATTGCCTCCGCTGGACTTAAAAGATAATTGTCGCTACATAACATTTGAGCGCGTGCTTCTTGACTAGATGAATGCTTATTCGTCCTACTATGATTGAGAACTTCCTTAACCAACGAGTACTCTTCTTGGGATTATAAGTTGTCATCGTATTTATCTATACCCTGTTCATCCACAATTAATGCTTGGTCATATATATGTGACATGCTAATTTTAAACATAAATCAGCTGCATCGGATGTAAACACTGTAATAAGCACGGGTCATCCACAAAGGGTGTTTCTACGGGAGTTTTATATCGTACACTTCTTAGACACGCTACATGACTTTTGATGCATTTTTTGAGCATCCTTGACTTGACAAACAATGATTCTTGTGAGCATGTTAAACATAACTTTTCATGTTATATCTGAACTATACACACCTTCTAACATCATTTTAAATCTTGCAACATGAAGCTAAAAATCGGTTACATACCTCCAAGTCTTGTTCAGCCTTTCGTAAGCTTTCTAAGAGCACCTAAGCATATGATGACCACTCTAATGTTATTAGAACTTACTAGTTCATTTATCTAATATTAATTAGTTCTAAGAACCTTAAACATGATCACATAAGGTGCTATTTTATCATTAAACACACTTTTACATAAAGGCTTTTTGTGCATAACTTCTGATAGTATGCTATAATCTGCAAATTTGACCCACTTAAACTTGGATTTAGAACTTGAAATCATTTGCATTGGAAAGTAGACTCATAGGGTTACAATTTTGGTTTTTACCTCAACTTAATTCGATAAACGGTTTATTCTCTACGGTCATTCAAACACAGCACAAAATTTTGCGCAACATGCTGCGCTACTTTAAAACATGTCTAAACGACCCAAAACCCAACATAAACTATTCTAATCTTTAGAAAACTCATATTTCAGCTTATTAAACATGTTAAGATCATTTTTCATAAATCATACAAGCATTTTCACTAATTTAAGCACTCATTTAAGCTTGTGATAAACACCCTTTATAAACTATTATACTAAACCATAATCAATAACTATTGACATGAATCTTTCTACACTAATAACCATAACTTAACCATACGATTCTTGACATATTTTCATCATGATAATAAAACTTAAAATAAAAATCATCATAATTCATATCTAGGTTTTACATAACTTCAATTAAGCCTAAAACACTTGAAAGGCATTAATATAAAACTTATTTAGAATTTACCTTAAATGATATTAGAACTTGAATTCTTCTATAAACTCTTCCAAGACACCATTAACACTTATCTTAATCACCACAATAATCTTGCACAAACCTGTTATACAAATAATTGCCCAAAAACGTTATTTATTATTAGTGATCTTTTACATTTCAACAATGACAAAAATAAAACGTATCAAATGCAAGTTTACGAAAACAGGCTTTAGACTATTAGTTTTACGTCAAATATCATTCAAGGTATAAATATGATTAATTACAACTTGCATAATGATCAAAGAAAATGTTTTAATAAATGCATAACATTTAACATTTTCTAAGCTTACATTTTTAAGTTTACTTTCAATTTAGTTTACAACATCAATTTTAATTACTAGAAAATGTTTTATTTATAGTTTAGCCAATATTTCATTTTGGGAAAATATCCAACAATAATATTGGAATAAAAAATTTGTAGTAATAAGTCATAATACTTAAGGAAAGCATCAAATGTAATCTGAAGATCAAACACAATCTTTCATTTATCGGCTAATATACAAAATTATTTTTGGCAAAGATCCTAATTACTTTAAGTTAGTACAGTAAGATCTTTCCTTAATGGGCTTAATTGCAAACCAAATTTAGCTTTTGTTGATCCCAGTTGAGCAAACGATCTAATATAGAAACTGACTTAAACAAATAACTTATTAAGTCTTACGCGGAATTTAACACTTAATCTTAAGAAGAAGAACAGTAAACATTCAACACCTCAATATTATTATTAATACGAATACTCTAACCGGTATTAGGGTTTTACAACCTTGAAGTGTATCGACCTTAGATATAAAACATACGTATATCTAATCAAACCTAAGACCTCCTTTTATAGGCTAAGGAGTCCTTTACATAATACAATACGTAACCTACAAGATAAATATCTTTTCCATATTTATCTAATACAAAATACTAAACCGACTATACAAGACTAGCAGTGGTTACAATAATCTATCAAGAGTTACATAATACTACTAGCGCGGTTTGTCATCATCCGTGGTTACATTCTTACGTCCGTGGTTATATCAACTCGTCCGTGGTTCCAGACTTAGAATAATTCTTGATCCAAGGAACCAAAAACCAACAATACTCCCTAAACTTGATACATTCCAAAAGAATTCTCAAGTTTCCTTTAAGCTCAAAACATCGGATTGGAGGATGTAGCCAAACACTTACTAGATTTAAGAATATTCTCATACTTGACAACAAATTGTAAGCTTGACCATCATAGGGCAACAACATCTTGATAATACCAGCTTCAACATCGAGCAATAAGCTGCGGATACTTATCCATTGAGGATAATCACCTTCTACAAGCATATGAATAACTTCTCCGAAATAGTTAAAACATGAACTCCACAAGTTTGATATAAAACCATCTTGTAACGACCATTGTAGAGTCCTTTCCATTCGGGTTCATCATGAGTAGGTTCAAATAAAATTTTCAAATTATGATAAACCAGTCTCTCATGATAATCATTTGGATGTACTTCACCAAACTTATTCTTGTAAAGTATCCAAAGATTCATCAAATCATCTCTATCAAAATACTGAAGCATCTGTGAAAATTTATTATACTCATAAACTTCATTGTTGAGTCTTTGAATTTTCCAAACTCCTTCACTTCCAACTTTAAGCTTAAACTCATATGAAATAATTTGATTAACATCTTCAACTACTTTCGGTCTTTTAGAATCGATGTCTCCGAACCTCGATTTTCTCTTTCGTTTACTTTGAATCCACTCTTCATCCTTTTTAATCCACTCTTCTTCCTTTTTAGAATTCATTGGACAGAAATCATCATTATTAATCCTCATACATCTCTCATAAAGCTCATAAATTCTTTCAAAAGTACATTCATTAAGATTATCAGGAACATGGATGCCTGAATTCTTAATAATCTTCATCAATACATTCTTCATCTGTGCAATTGAAGGAGGTTTCTTTCTTATAACTTGCTTCCTTTCTTTACCAATCCTCCTTGCCCATAGACCCAAAAGTCTAGCTCTTTCCTCATGATCCAACAGTGCCCATTCTTGTGCAGTATACTCATCATGTATTTTTTGAGAAGCTTGAAGATAGTTTTGTGATTCATACCATGTAGCCAACCATTTCTGACTAGCTTCCTCTTCTTCTTGCTTCCTTTTCTCTAAAGCTGCTTGTTCTTCAGCTAACATGTTTCTTACATACTCTGCATCATAAGCAACTTGTTCTGCTTTACTTTTAAACTTCAGCTCTGGTACTGCAACCCCTTTACCTTTTCCAATATCAGATTGAACCACTTTCTTCTTCAAAGGTTCACCAATAACTAAAATTTTTCCTTTGAGTTTAGTTGCAGTAGATTGAACAGATAAAACAGGTGCAATGATAGGTGTAGAAATAGATGAGGTTTTGCTTAGATTTATCAATGTACTTGCAGCTTCTTTCTCAACTTCTTTAGATTTAGGTGGTGATACAGAGAGAGTTGTGACAACAATGGAAGTGGTTATGATAGCAGTGGGTATGATAGTAGTGGGTACAATTTCCATGTCTGAAATTGCAGCAGTGATTTCAAGAGTACTACAATTTCCATGTCTGAAATTGCAGCAGTGATTTCAAGAGTACTAACCATGGTTGCAGACATACCATCAGTGGTTGTGTCCTGCACTACTTCATCTTCTACAACGTTCTTAAAATTTTCAAGAACTGCCTCATTCCCATCTTTATCAGATACCAAAAATTCTTGATCTCCAGTATCAACATCTTCTTCCATAGATCCATCAACAGCCTCCCCTGAATTCATGCCTTCACTCCTCCCCTGTTTGGATACATCCTCCATATTCAGAGCTGGAGAGGAGTCCACCTTCTTTTTCATCCTTCTCATTCGTCTCAAAACAACAATCCCAGGTCTTCGGATTTTCTCCAATACCAATACCCTGTGCTTCAATCGCCTAATGTCTTTACCCTGAAATACAGCCAGCTCCTGAAGACTTGAGATTGTTTCCTCCATTTTGGCACATTTATCCGTCAATTCATTAAAACGTTCAAGAATATCCTCCCACTTCGACACGTGTGAATCGGGTCCGAGAGGTGGTTCATTGGAAAAGTCATCATGTACCGACTTAGGATCCGTCAATTCATGTTCATGTTCCAAACTATCCTCATAACTTCGGTGTGTAACCGCTCCGAGAGGTGAATCCTTGGATAAAGTAAACATAGCACCGACCTTTCCCGATCATCTATGTACCACAGCAACCGGTTGGCTAGGGATTACTCCACCTATGTGAAGTTCCAAGGAACTCTCCACATTAGGAGTTGCCAAAGGTTGGGTCTTAATGATGTTTCCACTATCCCGACCCGGCATCTAAGCATGAATCGATGGTGGAAGCCCTTCCAATCATGTCACCTCCACTCCATGTGACAGCCTCATTAACAACACCACTAACACCAGCCTGAGGTAGCTTAGTGCCCTTCTATCTCCTAGTCCATACAATCGGTGTAACAATGGTTTGGGTTTGACCAGAAGTAAGTTGAGTGTCACTAACAGTGATTTGAGGTGTACTAGCAGTGGGTTCAGATGTACTAGCAGTGGGTTCAGTGACTATAGGTGTGGATTCAAGACTTTCATCAAACTCAAAATCAGTAGGCAAAGTAAGCATATGGGGAAACAAAGGAACATCTCTGATCTGAACATTTGGCTTCTGATTCCTCATATGTGCAAAAACCTTAGGAAGCATATGATGTACTTCATACTCTCTAGAATGCTCAACAGGTTTATCTATTTGGCTTTCCACAATAAGTTGAACAAACCTAGGATACAAATAGTATTTACCATTCTTCCTAATGTTTTGTACTAACCCCTCATAAATCATCCTAGACCAATTGAACTTTCTTCCATCAGACAAACAAATAACAACAGTAGCAATTTTGGAAGGAAAGTCATTAAACCCAGTGGTCTTATTACTCATACACATCAACAAGGTATGAATAAGAAACTTCAATCGTGGTGAAAACAAACTCTTAAAAAATTGTACCTTATCACCCCTGTGTGTATATCCTAACCTTTCTAAACCAGCTACAATCTCAGTTTCTGAAAGATTATCAATATCAACAGCATCATCAAACTTTAAAACTCTCCTAATGATCTCCTCATCAACTGAAATAGCATTTTCATCCACAACAGTGCTAAACACTTCTACTCCAGCAACCTCTTCAAGCTTAGCATTCCTCCAGAACTGATGTATGTAGGATTTAAGAATGGTTGGTGTGACAGTTAATGCATAGTGAATAGGACTGTGAACAAGAAAATCAATCATTTGATGAAAACCTTCAGATCGATCGTTTTTGGTGAGAATAGCAACAAGGTTATGTGTGGTGGAATACTTTTCCGCCATTGTGATTAATGATGGGATGATGTGGGTTTTGTGAATTATGCAAAGTAAAGTGATTAGGGTTAATGTTGAGCGCCAATTGGAAGTGGATTGAAGATCAAATAAATGATCCATCCGTGATTTGGGGAGATAATATACTTTTGCCAAAGTTACCAAACAGCCCCTGTAGTATCCATAACAAAGCAACATGCTATCCAAGGTTTCAGAACAGCTATCCGAGGTTTGAAACACACCATCAGTGGATACATTGCAGCACTTCAACCAAATGTCCAAAAGATACTGACAAGCAAATCGTGTCAAAAGAAGAGATCTCACAAAAATATGAAAGATACAGCAACCCACTTTTTTTTTTTTTTTTTTTAACAAACACTAGCAGCTAACATATCACCAGCTCTAATGTACACAAATCCTTCATACCTGCAAGACAAAAACACAAACCAAACATAGAGAAGGAAGTTATTGTTATCAGTGGTTAGAAAGAGCCAGAAGTGGTTCCAAATAAGTCCATATGAATTATGAAGCATAAACAGTGGTTGTGTGATGGTGTTTACAGTTTTGGTCTTACAAGAAGCTCTATGTTGTTTACCTTTTTGACAGGCCACACACAGTTCCTTACACTCAAAACCTTAGAAGGTAACCCTCTCACTAAGTTTCCTTTTACCGGTTTATAGATTGTTTTGTAATTGAGGTGACCTAGCCTTCTATGCCACAATTTTGACTCATCTACGATGCTTTAGCAAACAAACATGTTAAGGACCTATTTGGAAGAACATCTTTAAGATCAAAACAATATATGTTTTCCTTCCTAGGTACCCTAAGTTGTATAAACTTCTCATCGTGCATCTTAAACTCGGGAGACAACACACACACTCAGTTTCACCAAAAAGTACCCGTTTTCTTATCATACATTTGAGAAACACTAAATAGATTATACTTAAGTCCCTATACCAGATAGACTTTTTCAAAGTATCTTTCCTCCCTTTGGATCATTGCCACATATAACAAGCTTCAAACATATCCTCCATCAAAAGCTTCAAAATCTTCCATATGAAGATTTTCAAACTACCACATATATAACAAGCCTTTTTAACACATTGAAACTCATCTCCTAATCTGTTTGAAATTAGTCCATTGAAGTTTCTCTGGTTTCCCCTAGGTATATATATTTTCATTTGATCCCTAGGTACTTCCTTGTACTCAATTACTCTTTTAGAAATTTGAGCTCCAAATCTAGGTACAAGGTTGACTTGTTTATAATCAACATTCTTAACATGCTCTATCTTTTCGAGTTGAGTTGATTCGGATCTATCTTCCTCGAATCGATTCCTAATCTTCAATTATGGGAGCATCGGATGACTTATCGAACCTATCTTAGGTGATTCAATCTTGTTAGTCTCACCTACAGGTTTATTGAAGCTAAATTCACTGCTAAATGAGAGCTATTTTGTAGGTGGTGCATGTTTCATAAGAGATGGTGGTGGCATATCATTGTAACCTAGGCCAGTACCATCTTTGAACAATTTTTGACCTATTGGTTTATTCACTAGATCAGAAGCATATTGTGTTTTAGCTACCCTAACAACATGTTTTTCTTTTTCTTCTAGGGCCTTTTGTTTTACACTCTCTGCCTCTGCTAGTTTATCTTTAAGCATCTTAATTTCTCTATCCTTAAGATTAATTTCACCACCTAGTATATTAATTTTATCAACATACTCAAATTCACATTTAATACAGAACTTTAGCTTCTCTTCAACACTTTCTAGACCAACTCTATAACCTAGGTTGTCCATAGTCAGTCTTTCTACTTCTTTCCTCATACTCTCAGTGATAGCTTTTTGAGATTCTAAGTTATCATGACATGATTTAAAAGAACAAGTAGAATCATTGGATACCTGAGAATCAGAACCAGAAGATGAAGCATAGGCCATTAGAGCAAAGTTATGCTCTTTTGAAGCTTCACTACCAAGAAAAGCTGCATTAGGACCCTCTTCATTCTGATCACTCCAATCATAATCACCAATCCCATCTTGAGCAACCAAAGCTGAAGAAGAAGCGGGCTCTTCTATGGTCTTCTTCATGCCATCAAATCTCTTAGGAGCTCGACATTCCCTAGCAAAGTGACCCTTCTTCTTGCAGTTAAAGCACTCCATCTTGCTTTTGTCGAATCCAGCTCTCCTTTGACCATCATACTTAACCTGTCTTCCAGTCCTCCTCAGAAACTTCCTTGCTTGGAGAGTCAACATTGCCATTTGCCATTGAAGATTAATCTCCTCAAGATCATCAGGATCAATTTGATCTAGATCTTGATTTAATCTGATAACACTTGGTGGTTAAATCGACGAAAAGCACAAATTGCACCATCACTGACATTATCACTAACAGTGGTATTGTTTGCAATAGCCGTGGTTATTCCATAAGTAGAAATGGATACATCTTGTGAACTCATATGATTGGTGGACACAAAAGCAATGTTTTGATTAGCAGAAGATGCACCAACAACGTTTTTCTCAGACTCATAAACCTTCAAGCTGTTATAGAGATTGTCCAGAGTCATCTTATCAAAGTCCTCCTTATTTCTCCACACAAGCGTATGAAGTGCCCATTCAGGAGATAAACTTCTAATGAACTTCAAATTTATATCTTCTGGAATAACATTGTAGTCCATTGACTTCAATTGGCTGATTAGTTTTTGAAGCCTGTTGTAAGTGCCATCAAGTTTTTCTCCACTTAGTGCAATGAAGTTTTCAAACTGATGCTTGAGCATATTCTTCCTTGATTTCTTTGTAGATTCATTACCAGCAAATCTTGTCTCAAGAGCATCTAGTAACTCTTTAGCTGACTCATATCTTTCAAAGTCCAAAGCATACTCATTAGGTATTCCCATAGAAAGAATACTATGAGCTTTAATCTCCAATTTCCTTTTGGCCTTGTCAACTTCACTAACAATTTCTATTGCTTTACCATCAACACCCTTCAAAGGAAGAGTATCACCTTTTTCAACAACATCCCAGATGGCATAGTCAATCATACGAATGTATTGCCTCATTCGCATTCTCCAGATTTGATACTCACCATGCTTGAGCATGGGAACCTTTGATGCGATCACCATGTGAGTTTAAATCGGACATCTTAGCTTTCTTGAATAGAACTTCTTCTTGGTTACAGTTTCTAGATCACAAGCTCTGATACCACTTGTTGATCCCAGTTGAGCAAACGATCTAATATAGAAACTGACTTAAACAAAGAGCTTATTAAGTCTTACGCGGAATTTAACACTTAATCTTAAGAAGAAGAACAGTAAATATTCAACACCTCAATATTATTATTAATATGAATACTCTAACCAGTATTAGGGTTTTACAACCTTGAAGTGTATCGACCTTAGATATAAAACATACGTATATCTAATCAAACCTAAGACCTCCTTTTATAGGCTAAGGAGTCCTTTACATAATACAATACGTAACCTACAAGATAAATATCTTTTCCATATTTATCTAATACAAAATACTAAACCGACTATACAAGACTAGCAGTGGTTACAATAATCTATCAGTAGTTACATAATACTCCTAGCCACGGTTTGTCATCATCCGTGGTTACATTCTTCTGTCCGTGGTTATATCAACTCTGTCCGTGGTTCCAGTACTTAGAATAATTCTTGATCCAAGGAACCAAAAACCCAACAGCTTTCCTAGCTCAACAAGTGATGTAAACTAGCTGACAGAGACTAACGAATCCACGGTCCCTTGTAAGAAGGAGTCGTGGAGCCGTGGCATGCTGTCAGTAATTTTGACTATAAATAGCAAGTTTTTTGCAACCTTGAACCTCACCTCTTTCAATCATTTTTACACACAGTTTCAAATATTCTTTGATCATTATTTGAAGTTCTAATAATCATTTTAGTGATCCATTTTACATCATCAAAGTGATCTATTTACTTCTACCATATTTATTGCAAGAGAAGAACAAGATGAAAATTGTAGTTTTCATTGTTCTAGATTTTAGTATTTACAAGAGTTTTGCTGAGTTGTATTCCAAAGTTGATAACCAAACACTATACACCCAATTAGAAATATCGGTTATTATTTTAGTCCTTAAAATACGTTAGTGAGAAAGGTTGGTTTTACCTCGACGAGAACTCAATATTTAGCTTAGTATCAAAAAATATTGTAAGCTACGTTGTATGGTTTTCTCTGCCTTGAAGGGGGCTTGTTGACATAGTGAAAGGATACTCTCGATCGAGGAACTCGGGAAGTGGAGTAGAGCGAGGAAGGTCTTTTCGTTACCGAACCACTATAAATACTCGTGTCGTGGTTTGATCTTTCTTACTTACTTACTTATCGTCTTACATTCATTCATTTATTGCATTGCTTATATTTACTTATTGCTTTGGTATTATATATATTGTTTGATTTCATGTTAAGCTTTCGAATCAATTTTTTTTAAACGGTAAAAACTATTCAACTTCCCTTCTAGTTTTTCACAGTTGGCATCAGAGTTACGTTAACCAATATTTTTAAAAATATATTGTATTTTAAAGCTTGAATCGATCTATGGATTTCAAAAACTACAAAGATGGACTATCTATGCAAAGCCGACTACTTTTCGAAAGTGATGGTTTCATTTATTGGAAATTAGATTTGAAATTTATGTGAAATCAAAACACCTTGATCTTTGGCATGTTATCGTTGAGGGTGATTTTAAATAGGTACTTTTAAATGAAACAACACAAAAAATTGAATCTGTATTTTATGATCATTATACCGACGATATAAAGAAAAAGATTGCCAAAAATAATGAGGTAAAAATTATTCTCTATAATGCTTTGACTAAAAAGGAATAAGAAATAACTTTTATTTGTGAAACGGCCAAAGAAAGTTGGAACTCCTTATTAGTCACCCATCAAGGTAATAGCCAAGTCAAGGATAATAAAACTGATCTTCTTGTCCAACAATATAAACAATTCACTATTATTGAAGATGAATATATTGGCAGTGGTTTTGCAAGGTTTAATATTATTACTAGTTTAAAATCACTTGATCAAAGTTTTTCTAGCAAAAACTATGTGAGAAAATTTCTTAGAGCTCTTCATCCAAAGTGGAGAACAGAGGTAACCACAATAGAAGAATCAAAGAACTTGTCATCACTATTACTAGACAAACTCATTGGCAATCTCAAGGTATATGAGGTAATAATGGAAAAAGATGTTGAAATTATAAAAAGGAATGTAAGAGATTGGTTATCATAAACACACAAGAACTATGATATATGGATCGAATATGGGAGAGTTTTAGAGAGAGAAATAGAAGTTGGGAACTTTAGAGAGAGAAAGTAATGTCATATAAAATGAAGCTCCAACCCTCTACCTTGGAGGGTAGAGGATATTTATAGTTTTTACAAGATACGCCTCCTACGGGTTGTGGATCAGGTATACAGTGGGTAAAGACTCGTCCATCCTTTACGGTGTTACTTAACTAACTAGCTACCAATGACTAAACGTATAATACTACGAACTTTCTAATGCTAACAAATACCCGGGGTGACCGAGTCTTTTACTTCTAGATTTACTAAATCCTAAAAGATCTCTCCCTATGGGAGGTCATCCCATAAAATACATTTGAATTCTATCATTTTGATACATGTCTTTGTCTTCTAGCTCGTAGTCTTTGATTCTTCAAAGTCCGCATGCTTTGTACTTCCAGTGATGATCTTTGAATGTTCCATGACTTGGTGATCTTTGAGGTTTCTTCCAGATCATCAGCCAAAGTAAATCTCTGAGTCATCCTTCATTGTATTGCCTTCATGTGATATTGTGACCTTTGGACCGACATGCTCACACTTTGTTGGATCATGATATTGTGCATTAGAGTTGCGGAAGCATTGTTGTATGTCTTTTGATTATCATGATTTCTTTGATTTGGAGTGTCTGGTGTGAGCATGTGGTTATGAATTGACGTCTCAATTTCCATCAGCTGTAACCGTCAGATGTTCCTGCAAACAACAGTTAGCAATAAAACACACTAAAGTTTCTTTGTTCACTTTCGTTGAATATGGTTGCAAGAACCACGGTTCCCCGTTGATCAGTTTAAATACTGCATGTGATCAAGTAGACTTCCAAAGAATCTCCTTGATAGGGTTTCGCAGCTTGAGCTAGCCGTTCTCAAACCGGAGCATCTCAAAGTAGACAACACGGAGTGAGTAAACCAGCGAATTGAGATTCACTGATTGATGATAAACTGATTTGAAAAAAAAAATCGTGTATTGTTGAAGAGAGAGTTTTTGCAATACGACGAAATTTTGATGAGAAAAAATCAATTTTCAATCATAAATACTTTTGTTTGAAAATTTTAAGCACATTCGATGTGCTAGAAAAGCACTTGTTGAGCACATCGAAAGGTTTCCAAAAGTATACATCAATCAATTTCCTGGAACAAGGTTGATTCAAAAGTGAATCTCCCCATCGTTTCTTTCCAGTTGTCACAAGCTTGATCCATGATGGATCTCACATGTCACCCACCAAGAGCTTGTTTGATGTTGGCTCTAGAAGGATTTCCATCTTCATTATGAATACTTTACATATCACTCGGATGTTCTGGCAATACCAAGTGTAGGGATATTTGATAAGGATTTAAAAGGTACACTTTTGAGGGGTCATTTAAGCCCTTAATCGACCACTTTTATATCCGTTACTGCTTAATTTCGTTCCTTTTCACTTTTTAGGTCTCTTGAAGGCAAATTGCTGGAATGGCAGTTATTCGAACGAAAAGGCGTGAATATATGAAGAAAATGGCCAAGTCAAGATCAAGATACTCAAGCTACTAGAATTGAAGGTGATAGTGTCACAGTTTGAGAGCGACGCCATCACAACGTGCTCCAAATTTGTAACTGCTCAGTAGCGAAATTGCTATTTTGTACCTGACAGCGTCAGGTTTTAAAGAGCAGGGCGTCACAACTTAAACGACCAAGATTCAGATCCCGACGGCGTCAGAAGATGAAGCAGACGGCGTCACAACCGTAAGGTGACGTCGTCACAAGGTTGACGTGGTCAAGACGAAACTCTAATGGCGGCGATCCGACGACGTCACATTTAAAGAGTGACGCCGTCGCAAGTTGTAACTCTATATATAGAATTCAAATTTTCAGACTTTTAAAGAGGTAGTTTTGTGGAGTAAAACCTAATAATGATTTTTGGCTGTCTTGGGCAGTATCTTAGGGTTCTCATACCCTATTTTACAACAAGATAAGTAATTTACTTCATTTATTCAATTATTTCTTCAATTGTATGTGTGTATGCTTGCATGTTTTCCATGTCCGGCTAATTTGATTGTGTGTTTGCTTAGATCTATGAAACCTAGGTATTGAAAATTGATTGGTTGTCTCTTATCTTAATTGTAATTGACCTAGGATTGCGATAGGTCATTCGTTGTGTTTTTAATGCTTGAGTAATCTTTGTGAACATTAGTTTATAATCGCCTAGAGTTGTTGTAAGCTAAAAATCCAAAGATAATCTTAGAGTTAGTTTATGAATCCTAGAGATTTCATAGGCAATAACCTTAAGGTAGTCTCAAAGAGTTAGGGAAGAAAGCATACTCTACGACCTTAGAAGACACAATGCGTTAAGAATAAGGACGTAACAATTCAACCATCAATAGGAGATAACTAGGGAGTAATTGCATCTAGGTAAACACATTTTTAATCATCATATGAGCACACATCAATTAGACATAGACTACCCCTTAGCTTAGTTAATTAGACTAGATAATAGTAGAGTAATCGGTAGAAATACCACCCCCCAAATCCAATACCCCGAGATTCGTAATTTCAATTTTATAAAAAAATATAAAAAAATAATCTTCCTCAACCCCAACCTTAGCGTAGTAACTTCTCACTAGCATTCCTATTCCCCTAAAGAACGATATCAATCCTTAGGCTTACCCTAATACTACACTACAACGATTAGGTTCACTACTTAGGTGGTTGAAAAACTTGCTCGAAGAAAAGGAAGTTTCCTTTGACCCCGAACGCGCGTTGTACGCGTATCAAGTTTTTGGCGCCGCTGCTGGGGAATAGAATAGCTAGTTAGATTTCCAACTCGTTTAGGTTCCCTTGCTTGATTCCTATCAAGTAGGATTTTTTTCTCATTTTTTGCTTCCTTGTAGTCTATCCCCTTCTTCGTGACCTTTGTTAGTAACCCCATCACTTTTCAACATGGAAGGTGATAACCCACCAAACAACAACCTACCACTTGATCCAACTTTTGCCAACCAACTCCGAGCTCGTATTGTTAATGAAATTGGAGGGCTTAAGAACTTGAATAGGATAATTGAAAGTGCACTTGAGGAAGCCCTTAGGGAATCTACTGGCACTTTAGATAGTAATTCAACCTCAAGTGATTCAGATGATGAGTTAGAGGAAGGAGATTATAAGGTATTAGAAGTTATGGAAGGATGTAAGGAGGAGGAAGAACTTGGGGAGTATTTCGATTCATACCCTAATGGGAAGGAAACCGCCTATCACGATAACGTAGTTAACTTCCCGCATCCACCTTTCGAGCCTTGCATTAGAAGTGGTGACCCTAAGAATATTAAGACACCGAGCATGATTGGATACTTATATAGGGATCACACTTACATTGACTATAAGGCACCCATGAACATAATGTCTAGGCTCTACTACAATTGGATCATGAGCGAGAAGTTAGGACCTATGAGGGACCCCTTTCACCCTAGGAAAGTGAGTAACTATGTTGGGAGGGCCAAAGGATTGCATGTCTTCATAGGTAACTTCACATATAGGTGTGATTTCATGATCTTGGAGAATGTTAAGGGCATCATTGATGGGTTTTTAGGAGATGTGATACTTGGGAGACCATTTACTGAGGAATCTAAGATGGTTTATGATCAAGAGGAAGGAATAGCCAACTTCTCAAACGGGACCGAATGTGTTAAGTATATAATTCCCTACAAAAATAAGAAGTTTGAGGGTATTGACGATCTAAATGTAAACAACATTCCGGCCTTTGAAGTAGATTGGGAGAACAAGGTTTACTACACCGCTTGTCTAGAGTTAGGCCCTGAGTATATTCGTGATGAGAGAAGAGTGAAGGAAATCGAATGGACCTCTAAGATAAAAGGAACGTAGGGGCACGGCTTTGAGTCTAGCTACAAGACTCATAAATAAAGAAAAGCGCTTCGTGGGAGGCAACCCATGCTTAATTGTTTGCTTGTTTGTGTGTCGTATATCTTTTTTAGTGATTGTTTATTCTCATATTTGAATTTGTGAAAATGTTTTATTTTTTCTTTAACCTCTTCTTAATCTATACTCTCTATCTCTAATAAAATAGAGTTTTTTTAACAGCCCCTCATAAAGTTTTTCTAAAAATAACAGTGTGTATTCTTTTAACACGTGTCTTCAATCACAGGAAATAGATATTTTAGTAAAGTACAACACTGCAACGATCAAAAGTCTTCTTCTATAAGATTGTTCTTCATCGTTAAAGTTTCTCCACTCTTTTCAAATCGGCAGTTTCCAATCCTTATTTAGTGTCCATCCTATTTTTGTTAAGCACATTAACTCCATTTACTTCATATCTTTTAACCGATTGAAAATCAAAACAAATCATTACCTTTCAACCAATTCAAGATCAAAACAACAGTTTCTACATCCCTTGAAAGTAGAACTGTGCCAGTTGGTGTTTGCTCTCTAAACCTTATAATCCGTAATTATCGCATATATTTGAATTTCTTATTAGGATTTAGATTTAAATCACATAATACAACAATTTTTTTTTATTTTATTTGAATCGTCAATTAAATATATTTTGTTTGATAAGTATGCTACGTGTGTTTTTAAATCCTTCTATCTTTCTCCTTTGCTTTTGCATTTCCGATGTCAACAAGTAAAATAAAGTACTTTATAACTCTTTGTACTTTTTAATATGGGGTGAAGCTGCCAATGCTCGTCATCTTCCAGAATGTTTATGCTACATATTTCAAAGGGAGGAACATTTTATTGGTCTTTTGTGGGTTTTCATATGTATTTTGTTTATTGCAGTTTTTATTAGCTTTGAAGTTAAAACATCTATTGCAAATAGAGTAAATGAGTTTGGGTTCTTCATTATTGGAATGCAGAGGTGCACTAAATTATTGATTTGAGATGTTATAAATTCTTTTAACTCAATGTTTATCAATAGATGGGAGAAAAAATGGATGATATTTTGAGGGAGCAACTTGCAAAACCAGCCGTCAGTTATGTTACTGAAAATGGTGCTTCTTTTCTCGAACAAGTCGTTAGACCTCTTTATGAAGTTATTGTTGCGGTACGCCGTGTGTTTTATTTGTCACTTTGCAAAATTAGGATATGTGTTTGTATTCTTAGATGATTTGAATCACAATTATCTAAGATAAGCATTTCTCACCATACTATATTGTTGTTTTTACTTGCTTTAAGTGAGATGATTGTTGCTTTTGAATATGCAATAAACTGTTAAAAGACATTGCTGTCATGTCAAGAAGTTAGTATTTGTAATGTTGTGTACGTGGAATGTTCTATATGAGGTGGAAATTTAAATTAGTATACTTATGAATCGGTTGATGCGCACCAAATCCTTTTCTGTTTATCCTTTTTTTGATTGCTATATAGTAATAAATCGTTTAGTTGTTATGCATAACCATTGCCTATAAAAGATAATCATGAAGTGGCACGTGGTCTTTACAGATGGGGAATGAATGTATGATGTAGGTTAAGTTCGTTGAGGTGTTTAAATTTCATTTTTATCAAGAACTAACAGTGAAGTCTTATTGTGTTTGTTACCTTTTATGTATATTGATTGTTGTGTATGCCTTATTAGGTAATCTTATGCTTTCTTTTGCAAAAATAAATAAAATAAAATATGTGTCGTCATTAGTGTTGAATGAAATGTGTAGTTTAAAGTTAATGTTTTGGTTGGCATGAGTATGTTAAAAGACCAATTATATGTTAACTGATGAGGTCTCTCTTATAGTTTTGAATTCATTTAATAACCAATGTATTAGCAGCTACTACACGCTGTTAACTGATGAGGTCTCTCTTATAGTTTTGATGCTATGGGTCTGCAATAAAGTCAAAACAGAGGCATCCATTTTTAAGGCTTCATGATGTTATTTTTTTTGAATTGGGGATTAAAGAATCAAAATAAAGATGAAACTACTCATATTTGTTTACAATCACTCAGTTTCACAAAATTCGAATCATGTTCCAATCCTTCAGGTAACTTTCTTCATCTTAGTTTTATGATTTAATGGTTTGTCACTGATTAATTATTTAACTTATGTAGTTTATTAACCTTATTTTTTTAAAGATTGAACCCTTATATCTCTTTTAGTTTGTTTACTTATTTTATAGTTCATTCTTGATATATTAAAGATAGGCCACATATGCAAAGTTTGAACCTTTGGATCATTAAGATTTATTTGTTTGACTTGCAACCAAATGGACTGAGTTAGTAATAGGCTAATATTTATTAACAATCGTCGTTTTGATTCTTGGCCATTTTCGAGATTTTTCTCCAATTATGGGGTGTTTGGATTAGTTTATATTCGTAGCTTATTTGATATTGGAAAAGCTAAGAAGTATATTTTTTAGATCATGAGCTTATCAAGTAGAGCTTATTGCTTAAAAAAAGCAATAAGCTCATAAGTCGCATAAAGTAAATGTCATTGAAGTTCAGTTTGTAGGCAGGTTCCTTTGTTAGGACCTTATATGCTTTTACAAATGAAACATTAGCAAAATATTCTTATGCAGCTTCATTACAAGCTACATTGAGATATGGTATATTAACAAGTCTTGTGCAAGGACTTGGGCTTGGATTCACATACAGGATCGCTAACGCAGCAAAAGTCGCAGCAGGAATCCTATGGTAGCTTACATAGCAGGTCCAGATATGATGACGACGAGAAGGTTAGAAGTTGGTCTACTAACAGGTAAATAAGTGTTTGTGCAGGTTGTGAAGTTAACTGAAGGTATTGTAGGTTGAAATATTTTAGGTTGAAGAAGAGGGAGCTTTGACCAAAAAACTTTTCAACATTATATTAGAATCTTATGTTCGGAGTACTTATAGTTTAGTTTAATGGCCTCTAATAATTGTCTTATAACTTGAACATAATTCATAACAATGTGAAGGCTGATTATGACATTAAAAACCCACATGAAATTCTTTTATATCATTGACCCAAAATTTTATGATTCTTATGAGGTAAACTACTTTTTTTTAATAAATAAATGATATATAATTTTTGAATATGTAAATTTATGAGGTTTTCTGCATATGTTGTACAATTGGTGATTTTTGTATTTTGACTATGTTGTGAATGTAGATATAAGGACATATATTATAGGCGAAGAAACCGTAGCAGAAGCAGGGATCGGTCTGATTGTGACAATCCTAGAGCAAGGGATAGAGATCACTAACGCATCAGGATTCCTATGGTAGAGAACATAGCCGGTCCGGATATGATGATGACGAAAAGGTTAGAAGTTGGTCTACTAACAGGTAAATAAGTGTTTTATGTGCTCGACATGCAAGTTATATTTCTTTTCTTTTCTGTTTTATTTTATGGATGACGTAACCATGACATGCGTTATAAATTAAAGTTCAGTAAGCCTGTTCGCCATTACCTTGATGTTTTGTTTGATGCTCATAAATCTTAATATAGATGGCAAAGAAAATGCCTTTAAAATATTGGTTAGATTCTATTATATGTGGTATAAATCTTTTTGCAGTTGAGTTTTGCTGCTACACATGCATCATCTGTACCCAATTCTTATGAAGATAGACATGAGGATGTATTTACGTTATTAACTGTAAGTGGAAGATTTGGATATTATAGGGTTAATATTCAGAAATACTGGATCATGTAATAGACAAATGGCTTTATAAGAGTGTTTGACTATTATATAAATATCTAAAAGTCACTTAGAAATAAAAATTAGAATCTCCAATGAGACATTCTTGGATTTTAACTTTGTGAAAGAGACATGCTTCATTTCGATTGTGCTTTTGGTTTAAATTTCGTTGTTTGGAAACAATTCTGATTTTTTTTTCTCTTTTGTTTATAGCTTGCTTTGCTTCGGATTGCTAGAATTAATCTGCATGCTAAGAAATGTTTGTATACCTTTCTACCTATCTACCTTATAATTAGTTTAGTACATATGTGGGCTTAAGGGAAAACTTAAATTCCTGCTTACCCAATTTAACATATCCTAAAATATATGTAGTTTTCTTATGGTTTTTAAGAAATCATTCTATACCACCATCTTAGTTTCATCAATAAAAAAATCCACCCTCTTAGGCTCTTAGTAACATTTTAACACTATAATTTGTTTTTTGTTATCAGGATCTTTGTTGTGTAGGCTTTTGTCGGTGGACATCGGAATGTGTAGTTGTATAATCATGAACGAAAAATAGGTATACGGGTTAAATGGTGCAAGTTTTTATGTTCTCTATACTTATAAAATAATCTCTTTAAGTTCCTAATTTGTGCTATCTTTGCATTAAGACCATAATGTAACAACAGAACCTTTTAGTCCCTAGATGGTTAAATGGGTGTTTGACATTGCATTTTGAATGTATGTATAGAAAATTAATTTTGACACAACACGTGACAATGTTTAAACTTTAAAGGGTAAATGGATAGCAATATTGCTACTGTACTGTGACTATTGGTGTCTGTTGATGTCTGTTGAGGCTGGTGGTGTCCTATGTCAAATTTATGTGGCAGTGGGGTGTTTGGCAGATTGGCCTACACACATACCTCATGTGTTTTTTGTTTTGGTCTTTACGCTCTCTCCACTAATAAAATAGTGTATTTAAGTTCCCTGTTTATGTTATCTTTGCATTAAGACCATAATGTAACAATAGAACCTTTAGTCCCTAGATGGCTAATTGGGTGTTTGGCATTGCATTTTAAGCGTAATTATAGAAAATTAGTTGTAACACAACAAGCTACAATGTTTAAACTTTAAAGGGTAAATTAACAATATTTTTGTGGTTTTAGAGAAGTGATTGGCATGCCTAATTATATGCCAAACAAGCATCACTTGACACATGATACTTTCTTTCAGTGTTGATGTTTCCAGATGTTGGAATCACTCCTAAACTATAATTCAAGCGTTAGTTATTCTTATGTAATAGGTAGCTTATTATGGCCTTTATGTTTGTTATTAGCCTTAAGCTTATGTAGAAGGCCCATGAGCTTAGGCCCAAGCCCATAAAGGAAAGGATGGGAACTAGGAGTGTTGCCCTAGATTCCCTCCTATAAATACTCTTGTAAACCTTCATTTGAAGGTTGGTTGTTCAATTTACTCTTTCACTCATACTCCTACGCGTAACTGTCTTTACTTATCGTGTGTGTGTGTTTGGTTTACTTGTTCAATCGCCTTTATCTCTTTCTTGTAAGCTTGTGTGGTAAATCTAGTGACCTAACAGTGGTATCAATCGCCTAATAGTTGGGTGAATCGTTATTGCTTTTGAAGTGGGTTTTGGTCCTACGCGTAAGGCTAACGAATGATACTTTGGTTCGCTTAAGAACACTTTTTTTACACTTTTCAATCCAAGATTCTTGTACTTTCAATGTTTTAAGGTGTTAAAATAACATTTTTGGCAAAAGTTTCAAACTTACGCGTGGATTTACGTTTTAAGCTTATTTTTGTTCGAGGGTTTCATCCTACTCGAATCTGTTTTAGAAGTTTTGGTTCATCAAGTTTCATACTTTTATGTTATTTTGGTGATATTGAAGCTATCTCATCACAAAAATCGGTTTAGAAACATCTTTGGGCAAAATCACTTTTACGAGTAAAGCTACGCGTAACTAAAACCCTATTTTTACGCGTAACTTTATCCTTGGTTTGATCTTGGTTTAGTGGTTTACTCCGTGTTTTCTTGCTTGGATAAGCACGAAAATCGTCGACTTTGGATATCTTTTGCCTTTGTGAAGTGTAAAGATCACTTGAGATAAAACCTAAACTTACGCATAAGCATAAAGCTTACGGCGTAGAAATCCCACGCTTAAGATTCATCTTACGCCTAAGCCGCGTCTTACGCATAAGGTAATCCTACGCATAAGTTTCTCGCCTAACTCGTGTCTCGCATAACTTTAGCGTCTTTTCCATACTTACGTAAGCTAAATCCTACGCGTAACTAGTGATTGTTACACGTAACTTTGGTGTTTTACGCATAAGTGCTACTTGGATAATTGTGATTTCTCGCCTAAGGACACTTCATCAACAAAGGTTCATTCGACTACAAAGATCCATTTTACCAACACAAGTTTTTCAACATGTCACAACCACCATACTCTAACTATTTCCTTACACTTATCCTCAACGACAACAACAACTAAGTCCACAACATCAACAATGGAATCAACAACAAGCAATTTATCAACAACAATTTAATCAACAACATACTCCACAACTTGGAGCAATTCCTCCACCACAAATGGTTCAAACACCACCAAGTCTTCAAGTTCAACCCTACACAAATGACTTCAATCAACATCCATCAAGGAACACTATGAAGGAACCCACTTGGTTTGCAAAGATGTGTGAAGCTTTAAGCGACCAACAATCAATTCATGAGGTGGATCACTTGATAGACCTCCAATGCTCACTCCGAAACTACGATCAATGGGTGATAAGGTTCTTTAGGTTTTGTGATCTAAAGAAGCCACATGGAAAGTTCTTAAAGAAGGTTATCTTGGAAGGTCCATTTGAGATGCCTCTTGTCATTGTGCCGGAGATCCTAATGCTATTCCACCAAGAGATGAACAAACAAACATTGCTCTTTGTGATTTAAATCAAGCGAACTTCTACACTATAAAGGTGATGAGCTTGCAATGCAATATATCCTTTTAGGATTACCTAACCCAATTCTTCAAGTGTTGATGCTCAAAAGGCGCAAAGGAAATGTGGGACCATATTCATCTTCTTATGGAAGGATCGTACTCAATCAAGAGGATTTGGAATCCAAAATTTACTTGGCTTATGAACACTTCATGATTGAACACGGAGAGACACTAGAGTCTTATCATCATCGATTTTCGAGACATCGTCAATGATTTGGATAAACACAACATCATCATGCCAAGAATTGCGGTGAATACTAAGTTCTGAGTAGTCTTGGTCACGAATGGGAGAAGTATGTCATTTTTCTCCGTCAGCGAAGAATATGCATCATTCTACATATGGATTGTTGTACGATTACTTGAAGCCTCATGAAAAGGAAGTTGATCGGGAAAGGATTCTCCGTGCTCAAATTGCTCCACCCACACATCCGGAAAATCAACAACTTGCCTTATATGCTCAACAAAGTTATCCTCCTCAACAAGCAACTCAACCAAGCGCCTCGGTCACCAAGCGATCAATCACAACAACCTCAACAAAATCAATTGGTTCCTTACAACAACAACAATGATCAAGCACTTCATAGTCAAACTAGTGAGGAATCCGATCCGTTCAAAGCATTACAGGATTTGTTATGATTGCTAATGCTTTTAGCCGCTATACCAACAAATCCAACAATCGTATTCGTTCCTCATCCAATACACGAAATCATTTGTTGTGAACAATGGACGAGTTGAAGTTCGAATCGTGGTTATGGTCGTCAAATGGGAGGTGGTCAAGGGTTTAATGCTATGGGTAGGACTAACAACAGAGCTCAGTGGTGGAGCAGGAAATGCTCGAATGGGTTGAATGGTCTTGATGCTACAAGCGCAATGAGAAGGACACTGGCTAATGCATGCCCAAAGCCAAGGACTAGGGGCAATGCTTATTTCAAAGAGGCTCTTCTTTTAGCTCTTAAGGATGAAGTGGTGGATCTCTCACAAACAAAGAACGAGCTTTATGGCGGATCTGAGACTCGAGATGATGATATGGAGGACTTGCGGGCCAATGCATTTATTATGTTAATGGCTAATATGCATGAGCTACACATGAGTGAAACAAGCCCAGTGTATGACAGCGATGGCTTGTCTCGAGTACCGAACAAACCATCATCATATCTCGAACTAATATCTCCACCAATATCTCGAATAAAGCGGCTCGGATTTATTCAAAATGAGTCATCTACATCTCATTCGGCGATTTTCAAATAAACCACAGAGTTACATTTGACGATCAAGATGACCTTATGGTTTCCTTTGATAATCAAATTGACTCGTGGTTGTACTTGAGGATCTAAATAATGATCATGTTGTGACTTCGTTGAACAAGCCGAAGCTATTGCCTCATCCAGTTTTGCTCGTTTAATTCAAGACAATCAAATAAAAATGGAGGAATGTTATGCATTAAATAAGGAATTAAAAGCAAAATGCACTTTTAACCAAGGATTTTGAATGCTTACAAATGCAACTCAACTTTTCAAAACTCAAGAAAATCGTGAAAAAGGTTTTGAAGCCGCTTTGCTAAATCTCATCAAAGCGAAAAATATTTAGAGAGACAGATCGTGATCTAGCCGCTTGAAGAATGCTTTGTTATGCGAAATAGAACAATGAAACATGAACATAAAAAGCAAATTAACGCTCTCACCTTGGAAAATCAAAAGCTAAGGTGAGTTGTTAACTTGTCAAAACAGTTCTCCGCATACAAAAGCATTCAACGAATCGGGTAGATGACCTTCTTGAAGAAAATATCGACTTGCAAAACAAAATTAAAGAGTTTAAAACTGTTGTTTACAAACATGGTGAATCGATATGACTATTGAAAAGTTTACTTTAAAACCCAATCAAAAGGATATGGACCAAATCTAGGCGATTACAAACCAAAGCTTTCACTAAAAACATTCAAACCAAATCTCAAGTTTCCGGTCAGAATATAAAATTAATGATCTTGTTATGAGTGTTGTTGAATATCATCGTCAAGAGGAATTAGATGCGAAGACGAGAGTCGATCAAAATTAAAAGCGTTGTTTACAACAAACCTTTAATTATTCAAACCGGTCACTTTTGTCACACCAACGGATTCTTCTAACACACCAAGGGTTATCATCAAAACACCGAGTCTTCTAATGTTAATCCCCAACTAGATTATGCACAAATTTATGGTCCTTTACCTTCCATCGATGAAGTATACTCAAAACACGAAAATCGCAAAATTCTTAGATATATTGATATTTTCATGGTGACCTCAAAATTTAGAACATGAGATAGAATATCATTACGAAATCAAAGTTCAACACTTTCAATCACCTCGCGCGAGAACAAAGAAACATTTTTCGGAAAAATCTTTTACCAAATGTTAAAAATTTGAAAAGTTGTGCATTGTCTTGGGAGCAGGACTTTCATAAGGAACTTGGAGTCATGAAGGTCGTTTTGAGAAAACCGAAACATCTATTTCTAATACTAAGCGTAAAAGAAAGCTGTTGAGAAAAGATGTTGATCGACTCTTGAAAGATGTTATCGTCTTGATATCCATAATGTTCTGTTATTCCATTATTTGCCACATGCATCGATTATATCTCTGCTAATAATGTTGACTCTGTGGTAGCTGTTGAGAATCTTGAGAAGGTGCTTCAAATCGAGTCTTTAAAAGCGAAAATGAACGATTACTTAACGAACTTTACAATGCAAAACGTCATCTTAATTGGTGTGAAAAGATATTCACAATCAACAACTTGGTTTTCAAAAGAAAATCGCTCGGTTGCAAACAAAATCTTTTGATCCTAAAATTGAGCAACTGGATGATCAAAACGTGTCTTTGAAAAGTCAAATCTCAAAATATGAACAAGAACTTGTAACAGTTAAGCAGAATATGGTGTCATATTTGATTTACTCAATAAGACTCGTCATGAAGCATCAAACGAACTTGATCACTATCTTGCTCACACTAGAGAAGTCATGAATTTTCTTGGTAATATTCGATTCGAAAATCAAGATTTGATTCACACTATCTCTAAGTTAAGAGAAATGTTAGGAAAGTATGAACAACTTCCGCCAACCATCATTAAGAGATTAGCACTGTAACACTTAGTAATCGTGCACCTAGAATCCCTCTTGTCAAATCACAAGTTGCTAACGTGCTTCCTCTCTTGAAACAGAATAGTTGCGTCTTTTCCAAGCGTCCGCACTTCACGACCTAGGAGCACTCAATCGAAGAATAGGAAGTTGCGACCTAAGAAAAGATCAATAAGGAATGCTAAAGTAGAAGAACACCCTAGGACTATGAATAAGACTCACGTTGCTTCCACTATAGATATTGCGTCGGCAAATGTAATAGAAATAGTGATGTAACGAATGCTATACCGTTAAGTACTTTTGATATTCATCGATGCACCTTGTGTTATTTGTCGTAAAAGTATGAATTCGATTGTCATGACAAATGTGTTGCTAAAGCTATAATCTCTCGTTTACGGAATCCTAAGAATCGGAATACCCTTAGGCCCACTAATCATTCTAAGTCTGTGCTTGGTAGACCACCTTTTTAGATTCTACGTCATGCGTGGTTGTCCCTGCGACTCAGTTTCACCTCCTAAGAATGTAGTACCACCTAGTGCATTCACAAAGACTAAAGCAAGCAGAGTTATAGATGGCGAAATGGATATATAACACATTAGGATTTAAATGGATGCCTAAAGTTATTAATGTGTGTATGTCTACTATCATCGCTTCGAACCCTCTAACATTTCGGGTTCCACATCTACTTCTATTCCATCTGTGTCGTCGTGTGTAATGCGGTGATGAGATCATTCTCTGATTGTTGATAGCGGATGTTCCCGACACATGACATGCAACCTTAAACTATTATCAAACTTTATTGCAAAGTTCATTGGCACTGTCGAGTTCGGAATGATCACTTGCAGCTATCATGGGCTACGGAGATTATGTCAATAGGAACATCGAAATCGGCGGGGTTTACTATGTGGAAGGCCTCGGTCACAATCTATTTTCGATGAGGTCGGTTTTGTGATGGAGATTTGGAGGTTGCTTTCCGGGAGAAAACTTGTTTCATTCGTGATCTACAAGGAAATGACCTTATGTCCGGCTCGCGTAATTCTAGTCTCTACACTATCTCTATGCAAGACATGGTTGCTTCATCTCCCATCCGCTTACTTTCAAAGGCAACATCAACAAAATCACGGCTATGGCAACGTCGTCTCTCACATCTAAACTTTCAAACCATCACCAACCTTGCTCGACACAAACTAGTTGAAGGTCTCCCACGATTCCGGTATTCAAAAGATCACCTTTGCTCGACTTGTGAACAAGGAAAAAGCACTCGTGCTCATTTTCCTTCAAAGGTGGAACTGACTCTCGACATGTGCTTCATCTTCTTCACATGGATTTGTGTGGCCCAATGCGTGCAAGCGATCAATGGCAAACGCTACATCTTAGTAATTGTTGATGACTACTCACGATGGACTTGGGTCTACTTTCTTGAAGCAAAGACCAAGCTCCACAAATGATCATCACCTTTCTCACGAAAATTCAAGTTCGACTCCGAACACCGTCCGCCAAATAAGAATGACAAAGGCTGAATTTGTTAACCAAACCCTTCGTGAATTTTATGAGAAAGTGGAATTGACATCAAACATCTATTGCACGTACACGAATAAAGCGGAGTTGTTGAAAGACGAAACCGAGCGTTATTGGAAGTCGCAAGAACAATGTTAATCAATGCTAAACTTCCAGATTACTTATGGGCATAAGTCGTATCATCTGCATGCTATACTCAAAACCGTTCTATGATCACAAAACGCCACAACAAAACACCTTTCGAGCTTGTCCACAACCATAAACCGAATCTCAAACACTTTCATGTATTTGGATCCCTTTGCTATCCGAATAATGATCGTGATGATTTTGAAAGCTCAAAGCCAAAGCCGACATTGGAGTCTTTATTGGATATTGTGAGAATTCTAAAGGTTACCGGATCCGGAATCGTCGTACAAAGCAGTGATGGAAACGATTCATGCTCATTTTGATGAACTCACGGAAATGGCTTCGAGTATAACAACTTAGAACTCGGTTCCAACCGTTTAAACTTCCACGAAACCCCATCATCAGTGAACAAAGCCCCCACTCACTCGTCAACAAATGGAAAGGTTATTTGCTCCATTTGTTCGGTGACGATATTGATGAACATGCTCGGTGTATCCATTATTTCATTGCTCAACGATTATACTCTTATACGATACACCGCTACAACAACCATTGTTGAAGAAGCACCACCGATTGACTCAATACAACAGTTGAACAAACCGCTTCCAACAATGATGAAACGGTGATGATATTCGAATGATGTACCCCACTGCAGATTTTGATCCAAATCGTTCTTTAACCGTTTGCTAATGACACTGCTTTTGATGTCGCGGAATCATCAACAAACCATTTGAATCCTCGAATCGCACAATGTATACCAACATCAACCTCTACACATCGATGGACAAAAGACCATCCTCGGCTAATATTATTGGCAACCCGAATCAACCGATCGTTCACGAGACAACGTCTTCACACGGATGGTGAACATTGCATTTATGCACTCACCTGTCGCTAATCTGAGCCTAAAAACATTAAAGACGCAATGACAAAAGACAAGCGGATCGAATCCATGCAAGAAGAACTCAACCAATTCAAATGTCTTGAAGTATGGGAATCTGGTTGAAAGACCAGCGAGGGTCTCGTCATTGGTCTCAAATGGATTTGGAAAAACAAATTGGATCTTTGAAGGGCGTAATCCGAAACAAGTCACGTCTAGTTTCTAAGGGTTATCGTCGGGAAGAGGAATAGACTTTGAAGAATCTTTTGCTCCGGTTGCTCGTCTTGAGGTCATTCGGATATTTCTCGCGTTCGCGGCTCATATGAATATGACGGTCTTTCAAATGGATGTCAAAACTGCGTTTCTCAACGGACAACCGAAAGAAATGGTTTATGTCACCAACCCGAAGGATTCGTTGATCCGAGTGCCCGAACCATGTCTACAAACCGAACAAAGCTCTTTATGGTCTCAAACAAGCCCCTCGGGCATGGTACGATAAGCTATCATCTTTCCTCATTGCTAATAATTTCACCAAAGGTTCGGTTGACCTACTCTTTTATACAATATCACGGGCACATATCTTAATTGTTCAAATTCGTGGATGACATCATTTTGGGTCTACACATAAAAAGTTTTCAATCGCTTTGCAAAACTAATGAAGAAAATTTTGAAATGTCCATGATGGGTGAACTTACGTTCTTTCTAGGATGCAAGTTCATCAATCACCCGTGGTATTTTCTTGAGTCATCCAAATATGCCATTGAATTGTTAAACAAATTTGGAATGAAAAACCGTGATACTTATGCCACACCAATGACTCATACCAAGAAGCTAGACGATTTACTTGTGAAATTAGTGGACCCAACCAAATACCAAGTATTATTGGGTCTCTCATGTATCTAACGACTAGCGTGACGATATTGTATTTGCCGTTTATCTATGCTCCCATTATCGATCGCGACCAATGAAACCCACCTCTACGAGGCTAAAAGAATCCTCCGATACATCAAGGAACCCTTAACTTGGGGATCCGTATCCGAAGGATTTCGGTTTGAACTAATCGCTTTTTAGGCCGACCACGCAGGATGCTTAGACTCAAGGAAAAGGACTTGAGAGCACTACAATTTCTTGGTGATAAACCGGTGTCTTGGCAATCAAAGAAGGTGATTGTACATCGCTATCATCAACCGGCAGAATATGTAGCCATGTCCGCGTGTTGTGCTCAAGTCATCGGATGAGAACACAACTCAAAGACTATGGTTACGTGTTGTGAGAATCCCGATGTCTTGCGACAATCGAAGTGCCATTGCGATCTCGTGCAACTCGATTCAAGACTCGAAATCAAAGCACATCGATCACGCTATCATTTCATCAAGGACCACGTGGAAGCAGTGCAGTTGAATTATACTGAGTGCTGAATACCAATTGGCGGATCTTCTCACCAAAGCCTTGCCTCCCGCTAGGTTTAATGAGTTGGTCCACGAATTGGTATGAGGTGTTGACTCAAGAGGAATTGGATGACCTCTAAAAGCATCTTAAAACTGTCAAACACCAAAATCTCTTTTGTAAATAAATTTTAAAAAACAAAATACAAAAATATAAAACCTGATAAAACAACAAAAATATTCTTCTAATCTAATTTTCTTTCGACATGGCAAGTACATTTCTTCCATCAACACTTTAATCCTTCAAAATTTAGTATTTTTCCGATCAAGTGTTGAGGGGGAGAAAATTATCACTTAACTGTTTCAAAACATCTGTCTACTTGCATGTTATTATATCCCGGTTGTTTCTTTTATCAATGGTGGTAAACTTTTCTGGTTAAACTGACACTCCTCGGACTAAAATTTATAACCTTTCATCATTTATTAAGTCGAGGGGGAGTGTCGTCAAAGTTTCTTTCTTAAAATCTTCATTTGGTAACCAAAATGGAAGTTAAAAGGCTTTGTATGAAAAAGGAAAAGGTGGAGGGACCAAAACTGTCAAAAGATGAAAGTAATTTTCAATAAAACTCTTCCACCTAACTTCCACTTCACATTTATTACTCTTAACCTAACAATATCCTACGCATACAAATCGTTCAAGAAATCTGTGTTTTGGATCATCATTTTGTAAGTTGTTTCATAATCTTAACGTGTTTTTAAACATTGGTTTTGATTTTTACATGAATCCAACGGTCAAAACGTCGTATAATCTTGATTTTGTGTTCTACTCGTATGCGTATGAACACATGATCAAGATTGTGTGTTTCTGGTTAAAAGGACAGTGTCAAAACGTTTCTAATACATGAATGATACCATTTTAATCATCAAAACTCACCCAGAATCACGAATTGAATGATTTGTGAAATTAGGGTTTATGCGTAGTTTTGGGTGTTTTCAAATGTGAAGGTTTTTTGTCAAAATGATAGTTGTGTGATGTTGATATTATGATGAATTGATCATATCCAGGCCCTATAACAACCCAGAAACACTAATTAAGTCAGAATTAGGAATTAGCGTTTAATGTTCTTGAGTTTGGGTATTTTTGATTCACCACGAATTAGATGTTAAAACTTGGTTTATAGACTCTCACAACATCTTAGAACTCCTAGAAAACTTTGGTGCATATACTATGGCTAGAAATCCTATCGTAATTCATGAACCCTAGGGTTTTGACTTACGCGTATGACTTTCACGCAGAATCGCTTAACTTGCTTTCATGCCATGATCCGTGTTTAAATTGACTATACATGTTAAGATTGATGATATGATGATTTTATTTCGGGCTTGCTACAAGTAAAATTCGTAATCAAGGTCGATTGTTACTCACGCATAAGGATCACCCACGCGTGGCGGTTATGCGAAGAGAAATCCCACGCGTAACTACTACGCATAAGGTTCTATAATGGGACCACGCGTATCCCGTGAAGGATAAGCATAAGCAAATGACCTCTACGATAAGGTCTACTCTTACGAGTAAGCCTTACGCGTAAGGTCTTTATACGCTTCTGGCGTAAGCCCCACGCATAAGGTCCCTTTTCCCACGCTGTAACATTTCTTACGCTGTAAGTTAGGATCCTACGCATAAGCTTTCGCTCACGCATATATCACTACATTTACGCGTAACTTTGCCAAATCTACGCCTAAGCCTTGATAGACCTTCATTATGAATTGTTACGTGTACAAACTTGTTAATAAAAAAATCATATCGTCACGAAACCAATAATGTCACTAATAAACTTAATCGTTTAATATGTTGTGTTAAATATGTGATAACATAAACTTTAAAAATTAAAGTTAACTAACTCACGAAACTTATCACGAAAACATTGGACTATTGAACAAACAAGTGACTTTGGACTCGTAACAATCTTTAACACTGTACATTCAATAATTAGACAATAAAACCTTCTGTTGACTAACATTATGTCGTTCGATATGTTGGTTCTTTTGGCTAATGTTATTTCAGATCATGACATGGCATCTTAAATGAATGTGGATGCACCAGAAGTTCTCATAATTGCTGACATCTTCCCTAATGGCTATCCTAGAAAGATTGGAAAGAACAACCTTAGGGTTGACTTTGAAACCCTCACATGCTCTGAATCTTCTTGTCTCATTGTTGTGGATATTCTAAAGAATCATCCCTACCGAACATGCTCTCACTCGCTACAGCACTGTGCAATCTACATTCAGCAATTACGGAATTCAATGCGAGAGGATCACAGTCAAAGGTCAAAGTGCGTGTGGCAGTGACGCTCAATCACAAACAAGTCACCATCACTCATGCACCTACGGCTGTTCTTCTCATTCCCGAAATCGAGGCAACCGACTTCTTTGCCACTCCTACCGAGGAGACAGTTCTTCAATTCACGATTGATATTGGCTATGATGAAGCTTCGGAACTATCTCTAAGCATTCTCATGTGGAGCTTAAGAACATTCCTCAATGTGGAGAACCCTATGTGGAAAACTAGAAGGGGGGGTTGAATAGTTTTACCAATTTAAAACTTCCTTTTAAATATTTAGATCGACTTATGTCAATCTATTTGATTGTTTATGTTGGACGTTGATAGATAGATATATAAACGTGTAATGAAAGATAAAGAGTAAGAAGCACATCACCACGACACAAGTATTTATAGTGGTTCGGCTACAAGGACACCTTCCTTGCCCTACTCCACTCCCCGAGTCACCTACTCGAGAGTTCGTAAGCACTACAATAACTCCTTATGGCGGAGAAGCCTTCACAACGTCACTTAACCTTTTTCCGGTACAAAGCTAAATACCGAGTTCTTTCACACCAAGGCGAACCACACCTAACACAATGTCGCCTACCCTTTATATGGTGCTAGGCTAACCACCGAGTTCTTTCACACCTTAGGAGAACTAATCCTTCACAACGTCGCCTACCCTTTATTAGGTACTAGGCTAAGTACCTAGTTCTTTCACACCTTAGGTGAACTACACCTTCACGACACAACACCTAGTCTCAAGGAGATCTACTCCTTGTTACAACACCATCAAGGATATCACCATCCTTGTATATAAACAAATACATATATGTATAACGATGCACCTCATCGATTATACGACCTAGGCATTCTTCCCAAATGCTACTTGATTTGATTCTTTGGCATCCTTCACTAATGCCTTTGACACAACGCTTGGCACCCTTCACTAATGCCTTCGTCTTGACACCTTTAGCATCCTTCACTAATGCTTTGACACGGATGATGAGCATCTTTCACTAATGCTTTCATCTTGACACTTTCGGCATTCTTCACTAAAGCCTTCAACCCAACATCTATGGAGAAAGGAAGAACTATCAACAAGATAACCATAGTAGTCTTGATGATGACGAAGCATGACAACTCATGGACTTTGAGCTTGCACGTCTTCAAGAGGTGGTGATCTTTCCTTTAGGAGGAACCTAGTAGATCACACAAAAACAAAAGACAAACTACATAGATCACTTAGATATGAGGTTAGAGGGTTAGAATACTTTGGGGTAGTTTATATGAAAAGCACACATAGAGAGGAAGAAATGGCTCTCTATTTATAGAAGAAATTCTCTTCTGGTTACCCGGATCCCACGGATCCCTACCACAAGGGATCCGGCTAGCACAAAGCTAGGGATCCGTGGTCATTCCTCTTTGCCCATGGGTATTTTTGGTTAAGGGTCATGGGTCATGGGTTATGGGTTGATCCATGGTTTTCTTTCTAGATACAATGTACTTGGTTAAGTGGTATATATAAAACCATGGGTTATGGGTCAAAACCATTTGCTAGTATTTACCCTTTTAGTATATACTTGTATTTACCCAATTTAGCATACACTTAGTTTTACCCATTTTAGTATACTTAGTTTAAGTATATGTTTAACCCAATATGTAAACACTAGTTGTTGTACATATGTATCTAAATCATAAAATCACTTATACTTGTTTTAGTGTTTTATGTGAAAGCGTAAGTGTGTTTAGAAAACTATTAACTCAAACTATTTACGTACTTTATTTGTTTCGTTAAAATGATTTTATATTTGTTATCGACAAAACATTAGAAGATCGTAAAATATAAATAAACGTTTTCATGGCTTATTTGTATTAACAATCTCCCCCTTTTTGTTGATGACAAAACATAAAATTATTTTAAGGAAAAATCTAAAATTCGTAAAAGTTTGAATTTGTAGTTTTTGCTTTCTTCTCCCCCTTTTTGTCGAAAAAAAAGTGTTAAAAGAAACTAACACAATTTTTATAAGAGAAAAAAAATGTAAAGAGAGCAAGTGACGGGAATGGTACTCGTCTTAACTGCCCCTTGACGAGTCCATCCCTTTGAAAGGGCGTCAAGGACATAACGTAAAATAAACCAATTGTGTTTGCAATTAAGTTTGCAAATGGTTCGTCTAAGTTACGAGAACGTGTTCCCCTTTAAATATTGCAATGTTGCAATGGGGTGTCATGAAGTGTAATCCAAAATAGGATTAAGTTTGCAAATGATTTTGCAATGTCGTTTGACACAAAGCTCCCCCTAGCTTTATGGTGTCAATATCTTCATGTGTATTTTGAATAACTATAAAACAAAGGTTAGAAAAAAGAGTATAGTGCATAATTTCCGCAAAAGAGACTCAAGTTAGTAGAAATTTGTGCTTCGTACCACGGATCCCACGGTTCCCTTCAAGGAGGATCCGTCTAGTTATCTGGAAGGATCAGGCTATCTTACTGCTTTCTTCAAGAAGTGAAGAAATGTCAAGGAGTGCTATTTGAGGGAATGAGATATATAACAAGCACAACACACATAATAATCATAGCATAAAAGTATTCATTCAATAAAACAAGAGATACACAACCAAATCTCTAAAACTAAGAGAATGAACTAGCCAAATAGGTGCTACTAATGCTAATAAGTTAACCCAAACTTAAGATTCGACTAAAAGCTTAATGATGATCAAGGATGAGAAAGGTTTCCTAAATGTTCTAAGTTTGACCTTTTGAATATGATGCTTATTGTAGTTTAGGCTTGCTAACCTCTTCAAACGCTCGAGGAGGTGATAAACTTGAAACGTTGCTCTTCACGTAGTTCATGTATCAACTTTTCAACATGTTTACAATGATAGCAATCCTTGTCATGGTTTTGGGTTTCTTGAGGTGAAAGTTCAAGTGAAGTGGATTGAGGATTTTCAAATGAAGGAGGATTTGGTGGAGGCTCATTAAGTGGTGACTCTACAATGTTTGAGGTAGAGGTAAAGAGGCATCAACTTCCATTTGATCGGGTGGTTGCCTTTGATGTCTTCTCATAATCCAAAATGGACTATTGGGAGGAATAATAGAGTTTGCTTTTGGATCAAGTGTTGATTCAACACTTTGATTTTGTTGCTCAATCTTTTCAAGTGAATTAGTTGGTAATGGTGAAAGATGAGATGGCCAAGAAGGTAAAGCTTCTACATTGTGAGAGTGTGGAGATGATTAGGGGATTGCTCTAGGTATTAATGAACTAGGTTGAGTTGTGGAGGGTATGTTTGGTATAATAGAATTTGGTGATGAAATCTTAGTGAGAACACTTTTCTTGGGAATTAGTTTGATTGGTTTCCTTGGTGTAGGAGAAATCCTAGCATAGGTGGACTTAACCGGAGATGATTTGGTTGAGGAAACTTCGTGTATGATTCTAGCAAGTTTCTTAGGTGGTTTTTGAGTGGATGAGTAAGCACTAGGAGCTTTTCTCATGATGAAATGACTAAGGAGGATGGTTGTAATTGATGATAATTATGTTTGTGTTTGATAACTAAAGTGTTCTTAGTAATGTGGGTTATAAAGGGAAGAACTTTGCAATTGCATTTAAGACTTAATCCACTAATGTTCTTGGAAATGTGATGATTGACATGCACAAGGCTGAGATTCAGAGTTTCACTGATCTAGGAACTCATTTAAGATGAGATGAAGTGTTTAAATTAGGAAGATGAGTTGAAATGATTGTTTTATCTATGTTTGACATAAACTGTCACCCGGATCCCACGGTTCCCTCTTTGAAGGGATCCGGCTAGGCTAATCCTAGGGATCCGGCTCTTAATAGTTATGACAGGTTTGTAATGAGGTTTCTGGGAGCTAAGCTTATCTCATTTTGAATGTTTCAGTTCTCCTAAGGGTTTAGGATGAAGGAGTACTTGAATGATTAGAGGTAATAAGTGTTATAGCAAATGATTGCTTTTTATGGAAGAGGGATGGGACAAGAAGACTACCAATGGATGTCCAAGGATAACACTAAAAGTTATGAGGGTGTCAAGTCATAATAAATGATCCTAGTGATCAGGTTTTAGCTTGAGGTGATATTAAGAAAAATTCTTAAAAATTTCAAGAATTGAAAAACTAATTTTTGTCTTACCTTGAGATATAAAAGATTAGAAGCAATTTCCTAAAATTGTTTAGCTTGCATTCTTAAAGTGTTTTGGGAGGTGAGAGATAGTTAGTGAGTAGTTGAAGCGGAAATATGGTGAGTTTTGGATGTGTTGATAAAATCAGACTAAGATCTTAAGTAAGCCTTCTAAGCCTTTCTCATCCTTGAAGTGGACTTAGTTGGGTTCTAAAAACATATGCCAAGCTAATGTGATGTTATCTAGAAAGCAGTTTTGATGAGCTGAATGCTGCATTGTTGGTCTGATGTCACGGATCCCACGGTTCCTTCAAGGGAAGGATCCGGCTAGGCTAATCCTAGGGATCCGCATCCGCAGATCGAACCAACACGTAACCTACACGTAAAATGATGTGCAGATTTTGTACACTATTAAATCTATAAAACAAGCAAATAGGAACAAGCAAGTAATCATAAAACATCACTAACAAGGTAAAGTAACAATATCCAAAATACCATAAACTAAAATACTAAAGAGAGGTCATTCAGATATACAATAAATGAAACTAAGCACATTCCTATTGTCTCTTTCGTCAATTCTTCCTTTACCTTTTTGACGGCTTAGTGAGGTTGTAAGCGAGGATTTGAATCATGCCTCTTATTTGTTTAAATTCCGCGGTCTCGTTTGGAATGGTTGGAAGTTGTTCTTGGTATTCAAGGATTTCCAATTTGATGTTGGATACGGGGTCGATGTCTTCCTCATCTTCTTCTTCTTCTCCGCCGAGGAGTCCGAGAGAGCTTCGTGTTTCTCCATTGACCATGAACCGTTTAGAGGGTTGTTTGGTAAGAGGTACCATGACGTGATCGGAGAGGTAATGATCATCGTTGATAGGGGATGGTTGCAATGCACTAACATACTTACAAAGTCGTGTTAGGAGCATACCATATGGAAGTACCATGTTGAAGCTTTGAATACCCGACCATTCTCCTTACCATGTAGTAGGCAAGATTAAATGGCCTTTGGTGGGTAAGACAATAGATCATTTGCACAAGACATGCGTTTGGATGATCTTTGTTTCAAACTAGGCTAATGATGTTTTCCCTAAGGATTTCTTCCCATTTTCTAAACATGGGATGCATTTCGAAAAGTTCCATTTTAAAAGGGTCACGGTGAATGAGCTTTTTGTTACGATCGTAACGGGATTGGTTGGTCCTAATTTTAAAGATGGTATCACGAATAGTTTCAGGATTGTCGAGAGGAGTGTGATAGAGAGGCTTGGGATCAAGTGCACGGTTTTGAGAGTTAATTGCCCAATCTTGAGAGTACATACAAATTCCCTCACAAGGAATGCGAAGAATTTGAGCAAAAGTGTTGAGAGGAAGAGTAAAGTTTTGTGTGTTGATGATAAAGGCGATTGAGATGCTATTATCGGTGTTCCTAATGATCCTAAAGCTTTTGTAGAATTCAAAATAAAACCGGACAAATTTGTTCATCAATGTCAAGAAGGCAATCAAAGTTGATTGTCGAGAAAACTTGACTAATGTCGGTATCTTCAAGGAAACATTCCTTGACTACACGACCTTCGTGAATAAGTCGTTTTGTGAGGCTTTTGAAAATTTTACGGTTAGTTTTGGTCGAGACCCTTTACGATAGTAATGAGTAAGGTAATGGACGGTGTCATGATGATCTTGTTGAGTGGCTTTGGGCATGGTTGGTCCTAAAAATACAAAATTTTCGATTAGGTTAATTTGGTTGATATGGGTTTATGGTTTTGATTTGTATTAACAATGTTGTGAACACAATGTGATTTAAAAACCCTTTTCATGATGAATTTGAAAACCCTAATTAATTGATTAGAAATTAAGAAACCATAAACCCTTGAATTAAGATGATGAAAATTAGAACAAGTTAATGTAATTACTTACAATGGTGTTCTAGGAAGGAATACTTGAAATTATGGAAGCCAATGAGGATTAATTCAAGAGCTTGGTCGCGTTTTGTTTTGTGTGAACAGAGGAAAGTAAACAGTGGTGAAATTTTGAAAGCGTATAGTGAGTTCATTCCACGGTTCCCCGGATCCTTTGTATTTGGGATCCGCTAGTACAACTAGAGGGATCCGCCATCGTGAACAAAAAAGGGTTGTTTGGCATTATTTTTGTAGTAGGCTTATAAATTAGCTTACAAAATAGTTTGGAAGTATTTAGATGAAGATTGTTTTTGGATGACGGCGTTTGATGAATCACATATCGAGGGTTCATATGTGACGACGGCGTTATTTTGATTTAATCAAAAGGAATACTATTCCTGATGATGAAAAAGACGGAAAAGTGTCGAAAGAGACTTCTAACGATGCTAGTGATTATTAAACTATGAAATAAATTGAGCTCATGTAACCTATCTAATGAAGGGTAAAACATACCTCTATGCTTCTTGGTTTGGCTTAATACCAAAAATACTTCATGAGCTTTTAAAGTAATCCTTTGTACTTGGTGTACGTAAGTTGTGATTACTTTATAGATCCTTCCTTGAATGTTGTCTTCATTATTCTTTGAATGAAGATTATGGAGAGATTCTAGCATGAAGACTTCTTGAAAACAAGAGTTGTTAGAATGGTCTATCAATGTCCAACAAAATGATTTAAAAGAAAATATGACCTTAAAAAAAATCCTTCTTTGTAGTTTTCAAACATACACGGATCGTATCAAGTCTTTAAAGTACAACATACTTTAAGAACCTTGGTAACGAAGCTCTGATGCCAATTGTGGAAAACTAGAAGGGGGGGGGGTTGAATAGTTTTACCAATTTAAAACTTTCTTTTAAATATTTAGATCGACTTATGTCAATCTATTTGATTGTTTATGTTGGACGTTGATAGATAGATATATAAACGTGTAATGAAAGATAAAGAGTAAGAAGCACATCACCACGACACAAGTATTTATAGTGGTTCATCTACAAGGACACCTTCCTTGCCCTAAAATATGGTCAGTTGCAAACAAAATCTTTTGATCCTAAAATTGAGCAACTGGATGATCAAAACGTGTCTTTGAAAAGTCAAATCTCAAAATATGAACAAGAACTTGTAACAGTTAAACAGGAATATGGTGTCATATTTGATTTACTCAATAAGACTCGTCATGAAGCATCAAACGAACTTGATCACTATCTTGCTCACACTAGAGAAGTCATGAATTTTCTTTGGTAATATTCGCTCAAAATCAAGATTTGATTCACACTATCTCTAAGTTAAGAGAAATGTTAGGAAAGTATGAACAACTTCCGCCAACCATCATTAAGAGATTAGCACCGTAACACTTAGTAATCGTGCACCTAGAATCCCTACTTGTCAAATCACAAGTTGCTAACGTGCTTCCCTCTTGAAACAGAATAGTTGCGTTTTTCCAAACGTCCGCACTTCACGGCCTAGGAGCACTCAATCAAGATTAGGAAGTTGCGACCTAAGAAAAGATCAATAAGGAATGCTAAAGTAGAAGAACACCCTAGGACTATGAATAAGACTCACGTTGCTTCCACTATAGATATTGCGTCCGCAAATGTAATAGAAATAGTGATGTAACGAATGCTATACCGTTAAGTACTTTTGATATTCATCGATGCACCTTGTGTTATTTGTCGTAAAAGTATGAATTCGATTGTCATGACAAATGTGTTGCTAAAGCTATAATCTCTCGCTTACGGAATCCTAAGAATCGGAATACCCTTAGGCCCACTAATCATTCTAAGTCCGTGCTTGGTAGACCACCTTCTTTAGATTCTACGTCATGCGTGGTTGTCCCCGACTCGGTTTCACCTCCTAAGAATGTAGTACCACCTAGTGCATTCACAAAGACTAAAGCAAACAAGAGTTATAGATGGCGAAATGGATATATAACACATTAGGATTTAAATGGATGCCTAAAGTTATTAATGTGTATGTCTACTATCATCGCCGGAACCCTCTAACATTTCGGGTTCCACATCTACTTCTATTCCATCCGTGTCGTCGTGTGTAATGCGGTGATCTGATCATTCTCCGGATTGTTGATAGCGGATGTTCCCGACACATGACATGTAACCTTAAACTATTATCAAACTTTATTGCAAAGTTCATTGGCACCGTCGTGTTCGGAATGATCACTGCAGACTATCATGGGCTACGGAGATTATGTCAATGGGAACATCGAAATCAGCAGGGTTTACTATGTGGAAGGCCTCGGTCACAACTGCTTTCGTGAGGTCGGTTTGTGATGGAGATTTGGAGGTTGCTTTCCGGAGAAAACTTGTTTCATTTGTGATCTACAAGGAAATGACCTTATGTCCGCTCGCGTAATTCTAGTCTCTACACTATCTCTATGCAAGACATGGTTGCTTCATCTCCCATCCGCTACTTTCAAAGGCAACATCAACAAAATCCTCGGCTATGGCACCGTGCTCTCACATCTAAACTTTCAAACCATCACCAACCTTGCTCGACACAAACTAGTTGAAGGTCTCCCACGATTCCGGTATTCAAAAGATCACCTTTGCTCACTTGTGAACAAGGAAAAAGCACTCGTGCTCATTTTCCTTCAAAGGTGGAACACGACTCAAAGATGTGCTTCATCTTCTTCACATGGATTTGTGTGGCCCAATGCGCGTGCAAACGATCAATGGCAAACGCTACATCTTAGTAATTGTTGATGACTACTCACGATGGACTTGGGTCTACTTTCTTCAAGCAAAGACCAAGCTCCACAAATGATCATCACCTTTCTCACGAAAATTCAAGTTCAGCTCCGGAACACCGTCCGCCAAATAAGAATGACAAAGGAACCGAATTTGTTAACCAAACCCTTCGTGAATTTTATGAGAAAGTGGGAATTCAAGATCAAACATCTATTGCACGTACACCGTAATAAAACGGAGTTGTTGAAAGACGAAACCGAACGTTATTGGAAGTCGCAAGAACAATGTTAATCAATGCTAAACTTCCAGATTACTTATGGGCATAAGTCGTATCTATCGCATGCTATACTCAAACCGTTCTATGATCACAAAACGCCACAACAAAACACCTTTCGAGCTTGTCCACAACCATAAACCGAATCTCAAACACTTTCATGTATTTGGATCCCTTTGCTATCCGAATAATGATCGTGATGATTTTGAAAGCTCAAAGCCAAAGCCGACATTGAGTCTTTATTGGATATTGTGAGAATTCTAAAGGTTATGGATCGGAATCGTCGTACAAAGCGGTGATGGAAACGATTCATGCTCATTTTGATGAACTCACGGAAATGGCTTCGAGTATATGACTTAGAACTCGGTTCCAACCGCTTAAACTTCCACGAAACCCCATCATCACCGAACAAAGCCCCCACCACTCGTCAACAAATGGAAAGGTTATTTGCTCACTGCTCGGTGACGATATTGATGAACATGCTCCGTGTATCCGCTATTTCCATTGCTCAACCCGATTATACTCTTATACCGATACACCCGCTACAACAACCATCGTTGAAGAAGCACCACCGATTGACTCCAATACAACAGTTGAACAAACCGCTTCCAACAATGATGAAACGGCCGATGATATTCTCGAATGATGTACCCCACCGCAGATTTTGATCCAAATCGTTCTTTAACCCGCTTGCTAATGACATCGCCGCACGATGTCGCGGAATCATCAACAAACCATTTGAATCCTCGGAATCGCACAATGTATACCAACATCAACCTCTACACATCGATGGACAAAAGACCATCCTCTCGCTAATATTATTGGCAACCCGAATCAACCAATCGTTACGAGACAACGTCTTCACACAGATGGTGAACATTGCATTTATGCACTCACCGTCTCGCTAACTGAGCCTAAAAACATTAAAGACGCAATGACAAAAGACAATGGATCGAATCCATGCAAGAAGAACTCAACCAATTCAAATGTCTTGAAGTATGGGAATCGGTTGAAAGACCAACAGGGTCTACGTCATTGGTCTCAAATGGATTTGGAAAACAAATTGGATGTCAAGGAACGTAATCCGAAACAAGTCACGCCTAGTTTCTAAGGGTTATCGTCGGGAAGAGGAATAGACTTTGAAGAATCTTTGCTCCGGCTGCTCGCCTTGAGGTCGTTCGATATTTCGCGTCATGCTCATATGAATATGACGGTCTTTCAAATGGATGTCAAACTGCGCTTCTCAACGGACAACCGAAAGAAATGGTTTATGTCACCAACCCAAGGATTCGTTGATCCGAGTGCCGAACCATGTCTACAAACCGAACAAAGCTCTTTATGGTCTCAAACAAGCCCCTCGGGCATGGTACGATAAGCTATCATCTTTCCTCATTGCTAATAATTTCACCAAAGGTTCGGTTGACCCTACTCTTTTTATACAATATCACGGGCACATATCTTAATTGTTCAAATTTACGTGGATGACATCATTTTGGGTCTACACATAAAAGTTTTCAATCGCTTTTGCAAAACTAATGAAGAAAATTTTGAAATGTCCATGATGGGTGAACTTACGCTCTTTCTAGGACCGCAAGTTCATCAATCACCCCGTGGTATTTTCTTGAGTCACCCAAATATGCCATTGAATTGTTAAACAAATTTGGAATGAAAACTGTGATACTTATGCCACACCAATGACTCATACCAAGAAGCTAGACGATTTACATGGGAAATTAGTGGACCCTACCAAATATCAAGTATTATTGGGTCTCTCATGTATCTAACAACTAGCAGACTGATATTGTATTTGCCGCTTATCTATGCTCCCATTATCGATCGCGACCAACCGAAACCCACCTCTCTAAGGCTAAAAGAATCCTCCGATACATCAAGGGAACCCTTAACTTGGGGATCCGTATCAGAAGGATTCGGTTTTGAACTAATCGCTTTTAGACGCCGACCACGCAGGATGCTTAGACTCAAGGAAAAGGACTTGTGAGCACTACAATTTCTTGGTGATAAACCGTGTCTTGGCAATCAAAGAAGCAGGATTGTACATCGCTATCATCAACCGGCGAGAATATGTAGCCATGTCCGCGTGTTGTGCTCAAGTCATCCGGATGAGAACACAACTCAAAGACTATGGTTACGTATTTGATGAATCCCGATGTCATGCGACAATCGAAGTGCCATTGCGATCTCGCAACTCGCTCAAAGACTCAAATCAAAGCACATCGATCTACGCTATCATTTCATCAAGGACCACGTGGAGTGGTGCAGCTTGAATTATACTGTAGGCATGAATACCAATTGGCAGATCTTCTCACCAAAGCCTTGCCTCCCGCTAGGTTTAATGAGTTGGTCCACCGAATTGGTATGAGGTGTTTGACTCAAGAGGAATTGGATGACCTCCTAAAACAGTCTTAAAAACCTGTCAAACACCAAAATCTCTTTTGTAAATAAATTTTAAAAAACAAAATACAAAAATATAAACCTGATAAAACAACAAAAATATTCTTCTAATCTAATTTTCTTTCGACATGGCAAGTACATTTCTTCCATCAACACTTTAATCCTTCAAAATTTAGTATTTTTCCGATCAAGTGTTGAGGGGGAGAAAATTATCACTTAACTGTTTCAAAACATCTGCTCTACTTGCATGTTATTATATCCCGTTGTTTCTTTTATCAATGGTGGTAAACTTTTCGGTTAAACCGACACTCCTGACTAAAATTTATAACCTTTCATCATTTATTAAGTCGAGGGGAGTGTCGTCAAAGTTTCTTTCTTAAAATCTTCATTTGGTAACCAAAATGGAAGTTAAAAGGCTTTGTATGAAAAAGGAAAAGGTGGAGGGACCAAAACTGTCAAAAGATGAAAGTAATTTTCAATAAAACTCTTCCACCTAACTTCCACTTCACATTTATTACTCTTAACCTAACAATATCCTACGCATACAAATCGTTCAAGAAATCTGTGTTTTGGATCATCATTTTGTAAGTTGTTTCATAATCTTAACGTGTTTTTAAACATTGGTTTTGATTTTTACATGAATCCAACGGTCAAAACGTCGTATAATCTTGATTTTGTGTTCTACGCGTATGCGTATGAACACATGATCAAGATTGTGTGTTTCTGGTTAAAAGGACAGTGTCAAAACGTTTCTAATACATGAATGATACCATTTTAATCATCAAAACTCACCCAGAATCACGAATTGAATGATTTGTGAAATTAGGGATTATGCGTAGTTTTGGGTGTTTTCAAATGTGAAGGTTTTTGGTCAAAATGATAGTTGTGTGATGTTGATATTATGATGAATTGATCATATCCAGGCCCTATAACAACCCAGAAACACTAATTAAGTCAGAATTAGGAATTAGCGTTTAATGTTCTTGAGTTTGGGTATTTTTGATTCACCACGAATTAGATGTTAAAACTTGGTTTATAGACTCTCACAACATCTTAGAACTCCTAGAAAAACTTTGGTGCATATACTATGGCTAGAAATCCTATGCGTAATTCATGAACCCTAGGGTTTTGACTTACGCGTATGACTTTCTACGCGTAACTGCTTAACTTGCTTTCATGCCATGATCTGTGTTTAAATTGACTATACATGTTAAGATTGATGATATGATGATTTTATTTCAGGCTTGCTACAAGTAAAAATTCAGAATCAAGGTCGATTGTTACTCTACGCATAAGGATCACCTTACGCGTAGGCAGTTATGCGTAAGAGAAATCCTACGCGTAACTACTACGCATAAGGTTCTATAATGGGACTACGCGTATCCTGTGAAGGATAAGCATAAACAGTGACCTCTACGCATAAGGTCTACTCTTACGAGTAAGCCTTACGCAGAAGGTCTTTATACGCCCACGCCGAAGCCCCACGCATAAGGTCCCCTTTTCCCACGCTGTAACATTTCTTACGCTGTAAGTTAGGATCCCACGACAAGCTTTCGCTCACGCATATATCACTACGCTTACGCGTAACTTTGCCAAATCTACGCCTAAGCCTTGATAGACCTTCATTATGAATTGTTACGTACAAACTTGTTAATAAAAATCATATCGTCACGAAACCAATAATGTCACTAATAAACTTAATCGCTTAATATGTTGTGTTAAATATGTGATAACATAAACTTTAAAAATTAAAGTTAACTAACTCACGAAACTTATCACGAAAACATTGGACTATTGAACAAACAAGTGACTTTGGACTCAGAATAATCTTTAACATCGTACATTCAATAATTAGACAATAAAACCTTCGTTGACTAACATTATGTCGCTCGATATGTTGGTTCTTTTGGCTAATGTTATTTCGCATCACGACATGGCATCTTAAATGAATGTGGATGCACCGAAGTTCTCACAATTGTCGACATCTTCCCTAATGGCTATCCTAGAAAGATTGGAAAGAACAACCTTAGGGTTGACTTTGAAACCCTCACATGCTCGAATCTTCTTGTCTCATTGTCGTGGATATTCTAAAGAATCATCCCTACCGTAACATGCTCTCACACTCGCCACAGCACTGTAAATCTACATTCAGCAATTTCGAATTCAATGCAGAGGATCACAGTCAAAGTGCAAATGACAAAGGACGCCAATCACAAACAAGTCACCATCACTCATGCAGACCTACGGGTTGTTCTTCTCATTCCTGAAATCGAGGCAACCGACTTCTTTGCCACTCCTACTGAGGAGACAGTTCTTCAATTCCTGATTGATATTGGCTATGATGAAGCTTCTGGAACTATCTCTAAGCATTCTCATGTGGAGCTTAAGAACATTCCTCAACCGTGGAGAACCCTCTATGTGGAAAACTAGAAGGGGGGTTTGAATAGTTTTACCAATTTAAAACTTCCTTTTAAATATTTAGATCGACTTATGTCAATCTATTTGATTGTTTATGTTGGACGTTGATAGATAGATATATAAACGTGTAATGAAAGATAAAGAGTAAGAAGCACATCACCACGACACAAGTATTTATAGTGGTTCGCCACAAGGACACCTTCCTTGCCCTACTCCACCCCCGAGTCACCTACTCGAGAGTTCGTAAGCACTACAACAACTCCTTATGGCGGTGAAGCCTTCACAACGTCACTTAACCTTTTTCCGGTACAAAGCTAAATACCGAGTTCTTTCACACCAAGGCGAACCACACCTAACACAATGTCGCCTACCCTTTATATGGTGCTAGGCTAACCACCGAGTTCTTTCACACCTTAGGAGAACTAATCCTTCACAACGTCGCTACCCTTTATTAGGTACTAGGCTAAGTACCTAGTTCTTTCACACCTTAGGTGAACTACACCTTCACGACACAACACCTAGTCTCAAGGAGATCTACTCCTTGTTACAACACCATCAAGGATATCACCATCCTTGTATATAAACAAATACATATATGTATAACGATGCACCTCATCGATTATACGACCCAGGCATTCTTCCCAAATGCTACTTGATTTGATTCTTTGGCATCCTTCACTAATGCCTTTGACACAACGCTTGGCACCCTTCACTAATGCCTTCGCCTTGACACCTTTAGCATCCTTCACTAATGCTTTGACACGGATGATGAGCATCTTTCACTAATGCTTTATCTTGACACTTTCGGCATTCTTCACTAATGCCTTCAACCCAACATCTATGGAGAAAGGAAGAACTATCAACAAGATAACCATAGTAGTCTTGATGATGACGAAGCATGACAACTCATGGACTTTGAGCTTGCACGTCTTCAAGAGGTGGTGATCTTTCCTTTAGGAGGAACCTAGTAGATCACACAAAAACAAAAGACAAACTACATAGATCACTTAGATATGAGGTTAGAGGGTTAGAATACTTTGGGGAAGTTTATATGAAAAGCACACATAGAGAGGAAGAAATGGCTCTTTATTTATAGAAGAAATTCTCTTCTGGTTACCCGGATCCCACGGATCCCTACCACAAGGGATCCGGCTAGCACAAAGCTAGGGATCCGTGGTCCGCTCCTCTTTGCCCATGGGTATTTTTGGTTAAGGGTCATGGGTCATGGGTTTTGGGTTGATCCATGGTTTTCTTTCTAGATACAATGTACTTGGTTAAGTGGTATATATAAAACCATGGGTTATGGGTCAAAACCATTTGCTAGTATTTACCCTTTTAGTATATACTTGTATTTACCCAATTTAGCATACACTTAGTTTTTACCCATTTTAGTATACTTAGTTTAAGTATATGTTTAACCCAATATGTAAACACTAGTTGTTGTACATATGTATCTAAATCATAAAATCACTTATACTTGTTTTAGTGTTTTATGTGAAAGCGTAGTGTGTTTAGAAAACTATTAACTCAAACTATTTACGCACTTTATTTGTTTCGTTAAAATGATTTTATATTTGTTATCGACAAAACATTAGAAGATCGTAAAATATAAATAAACGCTTTCATGGCTTATTTGTATTAACAATCTCCCTTTTGTTGATGACAAAACATAAAATTATTTTAAGGAAAATCTAAAATTGTAAAAGTTTGAATTTGTAGTTTTGCTTTCTTCTCCCCTTTTGTCGAAAAAAGTGTTAAAAGAAACTAACACAATTTTTATAAGAGAAAAAAATGTAAAGAGAGCAAGTGACGGAATGGTACTCGTCTTAATCGCCCTTGACGAGTCCATCCTTTGAAAGGCGCCAAGGACATAACGTAAAATAAACCAATTGTGTTTGCAATTAAGTTTGCAAATGGTTCGTCTAAGTTACGAGAACGTGTTCCCCTTTAAATATTGCAATGTTGCAATGGGGTGTCATGAAGTGTAATCCAAAATAGGATTAAGTTTGCAAATGATTTTGCAATGTCGTTTGACACAAAGCTCCCCCTAGCTTTATGGTGTCAATATCTTCATGTGTATTTTGAATAACTATAAAACAAAGGTTAGAAAAAAAAGAGTATAGTGCATAATTTCCCGCAAAAGAGACTCAAGTTAGTAGAAATTTGTGCTTCATATCACGGATCCCACGGTTCCCTTCAAGGAGGATCCGCCTAGTTATCTGGAAGGGATCCGGCTTATTCATTATGCTTTCTTCAAGATGAAGAAATGTCAAGGAGTGCTATTTGAGGAATGAGATATATAACAAGCACAACACACATAATAATCATAGCATAAAAGTATTCATTCAATAAAACAAGAGATACACAACCAAATCTCTAAAACTAAGAGAATGAACTAGCCAAATAGGTGCTACTAATGCTAATAAGTTAACCCAAACTTAAGATTCGACTAAAAGCTTAATGATGATCAAGGATGAGAAAGGTTTCCTAAATGTTCTAAGTTTGACCTTTTGAATATGATGCTTATTGTAGTTTAGGCTTGTTAACCTCTTCGAAACGTTCGAGGAGGTGATAAAACTTGAAACGTTGCTCTTCACGTAGTTCATGTATCAACTTTTCAACATGTTTACAATGATAGCAATCCTTGTCATGGTTTTGGGTTTCTTGAGGTGAAAGTTCAAGTGAAGTGGATTGAGGATTTTCAAATGAAGGAGGATTTGGTGGAGGCTCATTAAGTGGTGACTCTACAATGTTTGAGGGTAGAGGTAAAGAGGCATCAACTTCCATTTGATCGGGTGGTTGCCTTTGATGTCTTCTCATAATCCAAAATGGACTATTGGGAGGAATAATAGAGTTTGCTTTTGGATCAAGTGTTGATTCAACACTTTGATTTTGTTGCTCAATCTTTTCAAGTGAATTAGTTGGTAATGGTGAAAGATGAGATGGCCAAGAAGGTAAAGCTTCTACATTGTGAGAGTGTGGAGATGATTAGGGGATGGCTCTAGGTATTAATGAACTAGGTTGAGTTGTGGAGGGTATGTTTGGTATAATAGAATTTGGTGATGAAATCTTAGTGAGAACACTTTTCTTGGGAATTAGTTTGATTAGTTTCCTTGGTGTAGGAGAAATCCTAGCATAGGTGGACTTAACCGGAGATGATTCGGTTGAGGAAACTTCGTGTATGATTCTAGCAAGTTTCTTAGGTGGTTTTTGAGTGGATGAGTAAGCACTAGGAGCTTTTCTCATGATGAAATGACTAAGGAGGATGGTTGTAATTGCTGATAATTATGTTTGTGTTTGATAACTAAAGTGTTCTTGGTAATGTGGGTTATAAAGGGAAGAACTTTGCAATTGCATTTAAGACTTAATCCACTAATGTTCTTGGAAATGTGATGATTGACATGCACAAGGCTAAGATTCAGAGTTTCACTGATCTAGGAACTCATTTAAGATGAGATGAAGTGTTTGAATTAGGAAGATGAGTTGAAATGATTGTTTTATCTATGTTTGACATAAACTGTCACCCGGATCCCACGGTTCCCTCTTTGAAGGGATCCGGCTAGGCTAATCCTAGGGATCCGACTCTTAACAGTTATGACAGGTTTGTAATGAGGTTTCTGGGAGCTAAAGCTTATCTCATTTTGAATGTTTCAGTTCTCCTAAGGGTTTAGGATGAAGGAGTACTTGAATGATTAGAGGTAATAAGTGTTATATCAAATGATTGCTTTTTATGGAAGAGGGATGGGACAAGAAGACTACCAATGGATGTCCAAGGATAACACTAAAAGTTATGAGGGTGTCAAGTCATAATAAATGATCCTAGTGATCAGGTTTTAGCTTGAGGTGATATTAAGAAAAATTCTTAAAAATTTCAAGAATTGAAAAACTAATTTTTGTCTTACCTTGAGATATAAAAGATTAGAAGCAATTTCCTAAAATTGTTTAGCTTGCATTCTTAAAGTGTTTTGGGAGGTGAGAGATAGTTAGTGAGTAGTTGAAGCGGAAATATGGTGAGTTTTGGATGTGTTGATAAAATCGACTAAGATCTTAAGTAAGCCTTCTAAGCCTTTCTCATCCTTGAAGTGGACTTAGTTGGGTTCTAAAACATATGCCAAGCTAATGTGATGTTATCTAGAAAGCGCTTTGATGAGTCGAATGTCGCATTGTTGGTCCGATGTCACGGATCCCACGGTTCCTTCAAGGGAAGGATCCGCTAGGCTAATCCTAGGGATCCGCATCCGCAGATCGTAACCAACACGTAACCTACACGTAAAATGATGTGATTTTGTACACTATTAAATCTATAAAACAAGCAAATAGGAACAAGCAAGTAATCATAAAACATCACTAACAAGGTAAAGTAACAATATCCAAAATACCATAAACTAAAATACTAAAGAGAGGTCATTCAGATATACAATAAATGAAACTAAGCACATTCCTATTGTCTCTTTCACAATTCTTCCTTTTCCTTTTGACGGCTTAGTGAGGTTGTAAGCGAGGATTTGAATCATGCCTCTTATTTGTTTAAATTCGCGGTCTCGTTTGGAATGGTTGGAAGTTGTTCTTGGTATTCAAGGATTTCCAATTTGATGTTGGATACGGGTCGATGTCTTCCTCATCTTCTTCTTCTTCTTCTCCTACCGAGGAGTCCGAGAGAGCTTCGTTTCTCTCCATTGACCATGAACCGCTTAGAGGGTTGTTTGGTAAGAGGTACCATGACGTGATCGGAGAGGTAATGATCATCGTTGATAGGGGATGGTTGCAATGCACTAACATACTTACAAAGTCGTGTTAGAGCATACCATATGGAAGTACCATGTTGAAGCTTTGAATACCCCACCATTCTCCTTACCATGTAGTAGGCAAGATTAAATGGCCTTTGGTGGGTAAGACAATAGATCATTTGCACAAGACATGCGCTTGGATGATCTTTGTTTCAAACTAGGCTAATGATGTTTTCCTAAGGATTTCTTCCCATTTTCTAAACATGGGATGCATTTCAAAAGTTCCATTTTAAAAGGGTCACGGTGAATGAGCTTTTTGTTACGATCGAACGGGATTGGTTGGTCCTAATTTTAAAGATGGTATCACGAATAGTTTCGTGGATTGTCGAGAGGAGTGTGAGAGAGGCTTGGGATCAAGTGCACGGTTTTGAGAGTTAATTGCCCAATCTTGAGAGTACATACAAATTCCTCACAAGGAATGCGAAGAATTTGAGCAAAAGTGTTGAGAGGAAGAGTAAAGTTTTGTGTGTTGATGATAAAGGCGATTGAGATGCTATTATCGGTGTTCCTAATGATCCTAAAGCTTTTGTAGAATTCAAAAATAAAAACCGGACAAATTTGTTCATCAATGTCAAGAAGGCAATCAAAGTTGATTGTCGAGAAAACTTGACGAATGTCGGTATCTTCAAGGAAACATTCCTTGACTACACGACCTTCGTGAATAAGTCGTTTTGTGAGGCTTTTGAAAATTTTATGGTTAGTTTTGGTCAGACCCCTTTTACGATAGTAATGAGTAAGGTAATGGACGGTGTCATGATGATCTTGTTGAGTGGCTTTGGGCATGGTTGGTCCTAAAAATACAAAATTTTCAGTTAGGTTAATTTGGTTGATATGGGTTTATGGTTTTGATTTGTATTAACAATGTTGTGAACACAATGTGATTTAAAAAACCCCTTTTCATGATGAATTTGAAAAACCCTAATTAATTGATTAGAAATTAAGAAACCATAAACCCTTGAATTAAGATGATGAAAATTAGAACAAGTTAATGTAATTACTTACAATGGTGTTCTAGGAAGGAATACTTGAAATTATGGAAGCCAATGAGGATTAATTCAAGAGCTTGGTCGTTTTGTTTTGTGTGAACAGAGGAAAGTAAACAATGGTGAAATTTTGAAAGCGATAGTCGAGTTCTGCTCCACTGTCCCCGGATCCTTTGTATTTGGGATCCGGCTAGTACAACTAGAGGGATCCGGCTACTGTGAACAAAAAAAGGGTTGTTTGGCATTATTTTTGTAGTAGGCTTATAAATTAGCTTACAAAAATAGTTTGGAAGTATTTAGATGAAGATTGTTTTTGGATGACGGCGTTTGATGAATCACATATCGAGGGTTCATATGTGACGACGGCGTTATTTTGACGAATCAAAAGGAATACTATTCCTGATGATGAAAAAGACGGAAAAGTGTCGAAAGAGACTTCTAACGATGCTAGTGATTATTAAACTATGAAATAAATTGAACTCATGTAACCTATCTAATGAAGGGTAAAACATACCTCTATGCTTCTTGGTTTGGCTTAATACCAAAAATACTTCATGAGCTTTTAAAGTAATCCTTTGTACTTGGTGTACGTAAGTTGTGATTACTTTATAGATCCTTCCTTGAATGTTGTCTTCATTATTCTTTGAATGAAGATTATGGAGAGATTCTAGCATGAAGACTTCTTGAAAACAAGAGTTGTTAGAATGGTCTATCAATGTCAAACAAAATGATTTAAAAGAAAATATGACCTTAAAAAATCCTTCTTTGTAGTTTTCAAACATACACGATCGTATCAAGTCTTTAAAGTACAACATACTTTAAGAACCTTGGTAACGAAGCTCGATGCCAATTGTGGAAAACTAGAAGGGGGTTGAATAGTTTTACCAATTTAAAACTTTCTTTTAAATATTTAGATCGACTTATGTCAATCTATTTGATTGTTTATGTTGGACGTTGATAGATAGATATATAAACGTAATGAAAGATAAAGAGTAAGAAGCACATCACCACGACACAAGTATTTATAGTGGTTCGCCTACAAGGACACCTTCCTTGCCCTACTCCACCCCCGAGTCACCTACTCGAGAGTTCGTAAGCACTACAACAACTCCTTATGGCGGAGAAGCCTTCACAACGTCGCTTAACCTTTTTCCGGTACAAAGCTAAATACCGAGTTCTTTCACACCAAGGCGAACCACACCTAACACAATGTCGCCTACCCTTTATACGGTGCTAGGCTAACCACCGAGTTCTTTCACACCTTAGGAGAACTAATCCTTCACAACGTTGCCTACCCTTTATTAGGTACTAGGCTAAGTACCTAGTTCTTTCACACCTTAGGTGAACTACACCTTCACGACACAACACCTAGTCTCAAGGAGATCTACTCCTTATTGCAACACCATCAAGGATATCACCATCCTTGTATATAAACAAATACATATATGTATAACGATGCACCTCATCGATTATACGACCTAGGCATTCTTCCCAAATGCTACTTGATTTGATTCTTTGGCATCCTTCACTAATGCCTTTGACACAACGCTTGGCACCCTTCACTAATGCCTTCGTCTTGACACCTTTAGCATCCTTCACTAATGCTTTGACACGGATGATGAACATCTTTCACTAATGCTTTCATCTTGACACTTTCGGCATTCTTCACTAATGCCTTCAACCCAACATCTATGGAGAAAGGAAGAACTATCAACAAGATAACCTTAGTAGTCTTGATGATGATGAAGCATGACAACTCATGAACTTTGAGCTTGCCCGTCTTCAAGAGGTGGTGATCTTTCCTTTAGGAGGAACCTAGTAGATCACACAAAAACAAAAGACAAACTACATAGATCACTTAGATCTGAGGTTAGAGGGTTAGAATACTTTGGGGAAGTTTATATGAAAAGCACACATAGAGAGGAAGAAATGGCTCTCTATTTATAGAAGAAATTCTATTCTGGTTACCCGGATCCCACGGATCCCTACCACAAGGGATCCGGCTAGCACAAAGCTAGGGATCCGTGGTCCGCTCCTCTTTGCCCATGGGTATTTTTGGTTAAGGGTCATGGGTTGATCCATGGTTTTCTTTCTAGATACAATGTACTTGGTTAAGTGGTATATATAAAACCATGGGTTATGGGTCAAAACCATTTGCTAGTATTTACCCTTTTAGTATATACTTGTATTTACCCAATTTAGCATACACTTAGTTTTTACCCATTTTAGTATACTTAGTTTAAGCATATGTTTAACCCAATATGTAAACACTAGTTGTTGTACATATGTATCTAAATCATAAAATCACTTATACTTGTTTTAGTGTTTTATGTGAAAGCGTAAGTGTGTTTAGAAAACTATTAACTCAAACTATTTACGTACTTTATTTGTTTCGTTAAAATGATTTTATATTTGTTATCGACAAAGCATTAGAAGATCGTAAAATATAAATAAACGTTTTCATGGCTTATTTGTATTAACACTCTACATCATCATCACCAAATCGGTCTCTGGTCGTGATAGTAGATATGAGCATCCCAAGCTCATGGAACTACAAATTTTCTGGTCATTAATCAACAAAAAGGACATCGAAATTGAAGCACTGTTATGGGAAGACATGATGTCATTTCACAAGAAACTTGGCTCAAAGATTCCTATGTCGATACACAAAATTGTTGATCCAGAGAGCACTTGGACTTCATCCCGATATTCCACTAAGGCTCAATGACCCAAACAATCATGATATGTTGACCGAGCCTACCCTATCATCGTAATCAAGGAATCGTCTACAAAGAAACAGTGGTGTCAGACACCGATCACCTTCGCCTAAAGAAATCAAAAAGCTCGAGACATAAAAAGGTATCTAGTTGCGTAAAAGATGGCAAAGTTGGTCATCTCGATGACAAGTCTTCGAACACCTATAAGGAGAACCGAAGAAGAGGCAGGTGAAGTGTTGCAGCATCGAAAGTCATAGGAAGTTTCCCAAAAGGAATCCTCCTCGTAAAAGGACTGCCTCTAAGGAAGCTGCTCCCATTCCTTACCTAAACCTCGAACCGCAGAGAAAGCTAATTGACGAGGACTCGATGAAACCGAATCGTAAGAAGAGATTACATACTCAAAGCGCTAAAGATGAAACCACAACAGTATCTAAACCTCCCACCTCAAGCTAACATTGGAAAAGGAAAGACTCCGTACTTGTGCCATATGAAGAAAGCTCGAAAGTGATGAAGAGCAACCGGATAAATCCTACAGAAGAAGTTTAAATTAGTTAGACACCTTCAAAAGCTAAAGAATTTGAACAAGAACAAATGGGTGGCCCTGAGGGTCGAGTGGTGGTGTCCACTCTTCACCGTGTCCCGATGCGGTTAATCGACCCGATAAGGGATCCGTGCCACCACTCTTGTGCAACAACAAACACTTGTGGAGGAGTCTACGATTATAACATTGAGGAACCGTAAAAGGATAAGACCGAGAAAGAGAAAACGATGAAGAAGCTAAGGCTCGACGGAAGAAAAGGCTAACTCGGACAAGATGACGAAGAGAATTATGATGATTATCTTCTCAACAGCCTAACTTGCTCCAAGGAGGATACCTCGCACCTCCTAAGGACCCCGAGCCTCCTCATGTCTCCTCATCATCGATTCTTCATCTCATTCCTCACCACCACCATCTAAAAGATCAACCAAATCAACATCCAAATCGGTGAAGAAGCCCACCGATCTTGGATATCTCATGCTCATAAAAGAATTGGGAATGTGTCAAACAAGTCGAAGAAAGACATCCTCCAAAGGAAGATGAATTTCTATGTTGATCGACACAAGATATTCATGATGATCTCGACAAGATGCAAGAGGAAAGGAGTATGTCCGTAAGCTCATGAAAGATGATCTTCAAGGAAAATGGATGAAATGATCAAAGGATACACTCAACAGTTCCTTATGGAGGTCGTTCGAATCGACAAAGCGTATGTATACCGCATAACCGTATCCAAATCTGCTGCATCTAGCCAAACAAGCCATGAAATCAACTCCGATGAATTTAAGCATCAATCCGCTTGAATCTACAATCTTCTCGGATGATGAATTGGTGAACCGCTAGTAGCGCAAATGTTGACACACTCGCAACGTTTGCCTCACACAAGCTAAACTGTTTGAAGCTCTCATCGAATACCAACTCGTGTCCTCATTTCGAGAAGAAGTCGTTAGGCCCAAACGCTCAAGAGATGATGAAGACAAAGATCGGGATAAGGATAAAGAGCCCAAACGATCAAAGAAGTCCGATGTATCATCCTCTATTCAAGACTCGATGCAACCTCCACCACAACGGACTCCTGCACAACAAAGATCACCTCCTCATTCTTCTACCGATAAACCTCAGACTCGAGTTACCGCCCGAGACTCGTAAAACCGGTGATCACTTTGAGTATACGGTGGTGACGATGAGGAAGTCCGTGAGCCCTACAACAACCCACCTCTCCCAAACAAGTTAAGAAACCGTAATCCTCATCTAGGCCAAAACAAAGAAGAAGAAGGCGCCAATGACCGACGTCAGATCATGGCTAGATGAAGATACAACATGTGAGTTTGAATGGTTTTCACACTTGTCAATTCCACTCCCTACCTCAAGAAGGTCAAGATCCGTAGACGGTAATACTTTGGAGCATGCTAAGATTATGCAAGAAAAGTGATATGTGAAGAAGATGACGAAACCGAGTTGAGGCGAATCAAGAATGAAGCTTTTCAACTGTGGAAAGATAGCTCGAAAGTGCCATCGAGGTCGAATATCACCTTGAAAACATTGCTCGAGCTATGTCTAACAACATGGATTGGCTCAACCCGTAGCAAACATCGACTTCACCAAACGGACAACCCTCCATATTACACCGATCGGTCTAAACCACTACCAACGATCGCCAACCGATGAACCTAGGATTCCATTCAGATATTTCTTCAACAAAGACTTGGAATTTCTTCTACACGGTGGCAATGGATCAAGGAAATACGCTACATCTTTGACACTTCCATTCCCAAAGAAGAATATACTCAAACCGCATAGCTATCGAGGAAAGAGCTAATCACTTGTTCTCCAACAAAGTGGAAGCATACAACCGAGATGCAATGTACGGATTCATCATTGGTCGAACGTCAAGAATCTACTACCAAGCTTCCGTGTTCGAAGTCTCAACATGCGGTGTTCAAGATTAAGGATATCGTTGCCATCAAACACGTTGATCCGTCGACCAAATGGGACTACACTTTTCTTAAGAAGATTGTGGTCAAAAGGCAAGATGAACGGATTATGCATTCTCAAGTCGACTTTGAGAATTTGTCTCTCAACGACATTGAAGATATGTACCTTGCCAAAGTGCGTGGTCGCATGAGGCAATTCTCAATCAAGTACAACGTGAATTCATCAAGTCACCGCTCATCTTCATCGAAGCATAGCCATCAAAGAACGTAGAAGATCTCCACCGGTCGTTGAATCATATCAAACCCGTGTTAACTTCACTCCACCTCGCCTGATCTTCCCGACATCAACCACTCTCACAATATACACTCATCAAGAAACCATTCGGCGTCGTTTACCGCAGTGAACTTCGACGAAATTGCTTAATGGCGTGTTGTGATCTTCACAAATTTGGGGATCACACTTTGAAGATGGTTAGGACGGATTGGCTTATAGGTTGAAGGATATACGTCAAATGATTGGGTCTCCTAAGCGATGGAATTCTCGGGATCGAAGGGATGTGCGGAGAATCATCAAGATGATTGATGAAAGGTTGTATAGAAGGGATCGCCTCGTAAGATTGAAAGCTATGTTGGTCGTCGACCTAGGATTAACATCACCGGCTTTCAACGCCCGATTCACACTCTGGCGACATCTCTGGACTTCCGGTACCCCTTGAATTGCTTCTTTCATTATAAATTTGGATGTGTGATTATATATGTCTATGGCTTGTGCACACATAACAGTGTACAACCCGTTCTTGTCAAAAAGGACCCTGTGGTACGCTTCAGTGACACAATCCTTATAAAAGGAGCGAAAGCTTCTTACTTTTGAGTAAAACCTATCAAACCTTTTATTTTTCAAGGATTTGCTCAAAAGGTCAAGTACTTCCCCGTATGTGTTTTTCAAAACCTCAACCGCTTATATCACTTGTTGAGGGGGAGTATTTGATTAAAACTTTGTTCACAAATTGTTCATAGTGGTCATCTTCCCGCAACACTCGAAATGGTCATATTTATTCTCAACTTTTCAAAAATAACATTTTATATGCCATTTTGAGGGGAGAAAATTATTTGATAAGAAATATGTTGTGTAAATGCAAATGAATCTTTGTGTAATAGACTTAACCTACGTAATTGACGGTACTAAACTGTTAGTAACTCGAAAAGACTTGTCTGGACGGGTAATAATTTCAAGCTAGTTCGCTAGTAATGTAAACGTGTCTCGAAAGGACTTGTCCGAGTAGAATGTACCATTCGAGAAACTCTTGGTAGACATGAACTCGACGGGTTTGACAACCTTTCGAGGTTTTTACACCTTCAAGGTAGTTATTAGAGCTAGTTGTCACCTAAAAGTCGACAATGTAACTCTTTAACTATGCAATGTAACCGTGTCTCATGGGGATTGTCTATCTTGAGTTGATCAATTCAAAAGTGCGCTCTTTCCTCTCATGTGCAAATAACCGTTAAAACTCTTAAGCACATGAGGAGGGGAGTATTTATGCAAAATCTTATCTCAACAATGGTTCAAAATGTTTTCATTCACAAACACCGTGAGAGATTTTTCAAATAAATGGTTTTATGGCAACATAGGTTAGTCATGGAGTGATAAGGTGACTAAGGTTAGAATAACCGTCCTATGATCCGCTAGAGTCGGAGGGATCTACCCAAGGACATCACAAATAGTTAGTACTTAGAAGTCCTTAGGTATGATTATAAAAGGAGAAAATGAGAATCGGAGAAAGAAGGAGTTGAAGAATTAAAAGAAATGCAAAGAAAAGGGTGAAAAGAAATAGCCCTCCAAATTATTCAACTTAGGCGTACACGGGTTCAATTCATATACTCTTGGTTGTCACTTAGTGACGCCGGTATTGAAGATTAAAAGTCGTCATGGACCCAAAGTGAAGCATGCACTAAACCTTCTTAGCCACTCAAGTTTCTCTCACGTAAGCTTGTTTCATTCTCACTGGAACCCTACGTAAACTATTGGCTTTCTCTTAGAGATCATTGGTATTGAAGAAGGAGACCCTCTCCTAGTCTCCGCTCAGAAAACCAAAACACACTATTGAGTCTAGAGCCACGAGATTCATCAAAAGATCTCTTAGGTACACTTGACATCTCATCACTTGTTGATCAACAAATAAGATTATCGGTGGTTCATATCGAGTCCTTCACAGATCTTAGCAACTGTCGAGAACATTTATGAGAGGTTCACATCCGTGATCCTCGGTGATTGAATGGAAACTCCCGCCTGGTCAACATCAAATGACCGACAAAGCAGTCACTTCGGTAACTCCCGTGGATTACGCTTAGTGTGTCTCAAACGGTCTGATCGTGAGGTGATACTTGGTGTACCTCGACTCATCCGAATGTAGATGTACTTCGCACATCGCGTTATCTCACTTGTGGGACTCGGTTCAGAACGGCCTTTGTAAGAATTAGAGTTGTGTTTTTCACACTATGTCGTTAACACTCTCAAAGTTCAAACTTGTAAGTGCCGGAATCCGCTTATTACTAACCGCTTGAAATGTTTTCTTCTTATGGAAGCTCGGAGCGGGATGATCGTGCGATTCTTCTCATGCTCACGCCAATATCATCGCTAATGGAAGTTCTATCCAAAAGCAACACAACATCGAATGATTCCTCGTCAAATCAAAGAATCTACAAAGTTAAAGACTTAAAGAACTTCATCAAGAATGAATCCCAACGTCAAAGAGCGTGTGAGCATGTTGAAGAATGACGTGGAGACACCAGAGCGGCGAAGGCACTGAGGCGCACTTGATGCGCACAACAACATACTATCACTTTCATCACAAAGAACAATGATCAAAGAACAAAGTTAAAGATGAAGTCAAAGCATAACCGCTCAAAGAAGACAATTTCTCTACACTAGGGAGATTGTTCGAATCAAGGCAATTCTCCTCACAAGAAAGAAGAATGTCAGAAGACGTCAGTGCTACTATTACATCAACGCCTTCACCGTTCATCACCAACACTTGAGGGGGAGATTGTTGGAATCACTCCTAAACTATAATTCAAGTGTTAGTTATTCTTATGTAATAGGTAGCTTATTATAGCCTTTATGTTTGTTATTAGCCTTAAGCTTATGTAGAAGGCCCATGAGCTTAGGCCCAAGCCCATAAAGGAAAGGATGGGAACTAGGAGTGTTGCCCTAGCTTCCCTCCTATAAATACTCTTGTAAACCTTCATTTGAAGGTTGGTTGTTCAATTTACTCTTTCACTCATACTCCTACGCGTAACTGTCTTTACTTATCGTGTGTGTGTGTTTGGTTTACTTGTTCAATCGCCTTTATCTCTTTCTTGTAAGCTTGTGTGGTAAATCTAGTGACCTAACACCAGATAAACAACTCTTTGTACATTGTGTTTCGATGTTTCAAGTCCCTTTCAATAGTGAGAAAGTATGATAATAATGTGCACCCAAATCAGTATCATCAGTACTTGCTAATGGTCAAGTAAGCAATTATAGCTCAATTTTTTAAATATCACATGTGAGCAGTGACGGACCCAGAAAAATGGGATGTGGGGGGCAATTTTTTTTTTTTTTTTACGATAGCAACAAAATGCGAAAGAAAAAACTAGAAACGTAATGATAAATTGAATATTTTTACTTAGACATGAAAGATTTATAAGGCTTTAAAGAGTTAAATGTTGGATTTTAGTATGTAAGTGGGGCAATTTGAGTTTTGGTGGGGTCACTTTCGAAAAAATGTCAAAATTACATAAAAATTACACTAAAATATCAACTTTTTCGGCTAGCCATGGGGGCGCCTGCCCCCACTCTAACATGCTAGGTCCGTCCCTGCATGTGAGATAAGTAATGCTCCTGACACCAATTGTTCTTTCTACTGATGTTTCTATTTTTTGTGCCCTCTTTATCACACGGCTTCATTACACATCAGGTTTACATGTCAACAAATTTAAAATGAGTTGCTTTTATTGTTTCAGCTATTTAATATTCATCATTCTTCACTCAAGAATTTCGTATGCACCTCCTGCTACTGTATTTCACCCATGTTGACCAGTTCATAAAGAATGGGTCATATCTACCACACGTGTCATATTCAAACATTTTTTAAGAGGGAAAAATGTGATCTTGGTTAGTTTATTTTTGAGAATATAGCGCAGGTAACAAAATCGAGTATTGAGGGTGGTCATGTTAGGCTCTTGCACTGTTTGATCACATGGCCATATTTGACATTTTTAGCCTTATGTTTGCATATATCGACCATTATGTATACGTGTACATGCCAGGTGTTTATCGTATCATTGACACATTACTTATTATTTCCTTCAACAAATAATTGAACCTATTTATGTTCTTTGTTATTTATTAATTTATTCACACACGTAACTCCTTAATGTGTCTCGCGTTAAGAGAAAATAATATGAAGATTGTTATTTGCGTTGAAGACGGCAAACTTACGAATAGCACACCAAACATGCAGTGGTTTACAAAGTAGTGCTACAAAATTTATGATCATATGTAACCAATGGCACAATAGTTTGAAGGAACTACGTGTATCTAACTGATTATTATAGATCAACTAAAAAGACGTCGACAAGTGAATGAACATGCTTTTAGGTTTCTGAAATGAAAACAAGTTCATCAAAAAATAAAAACCACAATATGTGCTTATGATTATCTAAAGATCAACTAAAAAGCCAAATGAACCAACATTCCCATAGATTCTCGCGATAAAAACAAGTTTATCAAAAACAAAAGCCACAATATGTTCTTATGTAGCTTTATGTTTTCTTTTGGTTTTTTGACTATTTGTTTGGATGCAGTTACAGTACGTTTCATTTGTAGAAAGTTATCGTATACGCATGTGTTCTTTTCTACAATATATTCACGTAATACACAAATCATTATCTACTTTTGTGGTCTCTCTTTAAAATACCCGTGAATTTCACGGGTCTTTTAGCTAGTTACATATAAAGGTATTTTACAAGAGTGATAAGTGTAGGGAGGATTATACACGTTTTCAAAAAGAACGTGAACATGAGAGTTACGATTATTAAAAAGATATACATGTGTGTTTGTTAGAGTCAAATGCTTGTATCGAATCATAATGGATGTTTTGCAGAATTTTTTTTTCCAGATTCTAAAGATATAAATTTTCCGAATTTTTCCGTAAAATCGCAGACCGGTTTGTCGGGATAACTGACGGCGTCGGGAGGAGTAGAAACAACTTATAACTTTTTCTCGTTTTACGTACTACTTATAAATTTTGGAATTTCTCAAGTCTTAATTTTCCAGAAAATCTGTGAACATCCATTCCACAAACATTATATCCTAGTTTAGTAGAGTCATATATAGTGTTACCGCCGATTTTACGCGAAGGTTTCGTTTTTTTTTTTTTTTTCAAGTGTGCAGGTTTTATTTATCAAGAAGAAGATACATAAGATTGGATGGAGCTTTTCACACATACATTCTTCTTGAAGAAGAATTTAACCACTACTTCACACGGATCCTACCGAGCTAATCAGGGGAGTATTAGTTTCTTTCGTTTTTAATTACCTTCCATTATCATAACTTTGATACTTTCGGGAGCATTGGGGACAATGTTCGGTTTAAGTGTAGGGAGGAAAATAAACGGTAACTTTGAAACTATGCTTATCCTTGACTATTTGCCTTGTCTAATTTCAATTGTGTAATAAACCATGAGAAATATCGGTTAGGGTAATTTTGGCACCAAATTTAAATTTTTTCATGACATGTAGGAGTGGGCCATTAGTCTTAATAAAGCATCTCATGGATAGGAAGTTATATGACTAGCACAAAACCTTTTACCACTCAAATTCCACCCCAAAATGTGAGGATCGCCCTTAGATTTGTAGGAATTAAAGCATTCATCTTTAATGCTTCGAGAGTGTACCGGTAGTATAATTGATTCTAGAACTTGTTTTGTGATGCATTCCGAGATCGCTAGTGAGACTACACTTGTGTAGTTAGGAATAACTAAATGATAAGAGGCATTAGGATAACCCTTGTTTGATACCCGTATTATAATTACTTCTTCCACATCGGTTGAGTAATTCCCCCACACCCTTGCGTTGTACTCATCTTTAGTACACGATACCCCTAGTTAACCCCTCAGAGCCTATCCTTTTCGCGGTTCTTGTGATTTTTCGGTTTTCCGGAATATAAATGAAGAGCATTGTTTACAATCCACCCCCAAATGTACACCCACATCACCTTAGCCTACCTTGTATGCACTCACTATTAGTGCATTATTGTTATCATACTAAACCCTTAGTTCAATTATCTAGTTGCTTGCATAAGTTGCTAATTCGAGTCATATCCTTAGTACACAGTTTTGGGACGATTGGGACTCATGGGAAAAGTTAAACTTTATGAAGTGACGGGAAGGAACGTTAAATTCAAATTCCATTTATTTACGTAATAATGTACTCCAAGTGTTTTGATCTTTTCAATTCGGGTCAAATTAGTGTTAGAGTAATAAAAACTCAAGTGTAGGGATGTGCCTATAAATTCCTATTACTTTGATGTTATCGTAGAGGATGATAGAGTAAAAGTGTATGAAAAAAAAGAAAAAAAAGGAAAAAACATATGGGCTACCATCCTACATCTATCTTTAAATTTATGTTTGTTTGTTTTATATTTATCTAGAGTTTAGAGTGTCGAGTCTTGGCTTAGAAACGCCATTCTTCTCATGCTTGTAACATAAAGATTTTTGACTTGCCACCACTAAATCGCCTATCCCACCAAACCCTTTGTTTCCCTACCGTAAGCCTAACATTACAACCCTTTAAAAGACCTCTTAGATAGTTTTTCCTAGGTGCTTACGCCAAAGTGATGGAGGTTTGATCTAGTCTCAAGCTTATGGTAATCTATGTACTAGGACCGGTTAATGAGTGTTTATCTTCCATTTCCAATTTTATATATTTCATATACACCCGAAAGATGAGAGTATCCAAACACCACTTGTGAGGTACTAGTATGTAATTTCCGTGCTTGTTATGACTTTTGCGGGGCTTATACTTGTTGTGAATTGTTCTAAACTAATGCTTCATGACCCCTAACTTATAAATTAATTGGCCAAAAGTACATTTGCTTGAGGACAAGCAAATACCAAGTGTAGGGATATTTGATAAGGATTTAAAAGTTACACTTTTGAGGGGTCATTTAAGCCCTTAATCGACCACTTTTATATCCGTTATTGCTTAATTTCGTTTCTTTTCACCTTTTAGGTCTCTTGAAGGCAAATTGCTGGAATGACACTTATTCGGATGAACAGGCGTGAATATATGAAGAAAATGGCCAAGTCAAGATCAAGACACTCAAGCTGCTGGAATTGAAGGTGACGGCGTCACAGTTTGAGGGCGATGCCGTCGCAACGTGCTCCAAATTTGTGACCGCTCAGTAGCGAAATTGCTATTTTGTACCCGACGACTTTAGGTTTTAAAGAGTAGGGCGTCACAACTTAGACGGCCTAGATTCAGATCCCAACGGCGTAAGAAGATGAAGCCGACGGCGTCACAACCGTAAGGTGTCGCCGTCACAAGGTTGACGTGGTCAAGACGAAACCATAATGACGGCGATCCGACGGCCTCACTTTTAAAGAGTGACGCCGTCGCAAGTTGTAACTCTATATATAGAATTCTAATTTTCAGACTTTTAAAGAGGTAGTTTTGTGGAGTAAAACCTAATAACGATTTTTGGCTGTCTTGGGAAGTATCTGAGGGTTCTCATACCCTATTTTACAACAAGATAAGTAATTTACTTCATTGATTTAATTATGTCTTCAATTGTATGTGTGTATGCTTGCATGTTTTTCATGTCCGGCTAATTTACTTGTGTGTTTGCTTAGATCTATGAAACCTAGGTATTGAATATTGATTAGTTGTCTCTTATCGTAATTGTAATTGACCTAGGATTGCGATATGTCATTCGTTGTGTTTTTAATGCTTGAGTAATCTTTGTGAACATTAGTTTATAATCGCCTAGAGTTGTTGTAGGCTAAAAATCCAAAGATAAGGTTAGAGTTAGTTTATGAATCCTAGAGATTTCATAGGCAATAACCTTAAGGTAGTCTCAAAGAGTTAGGGAAGAAAGCATACCCTACGACCTTAGAAGACACAACGCTTTAAGAATAAGGACGTGACAATTCAACTATCAATAGAAGATAACTAGGGAGTAATAGCATCTAGGTAAACACATTTTTAATCATCATACGAGCACACATCAATTAGACATAGACTACCCCTTAGTTTAGTTAATTAGACTAGATAATAGTAGAGTAATCGGTAGAAATACCACCCACCAAATCCAATACCACGAGATTCGTAATTGCAATTTTCTAAAGAATATAAAAAAATAATCTTCCTCAACCCCAACCTTAGCGTAGTAACTTCTCACTAGTATTCCTATTCCCCTAAAGAACGATATCAATCCCTAGGCTTACCCTAATACTACACTACAATGATTAGGTTCACTACCTAGGTGGTTGAAAAACTTGCTCGAAGAAACGGAAGTTTCCTTTGACCCCGAACGCGCATTGTACGCTTATCAAGTTTTTGGCGCCGCTGCCGGGGAATAGAATAGCTAGTTAGATTTCCACCTCGTGTAGGTTCCTTTGCTTGATTCCTATCAAGTAGGAGTTTTTCTCATTTTTTGCTTCCTTGTAGTCTATCCCCTTCTTCGTGACCTTTGTTAGTAACCCCATCACTTTTCATCATGGAAGGTGATAACCCACCAAACAACAACCTACCACTTGATCCAACTTTTGCCAACTAAATCCGAGCTGTATTGTTAATGAAATTGGAGAGCTTAAGAACTTGAATAGGATAATTGAAAGTGCACTTGAGGAAGCCCTTAGGGAATCCACCAGCACTTTAGATTGTAATTCAACCTCAAGTGATTCAGATTATGAGTTAGAGGAAGGAGATTATAAGGTATTAGAAGTTATGGAAGGATGTAAGGAGGAGGAAGAATTTAAGGAGTATTTCGATTCATACCCTAATGGGAAGGAAACCGCCTATCACTATAACGTAGTTAACTTCCCGCATACACCTTTCGAGCCTTGCATTAGAAGTGGTGACCCTAAGAATATTAAGATACCGTGCATGATTGGATTCTTATATAGGGATCACAATTACATTGACTATAAGGCACCCATGAACATAATGTCTAGGCTCTACTACAATTGGATCATGAGCGAGAAGTTAAGACCTATGCGGGACCCCTTTCACCCTAGGAAAGTGAGTAACTATGTTGGGAGGGCCAAAGGATTGCATGTCTTCGTAGGTAACTTCACATATAGGTGTGATTTCATGATCTTGGAGAATGTTAAGGGCATCATTGATGGGTTTTTAGGAGATGTGATACTTGGGAGACCATTTACTGAGGAATCTAAGATGGTTTATGATCAAGAGGAAGGAATAGCCAAGTTCTATAATGGGACCGAATGTGTTAAGTATATAATGCCCTACAAAAATAAAAAGTTTGAGGGTATTGACGATCTAGATGTAGACAACATTCCAGCCTTTGAAGTAGATTGGGAGAACAAGGTTTACTACACCGCTTGTCTAGAGTTAGGCCATGAGTATATTCGTGATGAGAGAAGAGTGAAGGAAATCGAATGGACTCTAAGATAAGAGGAACGTAGGGGCACGACTTTGAGTCTAGCTACACGACTTATAAATAAAGAAAAGCGCTTCGTGGGAGGCAACCCATGTTTAATTGTTTGCTTGTTTTTGTGTCGTATTTGTTTTTTAGTGATTGTTTATTCTCATGTTTGAATTTGTGAAAATGCTTTATTTTGTCTTTAACCTCGTCTTAATTACATATAAAGGTATTTTACAAGAGGGATAAGTGTAGGGAGGATTACACACGTTTTCAAAAAGAACGTGAACATGAGAGTTACGATTATTAAAAAGATATGCAAGTGTGTTTGTTATAGTCAAATGCTTGTATCGAATCATAATGGATGTTTTTCAGAAATTGTTTTTCTAGATTCTAAAGATATAAATTCTCCAGAATTTTTCCGTAAAATCGCACCGGTTTCGTCGGGATAACTCGACGACGCCGAGGAGCGTAAACAACTTATAACTTTTCTCGTTTTACGTGCTACTTATAAATTTTAGAATTTCTCAGGTCTTAATTTTCCAGAAAATCTGTAAACATCCATTCCACAAGCATTATATCCTAGTTTAGTAGAGTCATATATAGTGTTACCATCGATTTTACGCAAAGGTTTCGTTTGTTTTTTTTTCAAGTGTGCAGGTTTTATTTATCAAGAAGAAGATACATAAGATTGGATGGAGCTTTTCACACATACATTCTTCTTGAAGAAGAATTTAACCACTACTTCAAACGGATCCTACCGAGCTAATCAGGGGAATATTAGTTTCTTTCGTTTTTAATTACCTTCCATTATCATAACTTTGATACTTTCAGGGAACATTGGAGACAATGTTCAGTTTATGTGGAGGGAGGGAAAATAAAACGAGAACTTTGAAACTATGCTTATCCTTTACTATTTTCCTTGTCTAATTTCAATTGTGTAATAAACCATGAGAAATATCGGTTAAGGTAATTTTGGCACCAAACTTAAAATTTTTCATGACATGTAGGAGTGGGTCATTAGTCTTAATAAAGCGTCTCGTGGATAGGAAGTTATATGACTAGCACAAAACCCTTTACCACTCAAATTACACCCCAAAAGGTGAGGATCGCCCTTAGATTTGTAGGAATTAAAGCATTCATCTTTAATGCTTCGAGAGTGTAACGGTAGTATAATAGATTCTAGAACTTGTTTTGTGATGCATTCTGAGATCACTAGTGAGACTACACTTGTGTAGTTAGGAATAACTAAATGATAAGAGGCATTAGGATAACCCTTGTTTGATACCCGTATTATAATTACTTCTTCCACATCGGTTGATTAATTTCCCCACACCCTTGCGTTGTACTCATCTAGTACCCGATACCCCTAGTTAACCCCTCAGAGCCTATCCTTTTCGCAGTTCTCTTGATTTTTTGGTTTTCCAGAATATCAATGAAGAGAATTGTTTACAATCCACCCCCAAATGTACACCCAAATCGCCTTAGCCTACCTTGTATGCACTCACTTTTGGTGCATTATTGTTATCATACTAAACCCTTAGTTCAATTATCGAGTTGCTTGCATAAGTTGCTAAGTCGAGTCATATCCTTTGTACACAGTTTTGGGACGATTGAGACACATGGGAAAAGTTAAACTTTATGAAGTGACGGGAAGGAACGTTAAATTCAAATTCCATTTATTTACGTAATAATGTACTCCAAGTGTTTTGATCTTTTCAATTTGGGTCAAATTAGTGTTAGAGTAATAAAAAATCAAGTGTAGGGATGTGCCTATAAATCCCTATTACTTTGATGTTATCGTAGAGGATGGTAGAGTAAAAGTGTATAAAAAAAAAGAAAAAGAAAAAAAGATACGGGCTACCATCCTACATCTATCTTTAAATTTATGTTTGTTTGTTTCAAAGTTATGTTTAGAGTGTCGAGTCTTGGCTTAGCAATGCCATTCTTCTCATGCTTGTAACATAAAGATTTTTGACTTGCCACCACTAAATCGCCTATCCCACCAAACCCTTTGTTTCCATACCGTAAGCCTAACATTACAACCCTTTAAAAGACCTCTTAGATAGTTTTTCCTAGGTGCTTACGCCAAAGCGATGGAGGTTTGATCTAGTCTCAAGCCTATGGTAATCTATGTACTAGGACCGGTTAATGAGTGTTTATCTTCCATTTCCAATTTGATCTATTTCATATACACCCGAAAGATGAGAGTATCCAAACACCACTTGTGAGGTGCTAGTATGTAATTTCCGTGCTTGTTATGACTTTTGAGGGGCTTATACTTGTTGTGAATTGTTCTAAACTAATGCTTCATGACACCTAACTTATAAATTAATTGGCCAAAAGTACATTTGCTTGAGGACAAGCAAATACCAAGTGTAGGGATATTTGATAAGGATTTAAAAGGTACACTTTTGAGGGGTCATTTAAGCCCTTAATCGACCATTTTTATATCCGTTACTACTTAATTTCGTTTCTTTTCACTTTTTAGGTCTCTTTTAGGCAAATTGATGGAATGACACTTATTTGGACGAAAATGCGTGAATATATGAAGAAAATGGCCAAGTCAAGATCAAGACACTCAAGCTGCTGGAATTGCAGGTGACGACGTCACAGTTTGAGGGCGACGCCGTCGCAACGTGCTCCAAATTTGTGACCGCTCAGTAGCGAAATTGCTATTTTATACCCGACGGCGTTAGGTTTTAAAGAGTAGGCGCCACAACTCGACGACCTAGATTCGCATCCCAACGCGCCGAAGATGAAGCCGACGGCGTCACAATCAGAAGGTGTCGCCGTCACAAGGTTGACGTGGTCAAGACGAAATCCTAATGACGGCGATCCGACGGCGTCACATTTAAAGAGTGACGCCGTCGCAAGTTGTAACTCTATATATAGAATTCTAATTTTCAGACTTTAAAAGAGGTAGTTTTGTGGAGTAAAACCTAATAACGATTTTTGGCTGTCTTGGGCAGTATCTGAGGGTTCTCATACCCTATTTTACAACAAGATAAGTAATTTACTTCATTGATTTAATTATGTCTTCAATTGTATGTGTGTATGCTTGCATGTTTTTCATGTCCGGCTAATTTACTTGTGTGTTTGCTTAGATCTATGAAACCTAGGTATTGAATATTGATTGGTTGTCTCTTATCTTAATTGTAATTGACCTAGGATTGCGATAGGTCATTCGTTGTGTTTTTAATGCTTGAGTAATCTTTGTGAATATTAGTTTATAATCGCCTAGAGTTGTTGTAGGCTAAAAATCCAAAGATAACGTTAGAGTTAGTTTATGAATCCTAGAGATTTCATAGGCAATAACCTTAAGGTAGTCTCAAAGAGTTAGGGAAGAAAGCATACCCTACGACTTTAGAAGACACAACGCGTTAAAAATAAGGACATGACAATTCAACCATCAATAGGAGATAAGGAGGGAGTAATAGCATCTAGATAAACACATTTTTTATCATCATACGAGCACACAATAATTATACATAGACTGCCCCTTAGCTTAGTTAATTAGACTAGATAATAGTAGAGTAATCGGTAGAAATACCCCCGAAATCAATACCCCGAGATTCGTAATTTCAATTTTCTAAAAAATATAAAAAAGATAAAAAAATAATCTTCCTCAACCCCAACCTTAGCGTAGTAACTTCTTACTAGCATTCCTATTCCTCTAGAGAACGATATCAATCCCGAGGCTTGCCCTAATACTACACTACAACGATTAGGTTCACTGTTTAGGTGGTTGAAAAACTTGCTCGAAGAAAAGGAAGTTTCCTTTGACCCCGAACGCGCGTTGTACGCGTATCACAACCTGCACCGTATTTTAGAACTGCGGTCCGGTTCTCGGTTCTTCAATATTGCAAATTTTGGTTCTCGGTTCGGTTTGGTCCGGAACCGCGGGTATCGGTTCCGGAACCAAAGAACCGTACAACTTTCAAAATAAATAAAATGTCTATGGGATGTTTAGTTTTTTAAGTTCATAAGGTTAAAAGAAATGAAAATAGATGAATAAGCATGATATGATTTATTCTAAAATTCAAGGAAGAATGAATCCTTCGGAGATGCATACTTTCTTAATAGTTAAGTCCAAAATTTCTTTTGAAGTCATGATCCTAAAGTACTCAATTTATTCTGCTCGTGGGAAAGCACTTAATTTTCTTACAAAAAACACCCTACTGTAATCTACAACGATGAGAAATCCGAATCACCATCAAGCCTTTGATACTAGAGTTTCTTGGTTCATGTTCCCCTACTTAATTTAAATGCGAGTTATTCATAACATATAGCAATTTATTTATTTTCTATTCTTTAATAGTTTCACGTTAGTCTCAATGGAACAATTAAAAATGATATGAACCCATTGAGAGATTTCACAAAAGTGAAACAAGAAACAAATCCTCGTAAGGTAACATATGATCTTGACCTGAAGTTCACTAACCTTATTTTTTTTTGACCTTGTAATCTAAATTTGCGGTTCCAATCGGGTAGAACCGAAAGACCCGAACCGGACCCAAGAATCAAACCAGAACTGAAACATGCTCTTCGGTCCGGTTCTCGGTTCTTAAAGTATGCATTTTTTGGTTCTCGGTTCTTTCGGTTCCGGGTCGGTTTTGTGCGGTTCCGGAACCGAGCTCACCCCTATCTTAATGTATACTTTCTTACTTTTCACAGTGTATGAAGCAGTAAGTCTTCATGAACATGTGTCCTAATGTGATTTATTGATGATCTCTTGGCTCTAGACTCAATAGTGCACATTGGTTTTCCTATGCGGAGACTAGGGAGATTGTCTCCTTTTTCAATATCAACCATTTTTAAGAGAAAGTCGATAGATTATATCGGTTACCCGTGAGAATAAAACAATTCCTTTTAAGAGAACTTGAGTAGTTGGGAATTTTGGTGCAGTGCGTCACTGGGTCCATGACGTCTTTGTTTTCAATACCGTCATTACCTTAGTAACCACCAGTAGCATATGCATTGAACCCGCTTTCTGCCTTAAGGTTGAATTATTGGAGGGCTATTTCTTTTCACCCTTTCACTTTATATTTCTTTTTCATTCTTCAACCCCTTCAGTGCTTACCGAGACTTCATCACTAGAACCTTGTTGGATTTGTTCCAGTCCTAGCTCCATCTCAGTCGGCACTCTTTCCTTATTCTCACTTTTCTTCTTTTTTTCATCATACCTAAGGACTTCTACACTATCTAGTGGATTATCCCTGTGTATATCTCTCCGGCTCTGGCGGGATCGTGGGAACTACTACCTAACCTTACCATCCTTATAACTCGAATAGCTTAAATGCAAAGGTCGGTCTTTGGTGTTCCTCCACAATTGCCATTGAAAACCAATTGAAAAACCAATCAATGTACTTGTGATAAAATATCAAAGCATTTGTACCTCAATTGTTTTTTATATTTTCGAAATGCTCCCCTTAACATGTGCATCGGTACTTGAAATTGTTTAGCACATGGAGGAAGGAGTGCTTGTTTGAGTCTTAAACAATCACCATTTATCAGATTTCTTATTTAAATCACATTCTCTCCCCCGATCAAAAATTTCAAATCCTTTGAGATTTGTGATCTCAATTGATTTACATGATTTAGAAAAATTTGGGGAAAGATATAGCCCGATTTTAATATTTACTGATAAGGAACATTTTATCGCTCCCCCTCAATTTATGAGGGAGAGTGTTAGTGTCAGGTATGATAATTTTGACAGATCTTTAAGTAAAAGAATATTTTCATTTTGAAAGATATTTGAGTATAACGAAAGATCATACACTGACACATAACACCAAAACTTTATTCACCACTTTATACTGTACAAATGGACTCGTTTTATGATATATAGTTTGAAAATATGAAATTCGAAATCACTCTCCCCCTCCCCCAATCGATGACCCAAGTCATTGATTGAGTGACATTTTTTTTGTTGACAAAATGGAGTCCAATCAATTTTCAAAAATTTGAGTCAAATTTATTTTCAAACAATATGTTACCACCATGTAAAATACAAATATTTTTCTGAAGAATCATAGAATGAAAAACATTTGTATGGGAACAGCCGTCTTTTTGGCGACGTACTTTCCTCATTTTGTTTTAGGATAAGTGCTCGATATTTATAGAAATCGATTTTGCGTAGCACTTTCCTTTCTTGTAAAAGCGGGTTGCATATCTGAAATAATAGCAAACCATTGTTTAGGCATGTTTTGAAAACCATTTGAAATTCTGCTCGAACTTCATCTAAAACCCCGTGTCATTATTGAATGACATTTCTAGGACTGTAGATGTTATCGATATCAGAAGACATGCCTTGAGAAAAAACAATATTTTTGGAATTTTCTGATTTTTCAATTTTTATAGATTTTCGTTGGTTTTATATTTTTGTATTTGGCTTTTTGATAATTATCTACAAAGAATTGGTGAAGCAACTACATTACTCATCATTATCTTCTTGAAGTCATTTGAGTGTTTCCGGCTGCAGACTCTTCATGCCGAGTCGTAGGAGGATAGACTGAAACGATCTCTTAGAAGAGCTTTTGTGAAGATGTCTGCCAAATGGTACTCAGTCCTTACAAAATATAGTTCAACCACACCGTTCTCAACTTGTTCCCTGATGAAGTGATGTCGAATGTCGATGTGCTTTGATCATGAGTGTTGTACATTTTTGTAGCAGAGAGCGATGGCACTTTTGTTGTCACAGTACAGAGGAATTTTGTTGAATGCAAAGCCATAGTCAGATAGTTGGGATCTCATTCATAAGATTTGAGCACAACATGCTGACATGACAATGTACTCAGTCTCTGTAGAAGATATAGAAGTACTCATTTGCTTCTTTGACGACCAACTCACTAATTTATCACCAAAAAATTGAGCACCTCCTGACGTACTTCAACGTATATCTTGACACCCTGCATGGTCAGCATCTACATAGGCTGTTAGTGCCATGGCGGTGTCCTTCGGATACCAAAGACCCATGTTAATGGTTCCTTGGAGATATCAAAAGACTCGTTTAACTGCTTCAAGGTGCTTCTTGGTAGGCTTTGCCTGATACCGAGCACACATGCATACAGCGAACAGAATATCCGGTCTACTGGCAGTGAGATACATCAAGGATCCAATCATACTATGATACTTATTTCGATCAACAGGGATCCCCAAGAGGTCCTCATCTAGTTTTGTCCTCTCCACCATGGGAGTGTCAACAGAGTCACTAGAATCAAATCCAAATTTCTTTTATATTTCATTAGCATATTTAGATTGATTTACGAAAATGCCTCCGGGACTTTGAGAAATTTGTAATCCTAAGAAAAATAACATTTATCCCATCATTGACATTTGAAATTTAGAACTGATCTCTTTAGAAAAACGGTCAGATTCATTTGGGTTGGTCGAGGCAAAGATAATGTCATCAACATATATTTGAACATGAATTAAATGTTTTCTTGATTTCTGAGTGAACACTGTAGGATCAAAAGCACCTTTGTAGATTCCGTTTTCCAAAAGAAACTTTGACAAAATATCGTACCATGCCCTTGGAGCTTGCTTCAAGCCGTAGAGGGCCTTTTTCAGACGGTAGACATAGTTAGGATGCTTAAGATACACAAATCCTTCTGGTTGACTGACATAGACCACTTCTTTGAGATCGCCATTAAGAAAAGCAGTCTTTATATCCATTTGGTAGACTATCATATTCTTGCTAGCAACATTAGCAAGGAAGATTCTGATAGCCTCTATTCGTGCAACCGGAGCAAATGATTCCTCAAAGTCAATACCCTCCTCTTGTCAATATCCCTTAGCAACAAGTTTTGCCTTATTCTTCAAAACGTCACCATGCTCATCAAATTTCACCTTGAAGATCTACTTGAGAGCGATAATCATTGCACAATCTGGAGTTGGTACTAATTCTCATACATCAAGTTGATCGAACTTGTGAATTTCATCTTACATAACATTAAACCAGCTGTCCTCAGACATTGCAGTCTTGACATCATTTGGTTCGACCTTTGATAGTACATAATTGAAAAAGCACCATAAGGCATCAGTGGCATGTTGCTTTCTTGTTGATACTGGACGAGAAAGATTCCCAATGATGTTATCCAGCGGATGATCATGTGTTCATTTTCTGAGATGTTCATGTGGTTGATGATAAGGTACTGATGTGGCAGAGTTAGGATCCCCTGATGAAGATGCATAGCAAAAATGTTCTCGAATGGAGCATCTTTAGGAGTAGCAAAGGGGTTAACTAAAAAAGAATTATCTACTGTAGTGCCTTGATATACTGAAGAAGATTGTGGATTCGATGATGATCGTGAATGGTCAGTAGATGGAGCTTCTTGAGTTATGGAAATAGAGACCGATGGATCATTCGGATAAGAGCATCAACAAATGGTGGTGCAGGAGTATCATCAGTTGTCGGCTCAAAGTATTCATCAAACATCAGATCAAATAGAGTCTTCAAATCTTCTTCTGAGGGAGGTACATAAGGAGCTGCAGGTGTGGGATTTTGTACAAGACCCGAACTAATTGATCCAGGTGAAAAACGTTGAGGTGTGGGTCCAGAACTGGTGTGTCCAAGAGCCATTTGCTCAGTCAGCTCATCAAATGTAACGTGAATAGTTTCCATGATATCTCAGGTTCTTTTGTTATAGATTCGGTAACCTTTCCAATCTGGTGCATAGCCAACGAAAAATCCAATATCAGCTTTAGCTTTCAACTTTCCCAGATCTTGACCGTCATTGGTTGGATAGCATAAAGCCCCAAACACACGTAGAAATGAGAGATCCAGTTTTCTGTTGTGTACTAATTCATATGGAGTTTTTCCATGAAGAGTATGTATTAGGGATCAGTTTTGACTGTAACAAGCAATGGCAATGGCTTCCGCCCAGAGAAACATTGGAGCCTTTGAGAAAATTAGCATGGTCCGAGCAGCTTCTACAAGAGTACGATTACGCCTTTCAACAACACCGTTCTGTTGAGGAGTGCGTGGAACACTTTTTTGGTGACTAATCCCAATGCTTTCATAAAACTGAATGAGCTGTTTATTCAAAAATTCAGTTCCATTGTTTGTCCGGATGATTCTGACGGTTTTGTTAAGCATAACCTGCTGTTGTTTGATAAGCTTAATGTTGGAATCACTCCTAAACATTAATTCAAGTGTTAGTGATTCATATGTAATAGTTAGCTTAATATGGCCTTTATATTTGTTATTAAGCTAAGGCTTATGTAGAAGGCCCATAAGCCTTGGCCCAAGCCCATAAGAAGGGAAGGAGTCTAGAAGTGTTACCCTAGCTCCTTGCCCTATAAATACCTCTTGTAAACCTTCTATTGAAGGTTGGTTGTTCACTTTTCTAATTCAATCTTTGCATAAACCTTTCTCTCAATATATCGTGTGTTTGGATAAGTGTTCAACCGATCCTCTCTTCATCTATTTCTTCTATTGATGCTTGTGTTACATAAATGGGAACCTAACAGTGGTATCATTCGCCATCTAGTTGGGTGAAACGGTTTGTTTTTGAAGTTGTTTTGTCTACTCGTAAGGTTTAACGTCCTTAACCTTTCTTACGCTTAAAAACTTATTTTTTTCACTTTAAAATCCAAGATTCTTGTACTTTAAAGGTTATTTGATGATAAAGTTTAAGTTTTTGGCAAAAAGTTTGAAACTTTACGTGTGTAGAAGTGTTTTTGAGCTTGATTTCATTCGTGTACCTTTTTCTACTCGTAAGGTGAAAAAGAGTTTTGGATCATCAAGTTTTAAACTTGCTTGTTATTTTGGTGATATTGAAGCTATTTCATCATAAAAATCAAGTTTCTAAACACTTTTGGGCATAAAATCAGTTTTTGGTACTCTCTACTCGTAAGCGAAACCCTAAACTTACGCATAAGAAATCCGTGGTTTGATCTTCAGTTTTCTTGGTTTACTCAGTGTTTTCTTGCTTGGATAAGCCTGAAAACACTTCGACTTTGGATATCGTTTACACTGTGATAGTGTAAAGGATTTTTGGGTAAAACCCTAATTTTACGCATAAGCAAGCTTAAACTTACGCGTAGAACTCTTTAAGCCTAAGATTTTTCTTACGCCTAAGCCTTGTCTTACGCATAAGCTAATCCTACGCATAAGTTTTCTACGTCTAACTTTCAGTTTACGCCTAATTTTAGTGTTTCTCAATTCTTACGCGTAAGTCTCATTATTACGCTTAAGGTGGTGTTTCTACGCGTAAGGTTCTAATCTACGCATAAGCTGGTTTTCTACGCTTAAGGACTTCTTTAACAAACAAAGTTTCATTCGACTACAAAGATCCATCAACAACACAAGTTATAAAAAAAAAAAAACTCAAATTTGAGTAAAATTTAACACAAGTTTTGTGGCGGGAAAATTTGAGTAAAATTTAATTTTTAGGAGAGACTAATCGTTCAATTTTTACGCGAGATTCAAATTTTGGTTTAACTGTGAAAATTTGGGTCAAAAATTCAAACTTTTGGGCCCAAATTCAAATTTTTCGGGTAAAATTTGGCGTCAAAATTGTCATAACTCAAATTTTTCTTACAACCTTAGAATTGAATTTTATAGTGAATTTCAAATTTTGAGAGTCAAAATTTTTTAAAAATTATTTTTGGAGGGAAATTGCAATTCACTATATCGACCTTCTGTGTGCTATATCGTCTTCGCACCTTTTCTCTTTGATTCTTTTGCAGGAGAGAGAGAGTGTTTAAATCAATGTATTCTGATAAAGCATTTGTGGAATTGGAAGAAGGATTTATTGTTCTGAAAGAGAAGTTGAACTCAATAATTAACAATTCCAAGCTTCAGACATCATCAAATTCTCGATATCCCGCAGTCGTGCAAGGTGAAAGAGTTGATGTACATGAAAGGAATGCTCAAATGGATGTTGAGAATGTTGTGACATCGCATCATCGTGTCATGCGGACAATGAGGTTACAAGATTGAAAAAGGAGGATAACGCAGATCGTGGAAAGATATCATACCCATCTATGACACGAGCCCAACTTTGACAAAGAACAAATGGTTGAGGAAGATATCTTACCCACCTATGACACCGATACGTAACGGATGGTCGAGGTACAACCCATCGTTGATCATATTCTACCGCAAATGCGATACAACAAACCGAGTAACACGAATTCAAGAATGAAGGAGAGGTTGACGATGTGTTGCACAACGTCCGCACAACTATCTTATGTCCGAGCCCTTACTTGCAAACAATTCAAGCGAAACGTCAAATCAAACTCTTGAATCAAATCATTCTTCTCAAAAGACCATTGCTCGGTTTCATAAAGATTTTTCTAAACTAGAGGCACATTGCATCTCTCTTGAACTTAAATTACAAAACAAATCTCTTTCTTCAGAACACAATGGTCAGTATTCTAATAAACAAAGTAATCGTGTGGATACATTAGTAAAAGAAAATGAGCATTTAAAGGCTCAAATTCAAGCTAAGGGGCTTGCACATGTTGCTTTACAAAACAAACTGAGAAGATTAACTGGCAAGAGTGTGGATACTAAGTTTACAAAACCAACAATCTTGGGGAAATCGTCTCTTCAACCAATCCAAAATCAATCAGTAGTTAGACAACCAACTGCTTTTAAATCTGAACGATCAAAATCTTCAAAACCACGGTTTGCCTCCCAAGTTGTTGAGAATAATCATTTGACAAAACCAGTCACTCCACATTCGGGCCAAAGCATAATGCTACATTTCATTAAACATGTTTATGTTAAACCTGTTTCTGATATACTGTTTCTGTTAAACCTCAACATGTGGCTGCTTCTGGCCAGTCTAGGATTAGTTCGAAAACAATGTCTAAACCGAGCATCAAAATTCAAAATTCATATGATACAAAGGACTTGCACAAGAACTATGATCTAGAAAAGGCTAGGAAAAGGGCACTACTCCAAAAGGATGGAATCTTAGGTTCATGACCTAGTGTGATGCCTTCTAGTGTGTTGCATAACACTGCTTGTAGTAGCAAACCAAAACCTAAGTTTACTCAACAAATTGTTAGAAATAAACCCGTTGATCTAAACGTAAAATTTCAGAAACCTAATAGGTGGATCAATATAGGACGCAGACTCTTCCCAAAAGAAGTTTCAACATCCCCTAGATCTAACCTTAGATAGATTCCAACGGGTAGAGTTTTCAACACGGTTGGTCTTAGGTGGATTCCTACAGGCAAGATACTAAGTAGTTGCATCAACACAAGTGTGAAACCCACAACATCCATCCCTGAGGTAGGAAAGGAACTTATCAAAATAGCATTTTCAGGTGTCAAGAAGATAACTGACACTACATCTTTATGCCTCTAACATCTGGAACCTAGTTACACTTGGGGATCCATGTTTCTTCTTTCTTGTCCCCCTCATATTTTTTCTATGCAGGTACAACAACAGTGGCTCCTACTGCAAAACAGCGTAGGACCTGTTTCTCACCGTCAAAAATATAATGGTCCATCAGCTGCTCCACCATTGTACTTAATCGTCAAGTATTGGAAACATTGTTTTCTCCTCTGGTTAAAGATTCTGCACAAAGTCGTGCTTCAGATGTATCGAATGTTTCCGCTGCACAACCTAATAACACTATAATTTCAGATACACCTGAATCTACAACAACAACCGTTGCTGTAACTGCACTTCCAATCGAATCTTCGATAACAGAAGATCAAACTGCTTCCAACAACAATGACACAGCTGATGATCAACATAATGAACAGAGAAGTTTCATCAGCAGTTGATTCTCTCGAGATATTTATGATACTTCACACTTGTTCGATTGCTTGGACATACATGGTTTCGCTGTCTCCTCATACATGGTTTCGCTGTCTTCAATTCATCATCAACATACGTGGTGTATGATTCTGATTCATTGAAAACATCGAGTGGGAGAGAGTGTAGGTAGTCATTGGCTTCCTTGTTTTTCCACATGCTTCCTTGCGAAAACCCAATGCCTTCTTGAATTTCTTCAATTAGGGGGAAGAAATAAGACGATCTGTGGCTCAAACGTCTCACTTTGGTGTTATCGTCTCGATTTCACGGGTGATCTTGTGTGAAGTTACCCAAATATGATGTTATGATGCCTCACACACGGTCTTAGTATCGAGTTATTGCATATTCACAGGTGATTATTATTCCGAAAGACCAAAACATTCAGGGGAAAGTCGTTTCATTTCGTCTTTCGTGGTTTGTTTGGTGTGATGCGTCTACATACGTGAGAAGATCTTGTTGATTTCTGGCATGTTACCCTCGAACGGATTTTCCGTAATTAGTCAGATTCACCTTGTGTGGTTTACTGCTCTTCTACAAATTCACGCATCGAAAACTTCAAAAGTTAGAAGAAATGTCTACTACATCAAAGTTTCAAATCTGCTAAAGACGGTTGTCGGTTTGGGGAACGGAGTTGAAACTTCGTCAATCTCGGTTTATATTCACAATGGCTTCGAGCATAACAACTTGGAACCCGGTCACAACCGCTTAAACTTCCTCAAACCCCATCATAAGGTGACCCAAGCCCCGACTTACTCGTCAACAAATGGAAAATCTATTTGCTCCATTTGTTTAGTGATGACATTGATGAAGCGTGCTCGTGTGTATCCGATGTTTCGCCGCTCAACCCGATCATACTCTTATACCGATACACCGCTACAACAACTAATGTTTAAGAAGCACCACCGGTGACTCTACAACAACAGTTGAACAAAGCGCATCCAACGACGAACCAAGCGATGATGTTCTTAATGAAGTACCCTCACCGCAGATTTTGATCCAAATCGTTCTTTAACCCGTTTGCCAATGAAACTGCTGCACCTGATGTCGCGGAATCATCTACAAGCCATTTGAATCCTCAAAATCTGCACAATGTATACCAACATCAACCCTCTACACATCGTTGGACAAAAGACCATCCTATAGAGAATATTATTGGTAACCCGAATCAACCAGTCGTTACAAGACAACGTCTTCACACAGATGGTGAACATTGCATTTATGCACTCATTGTCTGCCAATCTGAGCCTAAAAACATTAAAGACGCAATGACAAAGGACAACTGGATTGAATCCATGCAAGAAGAACTCAACCAATTCAAACGTCTTGAAGTATGGGAACTGGTTGAAAGACCAACATGGGTCTACGTTATTGGTCTCAAATGGATTTGGAAGAACAAATTGGATGCTGAAGGGAACGTAATAAGAAACAAGTCACGTCTGGTGGCTAAGGTGTAACACCCCTAATTTCGTGATGCGCAGCGGAATTCAAGCTGGGTGTTACTTCATGGCACAACAGTTATATCAATAGAAAAGGAACCCTAATTGAGTCGTTTTAAAAGATTTATCATTCGATTTATATAAATATCATAGTTTACAAAATTAGGTCCCAGTGGTTTTACAGTTTATTAAATAAGTTTTCGAATGATAATATAGCCTTCTTGAGTATCCGTGCCCTTCCGTGCCATCCTCGTAAATTATGAACCTGAGATAACATGCTAAAAAGTGTCAACACAAAGGTTGGTGAGTTCATAGAGTTTATGATTAAAACAGTTGAGTTCAATAGTTTCGAGTTTGAGCGATTATTGTAATAAATACCAATATCGATGAAATAAGTAGTGGGTTACGTTGTTATACACCTATAGTTCTTTTGTTTAGTAATCAGTTGAACACAAGTTTCAAGGTTGTGCCATGTTGTTGCACCCATAAATTCAGTAGTTGCAGCATTTGTATCATTGCAACACAATGTATATTTTGCCTTAAGTCTCATGAACGCAAACCTTAACACGAACGCGTCATAATAATGACGTAAGTTACAAACATCATAATAATGATGTGAGCAACAATTCCCTCTAGTAGGAGTTTGCCATTTTCCTAGTATTCTCAAATAAAGTGCATTTGGTTACCTATCCGGCTAACACAAATGGGGCGCCAACCGCCAATAGATCTATTCACTATATTCGCGTTCACCGCAAGTGATTAATGGCTCATGATAGAGGGACTTTTAGTGGCAATAGTGTATAACTTAGGCAATAACAATCGGGATCGCATACATATAGTACTTGTGTTCGTGTTTGTAGCAAAACGATAAAGTGTGATTATGAACTCATAGTAGTATGTAAAAGCTTTAGAGTACTTGTGAAAGTAAAAACGAGTAGTTAAGCATGTATCTCCCCCAAAACAGTTTAAAAGCAAGTATAAGTAGGGGCCATGAACTCACAGTAATATGTAAAAGTTTTTAAAGTACTTATAAAAGTGAAAGCATTCAGTTGAGCATGTATCTCCCCCAAAGCATTAATTAACAAGTATAAAAACAGGGCTACGAACTCACAGTAATTCGTAAGAGTTTAAAATAAATGAAAAAATATCAAGCAGTATTTGAGCATTTATCTCCCCCAAAACGTTCAAAATAAGGAAAAGAGGGGCTATGACTCACCTCGATGTTACAGTAGTCTGAATGGAAAGAAAATTAAGTAATGTGAATAAACTGCTCCAACTCGTGACCTGAGTTAGTATGTCATGTTTTTAATATTCAAGTTCAAGTTTATGTGATAACGATGCTTAATTGATAGTTAGGTAACACGAAGTCTCTTCAAAAATTAGCAATACTTGTCTTTCTTATTTTTATGGCTCGGATGATGGATATTAAAATTTATCGAAACCCAAGTTGTTAATTATTTTATGTTTCCAAAATGTTATAATTTACAATTTTAAATATTTACAGTTTTTACCCTTGCACTTTCAAAAATGACACTTTAAACCCTCAACTATGGGTTATTGACAAAATCAGCCCTTGTAAAATTAAATTTGAAGAATTTAGATTTTTAATACTTGTAGTTTTATAAGAAAAGTTCACTTGTTTTAGGCCTAAATTGACAAAAGTGCGGGTAAATAAAAACGAGGCATTAAACGTTTTTTTACTACGTTCTTGATCCCTTCAAGAGTTTGTCTGGTGGTCTTTCTAATGGTTCAATCTAGAAGTATTAAGCTCTTACGGTTTGGTCGCAGTGATTTTCCAAAGTAGGGGGGTTAGGTGCCTTTTGTTGGTTTTGGGCGATATCAGGGCCAAACGAGGACATATTTTACACGAGGCAAGCTAGTGTTTTTACAACGCATTTGACCCTTTCAACACTTTGCTGAAAGCTCTTCTAAATGGTATAGGTCTCATATCCTAGTCATCTTTGGTTAGGGAGAAACAAGTCCGTGAACATGGTCACTTGGCCACGACGCGTTTTAAGGAAATTTCATTTATGACTCATTAACTTTTATGGTGTCGCCTAGGGACATCGTAATATGTTAATTAACTCTTTTTAAGTTATTGTCTAATATTCTATAACTCCTACGACTCAAATTTTGTAAAATGCATGCAAGGTCTTTTTATGAAAAGTTCACGAGTCACCTACTTTTTGGTTGATTATAAAAGAGAATATAGGAGCTTTTAAAGACATTATTGGGGCGTTAAAATCCTTGCAGTGAGCCCTTTAAAACGGTGTAAATCTCATACTTTGCAACCTTTTAATTAACATGATATTAATTATAGAAAAGGGCTACTTAGGCTAATCTTGCCAAATTGAAATTCTCGTTTTTAAACCATAAAACTTTATATCATTTGTATGTAACCTTGTGAAATGTTGTTTAACTCATTTTTAATGCTTCTAAGATAGTTCATAATCAAATTTATCAAAAATCCCGAGTTTTCCCCATATACCTGTTGTAAGGGACTTTTGGTGTTTAGGACTTATGGCCCTAATGAAGTGCCGTTTTTATGCATGACGACTAGGCTTTTCAACCGGGTTAGAGGGGCGTTTTAGAGTGTCCTAGGTGGTCTTCACAAAGGTACTTTTGTTGACCCTAATACCTTTAACATGATGCAAATAAATGGGGCGCAAGTAAGGGGGTGCTGGGCTGTTTTTGTAACATATATATAACAGCTGTTGGGATTTTTATTAAATTATGACTTCGTTATGCATTTTCTGGACCCGTGCTCCTGATTTTCTGAAAAAAATGTCGTTCCGGAAAACTTTCGTGTTCTAACTTTTTCATAAAACGGAGCAGAAACGCCTCGAATTGCGTGCCCGATCTTCCTGTTACAGAAAGTTTTGGACAACTTTTCGATAACTTCATTTGGCCGTATCTTTTGACTCGTGTACTCATTTTAGGTGATTCAAATTACCACGTTTTCCTTATAAAATCCTTTTTAACATCATGTACTTGATATTAGGAGTATTAAAGAAATTGAAATGAGTTTAAAAGACTTACAACTCTATAGTACTTGCTTTGGTAGCAAAATGCTCAATGGGACTTCTAAATGGAAACGAGGCTTCAAAGCTTTTCACCTAAGCTTCTATCCTTCTTCTTAGACCTTGTACCTCAGAATGTGGGAGTGTGAATGTGTGTTGTATGTTGGTGGTGATTCGTCCCAAAGCAGGGTGAAGATAATCAATAACTGTTCAGCAGAAACAACAAACTGTCAGCAGTAACATATACCACTTCAGTGGTTACCGAATATCACTTGGAATCGTGTGATTACTTTCCAAAGTAAACTATTCAACCCTAATGCCTGGGTATCACGAATATCTACTTGGGATAAGACCAAATGCAGTTAGAGAATTAGGCACAATTCTTTAACCCTTTCGCTAATAAGTGTTTATGTTCTTTGTTTGTATTCAAGCGTATTTTCTCTGTGTATTTCATCTGAAAACAGATCTCCTATTTATAGGAAATACTCTTGGCTAGTCAATGGAATTATGAGTATTAATCGGCCCATTAATAGCCTCCTAATTATCCCCATAATAGCCGTTAGTGGTTACATGACCAATTCATCATGGTCATAATGCAGTTTAAACTGCCACTTGAATATGTCAAAACCGTTACAAGTTGTACCATCATCAGTACTTTCATAGTGCCTTCAGTGGTTACACCGCTCGCTGGAAACGCCATCGCTTCATGTAAACACAACTTCGGTGAGACACACCACGTGGAAACACCACTTCGGTGGAAACATCGATTCACTGTAATCTTGCTCGATGGAAACACTGATAATCAGTGGTAACCACAACAGTACTTTCACCAAGCACTACCAATACAAACCACTACAAGAGTCAGAGTGTTCATGGACCTTATGGGTGTACACTCCGTACCTCCTAACCCATTACAAGGTGTGAACTTATCCCACAAGTGCACTAAATTTTCCAACAATCCTCCCCAAATTTAGTTCACTTCCTTTGCATGAAAACAAACAACAAACAAAACATGTGGATAAATGAAAATGTCCTGAGGATTGAATTTCCATCTTAGTAATTACACGTTCAAATATTCGAGAATCAGGGTGTTCTAAGAATTGAACCCTTCAACCCATTTGAATACCTGAAGAAAAGATACACACAAGTTTTCAAACACTTAACAGCTCCTGACACTATACAAGCCATGTGTCCGTATCCAAATTCATAAATGTTGTAAAAGCTAAAAGTCCAAAGCTTCAAGCGGCAAAACTTGAACATTTACATAGGTGGTTCCTCTTTAGTCATGCTCCCGCCAAGCACTTTTTCAAAGAAAATATAACCATTAAGAAGTAAAGACTTCATCCTCCTTTCGTGAGTTACGAGCACAACCTTGGGATGTAAATAAAACATGTGCTCCATCCATCGAATGTTCGACTTTCCGCATTGAACTCACTCCCAAGTTTCCTTAGGAGGAGTTGGGTGTCCTAGCATTCGATGACTAAGTTGGACTTAAACCCATCCCTTTAGCAGACTTTATAACCAAGTCTCTAGCCGCACCTTCGTCAGTGATCGCCTAAGTTACATTGAGATCTCACAAACTCTATAGATACCACCCCATTCATGATAAGCTCACGAATCATGCTATGCCCGACACCTAAGTGTCTAGACTTACCATTGTACATCCGGCTATAAGCCTTAGCCAATGTAGCTGCACTATCACACCGGATAGAAATAGGTGCTATAGGTTTAGGCCACAATGGAATCTCAAGAAGCAAGTTTTTCAACCATTCGACTTCTTTACCAAGAGTCGCTAAAGCCACAAATTCGATTCCATTGTTGAACTGGTGATGCAAGTTTGCTTCTTGGATGCCCAAGAAATTGCACCTCCACCAAGTAGGAATACCCACCACCGGTAGACTAATTGTCTTCGCTTTCTTGATCCAACTTGCATCGGTGTAACCTTCCAACACGATGGGTAACCAAGATATGAGAGACTATAATCCATAGTTCTCTTCAAATACTTGATTCCCTCGAATCGCTTGCGATGATGAGCACTAGGATTACTAGTATACCGCTCAATTTTCCCACCGCAAAACCAATATCGGTCTTATACAGTCATGGCATACATCGTGCACCAATTACCCTAGAATACTCAAGTTGAGATCTGACCTTGCCATGATTAGGCATCGACTTCTCAAAAGTATCCATAGGTGTACTCATCGAGTACAATCAAAGTAATTGAATTTCCTTAGTACCTTCTCAATATAATGAGACCGAGAGATAGAAATTCTTTTACTTTCATGTTTAATCCTTATACCAAGGATAACATCGCCTCCCCATGTCTTTCATGGAGAACCTTGATGACAAAATTCCTTTGTCGTCAACTGATTTTGGTTAGTGCCAAAGATCAACATGTCATCAACATATAGACAAATGATGACTCCTTTACCGATTCATCAAATTTGCTATATACACATTTGTCGACTGGTTAAGAACATAACCACTAGACAAAACCACTTCATCAAATTTTGATGCCATTGCTTAGGTGCCCGCTAAGTCCATAAAGAGACTTAATTAGTTTGCACACCTTGTTTTCATTACCGTGCATGATGAAGCCCTAAGGTTGGTTCATATAAACCTCCTCTTCCAATTCACCATTCAAGAAAGCATTTTCACATCCATCGATGAATAACTAGATTGTGAATAGATGACATAGCAATCGCCAGCCTTATGGTATCGACACGAGCCACAAGGGCATAAGTATCAAAATAGTCTATTCACGAATTTTGTTTAAAGCCACGAATGACTAGTCTAGCCTTGAACTTTTCAATAGTTCCATCTACCTTCATTTTCCTTTTGAAAATCCATTTGCAACCCGAGGTTTGCAACCGTGAGGTAGATCAACCAACACCCAAGTGTTGTTGCCCATGATGGAATCCATCTCATCATTGATTGCTTCTTTCCGTAAAGCAATATCCGGGACTTCATTGCTTCTTCAAATGTTTTGGGGTCATCCTCAACAATGAAGCAATAGGAGTATTTGTAAAACCCTAAAAATACGAAACATAGATAAAGACTAAAATACCCTCGAAATCAAAAATTATAAAATACGCAAAATACGTTTATAATCATTTAACTAAATTAAAACTAATTTACGAATAATTAAAACTTAACGAATATGTTATGTGATCGATTTTGGTACGACGAGAGATTTAAACGTTTCGCTAATATGTTGGGCCTCGTTTTCGTTAATGGTGAACCATTTGGGCCGTTCGTTGTTTGTATGGAGCCGAGAGCCAAGAAGCCCATAAGGGGCGTTTGTTTTGTTTCGTGTGGATCAAGAGCCGAAGGCCATTGGGCCGTGGGTTTTGTGTGTTCGGTTGGACCAAGCCGAAACCCAACCCCCTCCTCAAAGCCCTAAACCGAAATTGTACACCTATAAATACAATACATTTACACAATTTGGAAACCCTAGTTTTTGCCTCTCTCTTTTCTTTTCTTCTCTATTCGGCCGAGCACCAACTCCTTGGTGTCGAGAGTTTTGTTACAACGAGCTAAGGTATAACAATGTTCTTCTCGTCTTCCTTTAATACACCTTACGTTAATAATATGTTGTAATATGTCATGTTTGAATCGGGCCTTGTGTTTGTCGAACCGTATGAAACCGAATCACATATATATAAATGTTATCATGCCTAATAAATTCGAAACCCTAATTGGAATGGAACCCTAAGTGAAATTAATGGTCTAAACATGTGATTATAGTGGTTTTAATAAACCCTAAAACTGGACAGCATCATATGTCGAATTTGTGTGTGTTATAGATCCAATTTTATAAGTGCAATAATCTGGGTTTTTGTTGGAAAAGTTTATTTTATGTCTTAGTAAAGTTTTCCAAGTGGTTTGGTCGGATTTGTAGTTGTCTAAGTCGTATTTTGAATTTTACAAAATCAAGTGTCAAAGCCGAGAAAACGGGTCTCGAAATTTAGTTGTATTGTTTGATTTTTCATTTTCAAACCATAAGGAATTGGGAGCTCTCCTTTTACAGGAGTGATATTCATGACATAAATGAATTTCAGGGAGTTCGGGATTTTTCCAAGGTGTCTAAACATGTCCAATAAGCGTAAACTTTTAAGGTATATTTTCGATCACTTTACGGATAGGTGCGGACTTATGATTTTCCGTGAGGCCATTTAGCATGGATATAGAACCCACCAATTTTTGTAGAGTCTCTTAACTCATATGGGAACCTCTGGGATTTTGCTTGATTTCATTTGAGCTAAGTAAGTATTTTATAAAAATCGCTAAATTCTGGTCCGAATATGAGTTTATGAAACTGAAAGATAAAATATGATATCAATAGGTAACACACTTACGAATGCATAAGAAGCTTATAAAATGAGAATATACTTATAACTCTAAGAATGTTAATGCGATGAATCTGTTATAACTTAAATAAGCTAATGAGTATTAAATAAATCATAATCCGTGTAGATTCGTTGAAGGAGACGCGACGTTACATCTTCGTATTCCTACATTCGTTTGCTTTCCTCTCATTTGCTTTAAGGTACAGATATTATGACCTTTTTAGTAAAGGTTCCTTATGATGTTCTTTTCGTTCGCTTTTCTACTTTACTTATTAGGGTTTCCGATGCCATTGCTATGAACCCTTTCTGATTATTTGATCTGTTACTGGTGTAAAATACCTGTTCTAGTGAACTATGCAATATCTGATGTGAACTTATGTTAGGAAGATTTTGATATGCACAATCGTTGAACCTTGCTATGGTTGATTATGAACTTCTGATTATAAATTTCTGATTATGAACTTCCGCTTATGAATGTATGATATGACACTGTGATATGAACTTCTGACTTCTGAATATCTGAATATGAACCTTATGATATGAAGTTATCTGATATGTTATCTGTGACCTTTATGATGAATTATGATCTGTGTCATTTATGACAACTGTTTGACCTAAGTTGATTTGATACCGAGCCAAATATTTCACTAGTCATGGGGTTCCATGTCCGTATCGTTGATGCACCTCGATATGACTCTAGGCGAGAGTGATGTTACGCCACGCCCCGGATGGTGGAGCATATTTTGTATATGTAGGAAGGGCGATGGATGCATCCTAGATCCGATCGTTATCGATATGATTTGTCCGGTGAATGATGTCGTGTAATGCAATACGCGTCTTCACAAATTCGGGAGTTAGCTACTTCATTTGTTATTGAGGTCTCCCTCATGTTATATAAGGTATTCCGAGGTCACCCTCCGAATACAATGGTTACTTATGAAATGCTATGATCCGTTATGTTTCGGGCTCGTGGTGGATGACTAAACCTTATCTCGTTAATTGCATTTTATGAACTCGTTTATGATTCGGTAGCTTCCAATGCTTCATTTACAAATCGGGTTTATTATATGTTTATTGAAGGTGATTATGCTTTTACATGGTTATGTGACTACCGTCTACTATGCTAGGTTATGATTAATGTGTTTAAATATGATTCGACATCGTCATCCGATGTTATGCGCTTTATCGTTATGTGGATACGTTGATCTGCGAGATGAATGTGCTAGTGCACAATTGAGTATTTTGAAAGTTTAGTATGTATGATGGTTCGCTTAATTTTATAAACCTTGCCTATCGGTTAGTTATCTATCTGCATATGTGACCGCCATGTTAAAACTCTGCGATGTTAAGATTCGATTTGAGAACCGGTTTAGCTTATGATATCTGCTCGATAATTGCTAATGGCTATGTTATGTTTTTGTCATTTGGTTATAGCTTGTCTCTGTGTCTTCTATCCGTATGTGTGATCGCCATGATTTGACCGCTAATTCATTGCTACAATATTGAATAAAGTGTGTTAAATGTAGATTAATTGATTTGTATGAATGCCATGTTTACCTTCTAGGAACTGCTTCCGTTAGTCCTTAGACTTTTCGTTGGTTTATATGTAATCTATCTTCTTGATATGTTAAGTGTCTGGATATTCTAATGTGCTTCAGTTTGTGTCATCAATATGCTATGTGTTTGCTCTTATTTGTTGTTTGTTATTCCGGATTTACGTGTGTCTCGTGTTTCCGAGAATCCTCGATGATTCATTATCCTCACTCACTGCGACTTCGTTATTCGCTTCATTTGTTTCGGTTTGCATTTGCTTTGTTTAGTTTCCGTTTCATATATCATGCTTTGGGTTTTGTAAGCTCACCGCATTTTCTTTTCCGCGGTATTAAGCATTCAAGATGAGCTTGTGGGATGGCCGATCCGGGTTTGAGAGTAGAGTTGAGAGCAAGACTTTACCCTAGAGATCTTATATTTACTTTGATTATTAAGTTATTTATGTTTTCTTTTGATTATTTTGTAAAGGCTTCCGCTATTGAATATTATTTAAAGTTCGATATGAAACCAGACAGATATCTTTACCCTTGTCGGGTTGGGGTGTACAAGATTGGTCCGAGACCTCATCCTCGGTACCTTCAACTAAGTATAGTTGAAACTCGTGTCCAAATGACTTTGGAGTCCCGACCTTTTGCTTTTCCCGAGCACAGTTCAAAGTTTGAACCACAACCTCATCAGGGACCACCGATGGTTCATCATCGGTACCTCGATACACCGTGTCATGAGTTCCATTAGGAATCCTCGACTTGGTCTAGGAACCGATGAGAATCTATTCTCATCAAAGTCTCGCATCCCTTGATTCAATAATGGAGTTAATTGAAACATATTCATTAGGTTCAATAACATAGAACCTAAAAGCCTTGGAATGCTCAACATATCCAACAAAGATGCGATCAATGCCTCTTTCACCCAAAGTCTTTAGCTTTGGATCGTGGAGTCTTACAACACCCTACAACCCCAAACCTTGAGATAATTCAGTTGGGTTTCCTTTTAGTCCGAGTTCATAAGGGTAACCTTGTTCCTTTTGTTGGGAACCCTATTTAACAAATAGCAAGTTAACATAGATTCACCCCGTAACCCTTGACTCGATCCGAATAGGACAACATGGAATTAACCATCTCCTTCAAGACTGCTTTTTCCTTTCAAAATACCATTTTTCGAGGAGTATAAAGGCGATCGTTTCATGGATTATTCCAACAAACGAAAGTCTTGAGTATCCATGTACTCACCTCCCTATCGATCCTTAATCTTTTGATCAAAGACCCAAGTTGTAATTCAACTTCGCTTTAAACACTTTGAATTTATCTAATGCTTCATCCTTGGTATGTAATAGATAGACATAACAAAATCTAGAAGCATCATCAATAAATGTCACAAAGTACTTCTTATTCCCCAAAGAAGGAGTGGCATGCAAATCACACAGTCACCGTGAATAAGCTCCAAGATCTTAGTCTCACGACTAACACCTGAAAGGGTTTCTTGGTTATCTTGGTCAACATGCAAGTTTTACACTTTTCGGTGTCCATGTCAAAAGTGGATTAAACCATCCCTAGACATATCTTGCATCCTTTTATAGTGAACATGACCAAGTCTAGCATGCCAAAGGTTAGAATCACTCGATCATATGTGGTCACAAAAGTGAAATAACACCGTCTGGTAATATTAAGCCCCGAACATTTGATTACATAAATAACCAAAACCAATAAAAACACCACATTTAGAAAGAACAAATTTATCGATTCAATAACTTGTTTATATCCATGATTATTCAAAACACTACTTGAAACCAAGTTTTTCCTTATATCGTGAACATGAATAACATTAAACAAAGTTACAATCTTTCCGAACTAAACCTAAGATCTACACAACCACGACCATGCACCAAGGTCGTTGACTCATTTCCCATGTGAAGAATAGAACCATCATTCGTTGACTCATAAGTCTTGAACCGACTTCTATCTTTGCACACATGAACTGTTGCACGAGTCAACCCACCACGCAACATCATCATCCCGCACATAAAAGATTCAGATACATATGTAACATAATAAACCGAAAAGACTTATTAAACATATTTCGACCTTTCAGTGAGTTGGTGAACCACCACTCCCCGAACCATTAGTGCACGATCCATTGGCTTTACCACCAATTTTAACACCCTTGCGGTCCCTTTTAATGTGACCGGTCTTGCCACATTTCCAACAAGTAGGTGTTGCCTTCTTGTTAGGATCGCCTTGTGTTGTCATGATACTTATGTTTGCCTTTGTTGTCATTGTACACGGTGGAGTTGTTATGCTCCACCATATTGACAATGATGGTCCAAAGAAGATTGCCATTCTTTGGCTTGTCATTATCCCGCACCTTGAGAGATTCCTCAAGGCGCAGATGACCGCCTAACTCAACGAGTTAACTCCTCCTTCTTATGTTTCAAGGTATGCTTGAAATCTTTCCAAGAAGGAGGAGTTTGTCAATAACACAAGAGACCGAAATAGCCTCATCCATGTGCATATTGTGTTGTGTAAACCTTCCAAGTATTCCAAGAAGTTCATTGTATTGTTCCATAACCGGTCTTGAATCGGTCATTTTGTAATTTGTGAAATTACTAACAAGGAACTTCTTACTTGATGCATCCTCACCATATATTTGGCATCCAAGGAATCCTACAGTTCTTTTGAAGATTCAAAGTTCGATAAATATCAAACAAAGAATCGACATACCATTCGTAATAAAACCTCTGCATATGTAGTCATCATTCTCCCACTTGCTCCTCCTCCCGATCCGCTCCACAAGAGCATCATCACCATCATCGTGAATTGAGTAGTCGGTACATAGACCACACTCATGCTTGACAGCAAGAAGTGCATCTTCTTTCGCCACCTCCTAAAGTCCACCCTTCAAACTTGTCCATTTTAGCAAAGTTTGAAGTCATGTGTTTCATTGCGGCGGTTGCCATTGATTATCACAAAATAGTTTACTTTGATTGTTGGTGGTGATTCGTCCCAAAGCGGTGAAGATAATCAATAACTGCTCGCAGAAACAACAAACCTGTCAAGAAGAATATATACCACTTCAGTGGTTACCGGATATCACTTGGAATCGTGTGATCACTTTCCAAAGTAAACTATTCGACCCTAATGCCTGGGTATCACGAATATCTACTTGGGATAAGACCAAATGCAGTTAGAGAATTAGGCACAATTCTTTAACCCTTTCGCTAATAAGTGTTTATGTTCTTTGTTTGTATTCAAGCGTATTTTCTCTGTGTATTTCATCTGAAAATAGATCTCCTATTTATAGGAAATACTCTTGGCTAGTCAATGGAATTATGAGTATTAATCGGCCCATTAATAGCCTCATAATTATCCCCATAATAGCCGTTAGTGGTTACATGACCAATTCATCATGGTCATAATGCAGTTTAAACTGCCACTTGAATATGTCAAAACCGTTACAAGTTGTACCATCATCGCATTTCATAGTGCCTTCGGTGGTTACACCGCTTGCTGGAAACGCCACCGCTTCGATGTAAACACAAATGAGACACCACCCATTGGAAACACCACCACTGAAACATCGATTCGATGTAATCGCTCGGTGGAAACACCGATAATCGATGGTAACCACAACAAGACTTTCACCAAGCACTACCAATACAAACCACTACAAGAGTCGAGTGTTCATGGACCTTATGGGTGTACACTCCGTACCTCCTAACCCATTACAAGGTGTGAACTTATCCCACAAGTGCACTAAATTTTCCAACATTGTAGGCTTAGCAAGTGAGGGATGAGAAGAATGGGAGTGATATGAGGCGTATTTATAGGCACTAGTTTGGTAAGGTTTATGGTTTTAGAATGAAACAAGTAAAGGGTTTAATGACCATAAATAAATTTGGTAAGATTTATGGTTTTGGAATAAAACAAGTGATGATTTTATAACCTTAAATAAGTTTGGTAAATGTTGTGGTATAAGAATGAACCAAGTAATATGCTTTGTAACCTTAAACTTAGTTGGTAAATGTTGTGGTATAAGAATGAACCAAGTAGCCTAATATGTGTTTAAATCTTGTTTTGCAAGTGTTAGGCTCTAGTTGTCAGTAAATTGTATTTAAATTAGTAAACATATTGATGTGGCAATTATTCATCTTATATATCATAATTATAGTTTAGTTAAATTAGAAATAAGTTAAGGTTAATTTAGCTTAAGTAAATGACATATTTATTATACACGCATAAGATAGATGTACCATTATTCCGACGGTACATACATGCATAAGATAGATGCATAAATATGTCATTTACTTAAGCTAAACTAACCTTAACATATTTCTAATTTAACTAAACTATAATTATGATATATAAGAACATAATTAAGCCACATCAATATGTTTACTAATTTAAATACAAGTCTACTTGGCTTAACTAGAGCCTAACACTTTGCAAAAGAAGATTTAAACACATATTAGGCTACTTGGTTCATTCTTATACCACAACATTTACCAACTAAGTTTAAGGTTCCAAAGCATATTACTTGGTTCATTCTTATACCACAATATTTACCAAACTTATTTAAGGTTATAAAACTCATCACTTGTTTTCTTCCAAAACCATAAATCTTACCAAATTTATTTATGGTCATAAAACCCTTTACTTGTTTCATTCTAAAACCATAAACCTTACCAAACTAGTGCCTATAAATACGCCTCATATCACTCCCATTCTTCTCATCCCTCACTTGCTAAGCCTACAACACACATTCACACTCCCACATTCTGAGGTACAAGGTCTAAGAAGAAGGATAGAAGCTTAGGTGCAAAGCTTTGAAGCCTCGTTTCCATTTAGAAGTCCCATTGAGCATTTTGCTACGAAAGCAAGTACTATAGAGTTGTAAGTCTTTTAAACTCATTTCAATTTCTTTAATACTCCTAATATCAAGTACATGATGTTAAAAAGGATTTTATAAGGAAAACGTGGCAATTTGAATCACCTAAAACGAGTACACGAGTCAAAAGATATGGCCAAATGAAGTTATCGAAAAGCTGTCCAAAACTTTCTGTAACAGGAAGATCTGGCACGCAATTCGAGGCATTTCTGGTCCGTTTCATGAAAAAGTTAAAGCACGAAAGTTGTCCGAAACGACATTTTCTTCAAAAACTCGGGTGCACGGGTCCAGAAAACACATAACGAAGTCATAATTTAATAAAAATCCCAACAGCTGTTATATATATATTACAAAAACAGCCCAGCACCCCCTACTCGCGCCCCATTTTACGCCCCAATAATGTCTTTAAAAGCTCCTATAGTCTCTTTTATAATCAACCAAAAAGTAGGTGGCTCGTGAACTTTTCATAAAAAGACCTTGCATGCATTTTACAAAATTTGAGTCGTAGGAGTTATAGAATGTTAGACAATAACTTAAAAAGAGTTAATTAACATATTACGATGTCCCTAGGCGACATCGTAAAAGTTAATGAGTCAAAAATGAAATTTCCTTAAAACGCGTCGTGGCCAAGTGACCATGTTCACAGACTTGTTTCTCCCTAACCAAAGATGACTAGGATATGAGACCTATACCATTTAGAAGAGCTTACAGCAAAGTGTTTAAAGGGTCAAATACGTTGTAAAAACACTAGTTTTCCTCGTGTAAAATCTGTCCTCGTTTGGCCCTGATATCGCCCAAAACCAACAAAAGGCACCTAACCCCCCTACTTTGGAAAATCACTGCGACCAAACCGTAAGAGCTTAAGACTTCTAGCTTGAACCATTAGAAAGACCACCGGACAAACTCTTGAAGGGATCAAGAACGTAGTAAAAAAAATTTTAAGGCCTCGCTTTTATTTACCCGCACTTTTGTCAATTTAGGCCTAAAACAAGTGAACTTTTCTTATAAAACTACAAGTATTAAAATTGTAATTTTTGAAAGATAAAGTTTTCTTTGGCTAAGAATCTAAATTCTTCAAAGTTAATTATACAAGGGCTGATTTTGTCAATAACCCATAGTTTAGGGTTTAAAGTGTCATTTTTTAAAGTGCAAGGGTAAAAACTGTAAATATTTAAAATTGTAAATTATAACATTTTGGAAACATAAAATATTTAACAACTTGGGTTTCGATAAATTTTAATATCCATCATCCGAGCCATAAAAATAAGAAAGATAAGTATTGCTAATTTTTGAAGAGACTTCGTGTTACCTAACTATCAATAAAGCATCGTTATCACATAAACTTGAACTCGAATACTAAAAACATGACATACTAACTCAGGTCACGAGTAGGAGCAGTTTATTCACATTACTTAATTTGTTTTCCATTCGGACTCATCAGTAACATCGAAAGTAGTCATAGCCCTCTTTTCCTTATTTTGAACGTTTTGGGGGAGATACATGCTCAAATACTGCTTGATATTTTTACATTTATTTTAAACTCTTACAAATTACTGTGAGTTCGTAGCCCCATTTTTATACTTGTTTATTAATGCTTTGGGGGAGATACATGCTCAACTGAATGCTTTCACTTTTATAAGTACTTTAAATTTTTTTACATATTACTGTGAGTTCATGGCCCCTACTTTTACTTGCTTTTAAACTGTTTTGGGGGAGATACATGCTTAACTACTCGTTTTTACTTTCACAAGTACTCTAAAGCTTTTACATACTACTATGAGTTCATAATCACACTTTATACGTTTTGCTACAAACCTGAACACAAGTACTATATGTATGCGATCCTGATTGTTATTGCCTAAGTTATACACTATTGCCACTAAAAGTCCCTCTATCATGAGCCATTAATCACTTGCGAGTGAACGCGAATATAGTGAATAGATCTGTTGGCAGTTGACGCCCCATTTGTGTTAGCCGGATAGGTAACCAAATGCAATTTATTTGAGAATACTAAGAAAATGGCAAACTCCTACTAGAGGGCATTGTTTCTCACATCATTATTATGATGTTTGTAACTTACGTCATTATTATGACGCGTTCGTGTTAAGGTTTGCGTTCATGAGACTTAAGGCAAACTATATACTGTGTTGCAATGATACAAATGCTACAACTACTGAATTTATGGGTGCAACAACATGGCCCAAACTTGAAACTTGTGTTCAACTGATTACTAAACAAACTAACTATGGGTGTATAACAACGTAACCCACTACTTATTTCATCGATATTGGTATTTATTACAATAATCGCTCAAACTCGAAACTATTGAACTCAACTGTTTTAATCATAAACTCTATGAACTCACCAACCTTTGTGTTGACACTTTTTAGCATGTTATCTCAGGTTCATAATTTACGAGGATGGCACGGAAGGGCACGGATACTCAAGAAGGCTATATTATCATTCGAAAACTTATTTAATAAACTGTAAACTAATTTTTTAAACTTTGATATTTATATAAATCGAATGATAAATCTTTTAAAATGACTCAATTAGGGTTCGTTTTCTATTGATATAACTGTTGTGCCATGAAGTAACACTCAACTTGAATTCATTGCGCATCACGAAATTGGGGTGTTCTGATTGGTATCGAGCCACGTTATAGAGAAACGGGTCTAATTGAGACCTAAACTATAACTACTTTTTCACAAAAACATTTTATAGCCTTTTCGCTCTCCGTGCCTTCCATCCTCCAGACGATAATGTGATTTCTAGGTAATTTATACTATGCAAACACTTTAGTATACTGATATATACTTCTGATAACTCTATAAAAAAATAAACCTAACTGCATATGCCTATTCTAAGGCATTACGGCTTAATCACATTTCCCTGAGCATGTACCTACTCTTACATTTTTCAAATTTATGATACCTTCCTAAGACATTGGGGATTACACAATTCTTACCTCATATACCCACTATTTTGAGTACTATGTCAATTTTTATTAGTATCTTACTTTTATCTCTAAAAGATGAATGTAAATACTCCTTCTATACGCCCAGAATACCTAACTCATCGATTAAGTATGAGTGTTGTGTCAGAAATTCTTAAGTAGGATGATTTAGAATGTCTTTATTTGAATGGATTGGGACGCCTTTTTATTTAAATAAAGAAATTATAAATCACCGAACCATAAGTTTATATTCCTTTATTTACATTGTTTGGGACGCCTCTCTATGTAAGTGATAGATTATAAATAAGTGGGCTTATTTATATCTGAAACGACATGAGTATGTACTCGAGGATCACAAACTGATTCATAATCTACAAAAGCTGAAGTTCAGCAACTTTTCCTACAATTATCAAGTCCTCTTCCGGAATCTTCATCAAAGAGAGTATTCAATGTCAATTTTCAAAACTAATAACAATCTTCATTCAAAATAAAAATTTCTTAAGTTTATATGACCGTCGGAATAATGTTATTCACATGTAAAAACAAAAAATTCCAAAGTGAAACCACATTTCATGCTCATTACTTCAACACTTAACACGGACTGAATCTCAGGACGAGATTCCACTTAAGGGGGTAAGACTCTAACCACCGGTAAATTTCCACTTGTATAATATTCTAACGAAAGAATACTCATCCATTTTCTACGTATAAAATTTTTCTTTTTCAAACGTTATCAGTTTATCTAACCATAACAACTAACTAATGTGACATAACTCATATACATAATAAACATTCTTATTACGTCAAGTATAGAAGTTTTCAATTTATATTTGCCACTTGACGTTAATTCATTAACGTACGATTACTTAACATTCAAACTAAACATTTGCTATTTATTAGAGTTTTCACGAAGCCTTAATTTATTTTAACTATGATTTTACACAACTAAATCATAAATACTAAAGTACAACATTTTATACCTAGAGTACAAGTCATTAAAGCACGGAACCTAGGTATACTTTACTTTCCGTTACAAGCCCTAATATACAACTCTATGATTTTATGTTCCTGATATATTTTCAAAATATTAATGTACAAGTCTTTCAAGCACATGTACAAGTCTTTAATGCATACAAGCTTAATACTTATATAAATTATATTATAAACCTCAATGTACCTATTTTTAAGCACAAGGTACAACCCTATAATGCACAAGCCTTTAAATTTGATTTTCTTATAATTTACAAGTCTAAGGTACAACTCTCCAATGCTTGTGGTACATCTATCTTATGCATGTATAATAAATATGTCATTTACTTAAGCTAAACTAACCTTAACTTATTTCTAATTTAACTAAACTATAATTATGATATATAAGAACATAATTAAGCCACATCAATATGTTTACTAATTTAAATACAAGTCTACTTGGCTTAACTAGAGCCTAACACTTTGCAAAACAAGATTTAAACACATATTAGGTTACTTGGTTCATTCTTATACCACAACATTTACCAACTAAGTTTAAGGTTACAAAGCATATTACTTGGTTCATTCTTATACCACAACATTTACCAAACTTATTTAAGATTATAAAACTCATCACTTGTTTTCTTCCAAAACCATAAATCTTACCAAATTTATTTATGGTCATAAAACCCTTTACTTGTTTCATTCTAAAACCATAAACCTTACCAAACTAGTGCCTATAAATACGACTCATATCACTCCCATTCTTCTCATCCCTCACTTGCTAAGCCTACAACACACATTCACACTCCCACATTCTGAGGTACAAGGTCTAAGAAGAAGGATAGAAGCTTAGGTGCAAAGCTTTGAAGCCTCGTTTCCATTTAGAAGTCCCATTGAGCATTTTGCTACCAAAGCAAGTACTATAGAGTTGTAAGTCTTTTAAACTCATTTCAATTTATTTAATGCTCCTAATATCAAGTACATGATGTTAAAAAGGATTTTTTAAGGAAAACGTGGCAATTTGAATCACCTAAAACGAGTACACGAGTCAAAAGATACGGCCAAATGAAGTTATCGAAAGTCGTCGAAAACATTTCGTAATGTGAAGGTCGGGCACGCACTGATTATGCGTTTACTCCGTTTCATGAAACATTTAAAGCACGAAAGTTATCCGGAACGATATTTTCTTCAAAAACTCGGGAGCACGAGTCAAGAAAACCCATAACGAAGTCATAATTTAATAAAAATCCCAACAGCTGTTATATATATGTTACAAAAACAGCCCAGCACCCCCTACTTGCGCCCCATTTATTTGCATCATGTTAAAGGTATTAGGGCCAACCAAAGTACCTTTGTGAAGACCACCTAGGACACTCTAAAACGCCCCCTAACCCGGTTGAAAAACTTAGTCGTCATGCATAAAAACGGCACTTCATTAGGGCCATAAGTCCTAAACACCAAAAGTCCCTTACAACAGGTATATGGGGAAAACTCGGGATTTTTGATAAATTTGATTATGAACTATCTTAGAAACATTAAAAATGAGTTAAACAACATTTCACAAGATTGCATACAAAAGATATAAAGTTTTATGGTTTAAAAACGAGAATTTCAATTTGGCAAGATTAGCCTAAGTAGCCCTTTTCTATAATTAATATCTTGCTAATTAAAGGGTTTCAAAGTATGAGATTTACACCGTTTTAAAGGGCTCGCTGCAAGGATTTTAACGCCCCAATAATGTCTTTAAAAGCTCCTATAGTCTCTTTTATATTCAACCAAAAAATAGGTGACTCGTGAACTTTTCATAAAAAGACCTTGCATGCATTTTACAAAATTTGAGTCGTAGGAGTTATAACATGTTAGACAATAACTTAAAAAGAGTTAATTAACATATTACGATGTCCCTAGGCGACACCGTAAAAGTTAATGAGTCAAAAATGAAATTTCCTTAAAACGTGTCATGGCCAAGTGACCATGTTCACGGACTTGTTTATCCCTAACCAAAGATGACTATGATATGAGACCTATACCATTTAGAAGAGCTTATAGCAAAGTGTTTAAAGGGTCAAATGTGTTGTAAAAACACTAGCTTGCCTCGTGTAAAATCTGTCCTCGTTTGGCCCTGATATCGCCCAAAACCAACAAAAGGCACCTAACCCCCCTACTTTGGAAAATCACTGCGACCAAACCGTAAGAGCTTAAGACTTATAGCTTGAACCATTATAAAGACCACCGGACAAACTCTTGAAGGGATCAAGAACGTAGTAAAAAACGTTTAAGGCCTTGCTTGTATTTACCCGCACTTTTGTCAATTTAGGCCTAAAACAAGTGAACTTTTCTTATAAAACTACAAGTATTAAAATTGTAATTTTTGAAAGATAAAGTTTTCTTGGGCTAAAAATCTAATTCTTCAAAGTTAATTATACAAGGGCTGATTAACCCATAGTTGAGGGTTTAAAGTGTCATTTTTGAAAGTGCAAGGGTAAAAACTGTAAATATTTAAAATTGTAAATTATAACATTTTGGAAACATAAAATATTTAACAACTTGGGTTTCGATAAATTTTAATATCCATCATCCGAGCCATAAAAATAAGAAAGATAAGTATTGCTAATTTTTGAAGAGACTTCGTGTTACCTAACTATCAATAAAGCATCGTTATCACATAAACTTGAACTCGAATACTAAAAACATGACATACTAACTCAGTCACGAGTCGGAGAAGTTTATTCACATTACTTAATTTGTTTTCATTGGACTCATTGTAACATCGAGGTGAGTCATAGCCCTCTTTTCCTTATTTTGAACGTTTTGGGGAGATACATGCTCAAATCTTGCTTGATATTTTACATTTATTTTAAACTCTTACAATTCTTGTGAGTTCGTAGCCCCATTTTTATACTTGTTTATTAATGCTTTCGGGGAGATACATGCTCAACTGAATGCTTTCACTTTTATAAGTACTTTAAAATCTTTTAAATATTACTGTGAGTTCATGGCCCCTACTTTTACTTGCTTTTAAACTGTTTTGGGGGAGATACATGCTTAACTACTCGTTTTTTACTTTCAAAAGTACTCTAAAGCTTTTACATACTACTATGTGTTCATAATCACACTTTATACGTTTTGCTACAAACCTGAACACAAGTACTATATGTATGCGATCCTGATTGTTATTGCCTAAGTTATACACTATTGCCACTAAAAGTCCCTCTATGATGAGCCATTAATCACTTGGGAGTGAACGCGAATATAGTGAATAGATCTATTGGCGTTGACGCCCATTTGTGTTAGCGGATAGGTAACCAAATGCACTTTATTGAGAATACTAGGAAAATGGCAAACTCCTACTAGAGGGCATTGTTGCTCACATCATTATTATGATGTTTGTAACTTACGTCATTATTATGGCGTTCATGTTAAGGTTCATGTTCATGAGACTTAAGGCAAAATATATCTTGTGTTGCAATGATACAAATGTCGCAACCATTGAATTTATGGGTGCAACAACATGGCCCAACCTTGAAAGTTGTGTTCAACTGATTACTAAACAAACGAACTATGGGTGTATAACAACGTAACCCACTACTTATTTCATCGATATTGGTATTTATTACAATAATCGCTCAAACTCGAAACTATTGAACTCAACTGTTTTAATCATAAACTCTATGAACTTACCAACCTTTGTGTTGACACTTTTTAGCATGTTATCTCAGGTTCATAATTTACGAGGATGGCACGGAAGGGCACGGATACTCAAGAAGGCTATATTATCATTCGAAAACTTATTTAATAAACTATAAAACCACTGGGACCTAATTTTGTAAACTCTGATATTTATATAAATCGAATGATAAATCTTTTAAAACGACTCAATTAGGGCTCGTTTTCTATTGATTTAACTGTTGTACCATGAAGTAACACCCAGCTTGAATTCCGCTGCGCATCACGAAATTGGGGGTGTTATATAAGGGTTATAGAGAGGAAGAGGGTATTGATTTTGAAGAATCATTCGCTCCGGTTGCTCGTCTTGAGGCTGTTCGGATCTTTCTCGTTCGCGGCTCATATGAATATAACGGTCTTTCAAATGGACGCCAAAACGCTTTTCGAATGGTCAACCGAAGAAACGGTTTATGTCACCACCCGAAGGATTCGTTGATCCCGAGTTCCGCACCATGTCTACAAACCGAACAAAGCTCAGACGGACTCAAACAAGCTCCTCGGGCGTGGTACGATAAGTTATCATCTTTCCTCATTGCCAATAATTTTACCAAAGGTTCGGTCGACCCAACTCTTTTCATACAATATCACGGGACACATATCTTAATTGTTCAAATTTACGTGGATGACATCATTTTTGGGTCAACACATAAAAAGTACTCAATCGCTTTTGCAAAACTAATGAAGAAACATTTTGAAATGTCCATGATGGGTGAACTTACGTTCTTTCTAGGACTGCAAGTTCATCAATCACCCCATGGTATTTTCTTGAGTCAGTCCAAATATGCCCTTGAACTGTTAAACTAATTTGGAATGCAAAACTGTGACACCTATGCCACACCAATGGCACAAACCAAGAAACTTGACGTTGATTTACATGGAAAATTGGTGGACTCTACCAAATACCATAGTATCATTGGGTCTCTCATGTATCTAATGACCAAGAGTTCGACATTGTTTTTGCCAGTATATCTCGCACCCTTTATCAGTCGAGACCAACTGAAACCCACCTCTCTGAGGCTAAAAGAATCCTCCGATACATCAAGGAATCCATTAACTTGGGAATCTGGTATCCAAAGGATTCTGGTTTTGAACTAATAGCTTTTTCAGACGCTGACCACGCAGGATGCTTAGATTTACGGAAAAGTACCTCAGGAGCATTACAATTTCTTGGTGATAAACTGATGTCATGGCAATCGAAGAAGCAGGATTGTACATCGCTGTCCTCAATAGAAGCAGAATATGTAGCCATGTCGGCGTGTTGTGCTCAAGTCATTTGGATGAGAACACAACTCAAAGACTATGGTTACGTATTTGACAAAATCCCGATGTCTTTGCGACAATCGAGTGCTATTGCGATCTCGCAACTCGGTTCAACATTCAAATCAAAGCACATCGATCTTCGATATCATTTCATCAAGGACCACGTGGAGCAGGTACTCTTGAATTATACTTTGTGGGTGCAGAATACCAATTGGCGATCTCCTCACCAAAGCCTTAGCTCCTGCTAGGTTTAATGAGTTGGTCCACCGGATTGGTATGCGGTGTTTGACTCAAGAGGAACTGGATGAACTCTTAAAACATTCTTAAAAACAGTCAAACACCAAAACATCTTTTGTAAATATTTTTCAAAATCAAAATACAAAAATATTCTTCTATCTAAATTCTTTCAAACATCGCAAGTACAAATCTTCAGTCAACACTTTGTTCTATCAAATCTTTCATTATTTTTCCCGAACAAGTGTTGAGGGGGAGAAAGTAAATATTTTTCAGTTTAATAAAACCTTGTACTTCCATGTTTTACAAAAATGGTGGATACGTTTCTTGTCAAATACTCTCCTTGGACTCAAATGTCTTCAAAATTCATTATTTCAAAAGTCGAGGGGGAGTATCGTTAAGTTTCTTGCCTTACAAGTGTTTTGTCTAACCTAAACGGAAGTCAAAGGATTTTGGTTGGAACCTCTTTAAGGTTGAGGAACTGAATGTGTCTACTTGGCAAATTACTCCTAAACCACCAAGATCAAACGGCCCAAATCAAATCTTCAAAATCTGTTCAAGCTGTTCATAATCTGTAAGTTCTAAATTGTTTTGATCAAGATTCTAAATAAGGATTTCAAGAATCTTTCAAATCCAACGGTTAAAACTCTTTAAACTAATTTTGGAAAATTGTTCACTCGAACGAATTGGATGTTTTATGCATTAAAGTGTTTGGATTGAAATGAGTTATCTTAAAACCTTTCTTAGTGTCTATTAAGCTTGTTTCAATCGTCCAAAACCATCAAGAATCTTAAATTTTATTAATTTGAATTCTAGGGTTCTTGCGCTCATCTAGGGCTTTTCTATTCTGTGACATGTTATTAGGTAGTCAAGAAAGTGTTAGAATAAGTTTATATGCATGTTTTTTAACCTTTAAATTAGCCCAGAAACATCTAAACCTAAAACCTAAATTCATACAGAAACATCTAACCTAAATTCATACATTTAACAAGTAACTCATTTAACAAGTAACTCATTTAACTTAAATGTTACGCATAAGTCACAAATACCTAATGTTTCATATAAGCTTACAAAATTTAATATGTTGTGTGTTAAGTGAAATATTGGACTTTGAAATTTCAAAATTAACATGTTCACGTAACTTATCACATCAACTTCAATCAATTGGAATAATGTGACTTAGGACTTGTAACTAACATAAACATGTTACCATCAAACAAGGAATTAGATAATAAATCGACTAAAACAAACACATTGTGTTTCCACATGTATGTCTTTTGTCTAATGTCTTTCGAGATCACAAAATGGTCGCAAATCAAGCAATCATCATTGCCCCAAAGAGCTCTTGATGGCAAATACATTCCCGTTGGATACGACAAAACAATTGGCAAGAACAATCTCTGGGTCGTCTTCAACAACTTCATATGCTCATAATCATCTTGCAGAATTGCTGTGGACATCCTTCTGGAACATCCATTCAAATTCATGCTCACAAAGTCATCCTGATGATGAGTATGATTCAATGGAAGAGGAAATAAAATTTCATAAGACATTAAAGCAGAAAAGGATGGAATACCATGCTTCAACCTTTCCGGTTAATCAACCCGGTAGGGCAGGAGGGTCAAGTAGTAGTCCTACACTTATGGAAGATCCATTGCAAACATCTCTTACCCCATCCGATCCGGTTAATCAACCCGGTAAGGATCAGGGTGTCACTATCACCACAACTGTTGAATTGAAGCAACCACAACAACAACTAAAACATCCGCAAGAAGAAAATCATGGTGAAGATGTGGAAATATATGACGAAGGAGATTATGATCATGATAAGGATGGAAGAGTCCCTGATGATGATAATTTGGCGGCTGAAGAGGAAATGATTCAAAGAGAGGCAAAAGAAGCTGCTAGAGCTGAGAAGGAAAAGTTTAAGAAGGAATCAGACAACTACATAGTTGACAATCCAATACACAAACCCAGGTCTTACGAAACACCTCTTGACACTTCCACCAAACCCAAATCATCATCTCAATCATCACCTCCATCAACATAAGAAACACATATGTCAACAATGATTCGACAAATGGTTAAGCAGGTTATCACCACTACACAACAAGCTACACAGCCACCACCATCTGATCAACCAAAGGATTCAGAAACCACACCACCAATGGAGAAAACCATTGATCACTTTACATACACTGGTGGTGAGGATCACGACATACCTGAGCCCCAACCAGAACCTCAACCGAAGTTTAGATCAAGTACATTACTGCACTCCTTGTTTTCATACGCATCAAAGAGTGTGTTGAAGTTCTCCACCTCGGGGTCGAATCTTACCTAAATTCTACACTTCATCGGAATCAATCAAGAACCTCAGTACAAAATCGTTCATAAACAAAAGTTTGGGTTTGTCTACCAAAGTGAAAATCATCATACTTGCTTCATGGCTTTCGATGAAATTCACTAAGTTCTATGACGCCACCCTGGAGATGGTTCGAGATGGATTGGCATATCGATTGAAGGACATTGAGTTGGGTATAATTCAGACGAAGAGATGGAATTCAAAGGATCGCAAGGATGTTCGTTGATTTATTACTAGGATTGATGAATGTTTGATTCATCGGGATCAGATGCAACGGTTGGAGAGCTATGTGGGAGGATGACCAAACTTTTCGATTCTAACTTTCCAACGTCCTCAGAAAATAGCTGATCGTCTGTAATCATTGGGTACTCTCTTGATTGTGATTTTGTTTGTTTGATTATCTGACAATGGCTTGTGCACACATAACAGTGTACAACCCGTTCTTGTAATGAAAGGATCCTGTGGTACGCTTCAGTGCCACAATCCTTATAAAAGGAGCGAAAGCTTCTTACTTTTGACTAAAACTTATCAAACCTTTCATTTTTCAAAGGTTTTGCTCAAAAGAACAAGTACTTCCCCTTATGACTTTTCAAAACCTCAACCGTTAATATCACTTGTTGAGGGGGAGTATTTGATTAAAAACTTTGTTCACAAATTGTTCTTCGTGTAATCTTCCCACAAAACTCAAAATGGTCATATTTATTCTCAACATTTCTTCAAAAATAACATATTTATATGCCGTTTTTGAGGGGGAGAAAATTATGTGATAAGAAATATGTTGTGTTTTGCTATTGAATCCTCGTGTGAAAAGACTTCAACTCATGAATTGATGGGATCTGAACAGTCATACATTGAAAAGATTTGTCTTCCAAAACTTATCCAAGTAAATTGTACCCATTCGAGAAGCTCTTGATAGACATGAACTTTGACGGGTTTGACAACCTTTCAGGGTTGTCCACATCTTCAAGGTAGTTATTAGAGCTAGTTATCACCTAAAAGCTGACAATGTATCTCTTTAACTATGCAACGTAATCGTGTCTAGCAAGAAATTGTCTATCTTGAGTCGATCAATTCAAAAAGTGCGTGCTCTTCTCTCACTGTGCAGATTTATGTCAAAACTCTTAAGCACATGTGGAGGGGGAGTATTTCTGAAAATCTAAAACTTTTGAAGTGTTCAAACATGTTTTTTTTATTTACAAACACTTCGAGAGATTTTCATGAAAATGGTTTTATGGCAATGGAGTTATAAGGTGATTAAGGTTAGGAATAACTGTCTATGATCCGCCAGAGTCGGAGGGATCTACCCAAGGACACTACCAATAGTTAGAATTAGAAGTCCTTAGGTATGATTATAAAAGGAGAAAAGAGAATCGGAGAAAGAAGGAGTTGAAGAATTAAAAGAAAAGCAAATAAAAGGGTGAAAAGAAATAGCCCTCCAGATTATTCAACTTAGGGAAGACACCGGTTCAATTCATATGCTCTTGGTTGTCACTTGATGACACCGGTATTGAAGATCAAAGTCGTCATGGACCCAAAGGACGCATGCACTAAACCTTCTTAACCACTCAAGTTTCTCTCAAAAGAAGCTTGTTTCATTCTCATGTGGAACCCCACATAATCTATCGCCTCTCTTAGAGATTATCGGTATTGAAGAAGGAGACCTCTCCCTAGTCTCCACTCGTGAAAACCAAAGCGCACTATTGAGTCTAGAGCCACGAGATTCATCAAAATATCTCATAGGTACACTTGACATTTTATCGCTTGTCGCTCAACAATAAGAACGCGAGTGATACTTTATCGTGTCCTTCATGATCTTAGCAACTGCTGAGAACATTTATGAGAGGTTCACTCATGTGATCCTCAATGATTGAATGGAAACTCTGCCAGGTCAACATCAAACACCGACAAAGCAGTCACTTCGGTAACTCGAGAGATTACGCTTAGTGTGTATCAAACGGTCTACAATCATGAGGTGATGCTTGATTGTACCTCAACGACTCATATGAACTGTAGATGTGCTTGATACATCGTGTTATCTCACTGTGGGACTCAGTTCGAGAACGGCCTTTGTGAGAATTAGAGTTGTGTTTTCACACTATTCTATTAACACTCTCGAAGTTCGAACTTGTAAGTGCCGGAATCCGCTTATTACCAACCTTTCTTATGTTTTCTTCTAATAGAAGCTCTGGAGCGGACTGATCGTGTAGATTCTTCACATGCTCATACCAACAACATCACTAATGGAAGTTCTCTCAAAAGGCAACACAAAGTCAGAATGATTCTTCGTCAAGTCAAAGAATCTACAAAGTTTAAAGACTAAGTGAACTTCATCAGTACTGAAATCCAACGTCAAAGAGCGTGTGAGCATGTTGAAGAAAGACATGGAGACACTGGAGCAACGAAGCAGACCTGATGCAGACAACAACAACATACTATCACTACCATCATAAAGAAGAAAGATCAAATAACAAAGAAAATGATGACGTCAAAGCCGAATACTTCAAAGGAAACAATTTCTCTACACTGGGGAGATTGTTCGAATCAAGACACTTCTTCTCACAAGAAAGAAGAATGTCAGAAGACGTCAAAGCTACTATTACATCAGCACCTACAACATTTATCACTCTTTCATTCATCACCAACACTTAGGGGGAGATCGTTGGAATCACTCCTAAACATTAATTCAAGTGTTAGTGATTCATATGTAATAGTTAGCTTAATATGGCCTTTATGTTTGTTATTAAGCTAAGGCTTATGTACAAGGCCCATAAGCCTTGGCCCAAGCCCATAAGAAGGGAAGGAGTCTAGAAGTGTTTCCCTAGCCCCTTGCCCTATAAATACCTCTTGTAAACCTTCTATTGAAGGTTGGTTGTTCACTTTTCTATTTCACTCTTTGCATAAACCTTTCTCTTAATATATCGTGTGTTTGGATAAGTGTTCAACTGATCCTCTCTTCATCTATTTCTTCTATTGATGCTTGTGTTACATAAATGGGAACCTAACACTTAATGATAACTTCAGGAGTTTCATCCTTGGTTCTCAAAAACTTTACCCAAGTGAACCGAGAGTAGTCGTCAACTACAACCAGCACATACTTCTTGCCATTGATGCTTTGCACTCTCATGGGTCCACATAGATCCATGTGAAGGGTATGAAGAACTTCCATGATGGTATTGGCAGGTTTGGGTTTATGGGCATACTTTTTGCTTTTGCCTAGTTGGCAAGCATAACAAAGATGATCTTTTTCATATTTTAACTGGGGTAAACCTCTCACAAGATCCTTTCTAGTAAGATCATTAATGGTGCCGAAGTTCAAGTGATTGAGTCGATTGTGCCATAACCATGATTTGTTCTTTGACGCCTTTGATAACAAGAAAATAGGAGAAGAGCTCATCATGTCTTCGATAGAGATGGTGTACAAATTGGTGCCACGAGATCCCTTTAGAAGATCAACACCATCTAATGCTCTAACGAAACATGTGTGTTTTGTTAATGCAAATAAGCCGTAAAAACGTTTATTTATATTTTACGATCTTCTAATGTTTTGTCGATAACAAACGTAAAATCATTTTGACGAAACAAATAAAATAGGTAAACTATTTGAGCCAATAGTTTTCTAACACACTTACATTTTCACATAAAACACTAAAACAAGTATAAGTGATTTTATGATTTAGTAATACATATGTACAACAACTTGTGTTTACATATTTGGGTAAAAATATACTTATAGTAGTATATACTAAAATGGGTAAAAACTAACAAATGGTATTGACCCATAACCCATGGTTTTATCCAAACCATTTGACTAGGTACATTGAACTCTTGAGATACATTGTATCTAATAAGAAACCCATGCATCAACCAATAACCTATGACCCATGACCCATAACCAAAATACCCATGGGTAAAGAGGAGCGTCCCACGGATCCCTAGCTTTACGCTAGCCGGATCCCTTGTGGGAGGGATCCATGGGATCCGGGGAACAGGAAAATTTCTCCTCTATAAATAGTGAGCCATTTCTTCCTTTTGGCTCACCACTTTAACACATACTTTGTTCAAGTATTGTACCTGTCTAACCACTGATCCTAAGGGATCTTTCTATGTAGTTTGTCTTTTGTTTTTGTGTGATTCTCTAGGTTCCTCTTAAAGGCGAGATCACCACTTCTTGAATTCGAGCAAGCTCAAGTCCATGAGTTACCATACTTCATCATCATCAAGACAACTGAGGTTCTCTTGTTGATAGTTCTTTCTTCCTCCGTAGATGTTGTGTTGAAGGCATTAGTGAAGGATGCCGAAAGAGTCAAGACGAAAGCATTAGTGAAAGGTGCTAAACATTCGTGTCAAAAGCATTAGTGAAGAATGCTAAAGGTGTCAAGACTAAGGAATTAGTGAAAGGTGCCAAGTGTTGTGTTAAAGGCATTAGTGAAGGATGCCTAAGAATCAAATCAAGTGGCATTATGGAAGAATGCCTAGGTCGTATAATCGATGAGGTGCATCGTTGTACATATAAGTATTTGTTTATTTCCATGGATGGTGATATCCTTGATCGTGTTGTAACAAGGAGTGGATCTCCTTAAGATTAGGTGTTGTGTTGTGATGGGTAGTAGTTCCTCTATAGTAATGGAACTAGGTGCTTAGCCTAGTACCTAATAAAGGGTAGGCGACATTTTGATAGGTGTGGTTCACCTTGGAGTGAAAGAACCTGGTGGTTAGCCTAGTACCGGAAAAAGAGTAGGCGACGTTGTGAAGGCTTCTCCGCCATAAGGAGATTGGTGTCGTGTAGTGTTTACGAACTCTCGAGTAGGTGACTCGGGGAGTGGAGTAGGGCAAGGAAGGTGTCCTTGTAGCCGAACCACTATAAATACTCGTGTCGTGGTTATGTGCTTCTTACTCTTTATCTTTCATTACACGTTTATATGTCTACCTATCAACGTCTAACATAAACAACTAAATAGATTGACATAAGTCGATCTAAATATTTTAAAACGAAGTTTTAATTGGTAAAACTATTCAACCCCCCTTCTAGTTTTTCACATGTTTTTTAAAGGCTACTTCGAGATCAGAATCACAAATTTGACCAACAGAGAACAGATTGTGACCAAGTCCTTCCACATAGTATACCCGGGAGATAACACTGTCACCAAAAACATAATCTTCGTAACCCATAATTGCCCCAAATTGATCATTCCCATATCTAACAGTATCGATAAACTTATTCACGAAGTTCTTGAGCCTTGAGCGATCCCAGTCATATGTTTTGAGTTGCCTGAATCCAAATACCAAAGGACGATTTGTAAGACCTTTATTTGAAAACAGACGAGAATGGATAACTGGAAGTAGTGGATCCCCACGTGAATATGAGGTCCGGTTGGTTAGCACACACAATCTATAGACCTACAGCATCCCTAAATCCCATGACATTATTAGTGGGGGCAACAATAGTAGAGACACTAGACTAAGTCATAGTACGCTGTGTTCCTAAAGGAATAGTTCTACCTGTGGGTCTCCATGTGTTAACAGGCACTGTTCTAGGTAAGGCAGTTCTAGTTGAAGGACAATGTTTACTAAGTTTGATTTTACGACCTGTGGGTTTCCACTGATAGCCCATATTAGTGAACTTTTTCCCTGTAGGTTTCCAAGATTGCTTAACCTGTTTTACTTTCCAAACACTATCAACTGGGGTTTTAACAGAATGCCTCAAACATGACACAACACATTCATCATGATTACCAGAAATTAAACAGTTATTACAGGTTTTGCAGACAACAGTAGAATTCGAATTAATTACAGTACGCTTATAGCTAATACTAGAATCAACATGATTCAAATTGTTCAACTTAAACTTATTATTCCTATGGTGGTCTTCTACTTTCTTCACTTGATCACTTTTAGCTTGCGAGGCCCTATCTTGCTTTGTATTGCCTTTAGGCTTTGACCCGCTAGCTTTAGTGTCACTGTTTACTCCTGTAGAAGTAACGACAAGAATATTAGTTTGTTTTACTGCTTTTTGCATTTCTGGCCTAGAAGTGCTGGAATCTGAGGCTTTCAGAGGTACATCAAAGATGACATGCTTGATCTTAGGCATGGAAGAGGGTACAACAAGTCTATCTAGCTTATTATCACTTTTTGGGTAAGTCCCAATGACATATTCTAACATTTCTTGAGATTGTTCGGTGTAAATGCAAGAATTGGCAAAATCACTCTCTAGAGGCTTCTCTATTCTAGCATCTTCAACAATCTCACGAACAATATCTAGGCTATCCTTAAGGCGTGTGAGCTAATCTTGACACACAGTCCTATTATTCCTAAGAGGAGGGGGAATATACTTAACATTAATTGTATACATCTTACAAACAAACACCTTTGGTACAACATTATCACAACTAGTGATTGACATTTTCCCTTTTACCTAAGTCTTTAGATTCTCAATTTCTTTAAGTAAAGAAGTTATATTTTCATTGTTCTTGTCACGAGTGACCTTAATTGATTCATATAACTCTTTGAAATGCAATTTAACTTTATCATTTTCAGCTTGAAAACAATCATTTTCATGTTGTAATTCATTGATGATGTTTTAAAGTTGGAAATTCTGAGAATCTAAAGGAGGTGGTATATGAGAGCCAACCACTTCAACCCTATTTCCCTTCAAATGAGAAATCTGAGCTTTCAACTTTCGGATCGTGTTACAGTGAGCTTGAATCCGTTCATCTCGTGTGCTTTTTTCAAAATATGCATCAAATTCAGGAGCATCTAAAAATGTATTGGAATTTGAGGTTTTGATTCTATCTTCTAGATGTTGATATTTTAGTTGCAAACCAAGATAGTCAACCTCTAATTTAGAAAAATGACTGATCATGTTATCATGATCATCTTTTTGGATTTTTTCCTGGAATTTTAAATTCTCGGCTTCAAGCTCATTGACACGATCTTGGGAAACTTTAAATGCAATTGACAAATCATGAAATTGAGAAGCAATTATGGCATAGTTTGTGACAGTATAAAACACATCCTGGGCAATACATCTGGCAATCAAATTCACATTAAGGATGTAAATATTCTTTCTCTCAATCTCATAACTTCTAAGCTCATATGCATTATGTGGAAAACTAGAAGGGGGGTTGAATAGTTTTACCGTTAAAAATTTAATTGTTTCAAAAACTTATTGTGAGATTGATAACGCCTAAAATGAACATGTTTTTAGTAGCGTTATTATTGTTTTTGTGCATGATAATCGGCTATATTTACTCATAACTGTTGCAAAAGTGTAAAAGATGCGTATTGTGTATGTATATGTAGCTAGGTATCACAAATGATGAAGAAATGAAGTTTTTATGCACATTTGGAAGATTCCCAAGGAAGAAAGTCGAGCAAGGAAGCTTTTGGACTCAATGATTAGGAAGCGCAATGATTTCTAAGTATCTACAGCAAGGAAAGATCAAGTTTTTCCTTGGAAATCATCAGCGAGAGCAAAGAGTGAGGCATGAATCAAGAAAGTCAACAAAAGTAAAAAATGCAGCATCCAACTGTTCGGTCGTGCCCCGTAACCGGATCCGGCTGGATAATGGTCAAAACGGCAACCGATCCGGTTGCCAGTGCAACCGATCCGGTTGCATGGTCTGCAGTAAAACAAAGATGCATTTAATGTTGCCTTAACTCTCCATAATCATTGGAGGCCGATCATTTCTTGATATTAACTTGTTGGGAATGTTTTTGGCCAGTTAGACAAGTTTCTTTGGCTATATATTGAACCTAGACTTAGTTTACTAGGTGTGACACAATCCAAAGTGTAATAGTTTACACCAAAACTATTAACAACCATATTATTCATCCCAAAAGTTTAGTATTCACTGTAAAACGTCCAGGAGGTTGGAGAGAGCAATTCTCATCCATTGTTTTGGTTATTTGGAGTTATACGGTTAAGCTAGGTGATTGGAGGCGTGTGGTTGCTATAAGCCACAAATTCTAGTTCTTGTAATCGCAAAAGTTTAGGTATTCTATGAACTTTGTTATGGATTTCTATTCTCTTGAGTTATTGGAATTACTTTGTTATTTCTTGTGTTTTGTTATTATTATCATGGAGTAGTTTTGGATATACTTGTGTGTTGGGATGTAGGAAATCATACTAGTGTTCTCATATGTGATGCATGTATATATGATCTTGTTTAAATGAGTTTGTTGGAAAAATACTAGTCTTGGTTTGATTTGTTGGTAAAACATGTTTTAAGAAAAAGGACCGAAAGGATTTCTGATGAGTGTGTAAATACTCATCATTTTTGTACCATTTAAACTGCAAATTCATCTGAAAACACTCAGAAACACATCAAAATGATCAAAATATCACAAATCAGTGTTTTATGTGTTTTAAATGCAAAATATCAAAATCGATGAAAAACATATCAAATTTGCAAAATTGCGCTTTAGTCCCCAAGTTTCAAAATTGTCAAAATAGTCCACGAGTCAAAATTTCAAAAGAAAAATCATCAAAGGTCCTTTTAAATCATAACTTGTCAAATTTGGTCCTTTGGTGAAAAATGTAAAAAGTTTTGAGAAATTACAATTTGGTCCTTCAAGTTTGCAAATTGACAGAATTGGCCCCTGGAAAAATTGAAAAAGGCAATTTTGGTCCTTGTAATGTTAACACTTGCCAAATTCAGTCCCTAAAACACTTTTGCAAAATTACATAATTGGTCCCTTGTTTTGTGGAAATTGCAAATATGGGTCCTTGTGTTTTAAGCTTAGCCAATTGGACCCTTTTATCAACCTTGGCCCAACTGTTGGCCCAACCCGAACCTTTACCCGCTGTTTAACCCGAATCCAACCCACACCCTTTGATATTAGAACCCGGTCAAACACTTTGACCCAACCAGTTTCCCTCTCTCCCTCACGTGATAACACCACCATCATCACCTCTGCTCACTTCGATCACACTCCACCATTTCCATCATCACCCCTAATTTCCCCCTCCAAATGGAAAAGCCAAGGGTGCATTTAATACACCTCCAATCTCTTACTCAACCTCACAAACGGATAAAAAGGTTTTGGCGCCAAAAAACCTTTAAATGGCTAGGATCACTTTGAGACATCCGATGGTCAAGATTCATGCTGGGATATGTCCAAGTAAGTGAGAGAAACAGCTTGAGATGTATAAAAGGCCAAGAGAAGCTACAAGGAGGGAGTTAGCTTTTAATTATTTTTCATGTATGTCGAATTGTAGTTTAACTTATCTTAAATAACTTTCATTTGTATTTCTAAGCTTATCTTGTATCAATCAACAGTTTTTAAGTGTTTACTACTCATTTCAAGTTTGAATTGCAAGTAATTATCAGTTTCTATAATTCAAGTCCACTGTAGAGAATTTGAATTTCAAACTCCCTTGTTTAAGTATTTAGCAACTCATTTTCAACTTCAAATAAGTTCATTTAAGCTCATAAAAGCTCTGTATAAGCTTATACTTCAGTTCCATTCACTTTTAAGCCTTGGTTAAAATAAGTCAAAGTTGAACAAGAATGGTGCAGTAATGGATTTGGGTTGATTCAGACAGTGGAAAGGGTTGATATAGGCATGGACATGGGTTGAGATCTGAGTTGGATTGGAATAGATTAGGGGTTGTTAGGATAGAGATCTTTGTTTCTTCTCTTGGCAAGCCATAGTGGCTAAGGAAGTTTTGTAAGTTCAAATCTGTTTCTGATCATTATGTTTGTATTAGAATCTGTTCATTAGTATTGATTGTTACTGTTTGATCTAGGTTCCATGTTTGTTTAGCTTGATTTGTTCATTGTCTGCTTGTTAGTTCTAAAATCAGTAGCTAACATAGTGTTTGGAATAGCTTAAATATCTGTGGTATAGATTAGTTACTCAAGTTTGAGTGTTTGGCACATGTTTAGTTAGGTGATAGTGAGTTAATTCGTGTTTTCATTATAGCGCTTAAACTAGAAAAGTCAAAATAATCTAGTAACCTGCCTTGTATCACTTCTCGTTGGAGTCGGTTCACTCAAAATCACTCAAATTGGTTTAAAACTTGTTAAGCTTGCCTGAATAAGTAGCATTACATCATATTACATCAAGATTAGTCCAAAATTTGCTTCTAAAATCCACTTAAGTCAAACTTTTAAACTGATTCAAAGTCAAAAATGTGTCAAACTCAGTTTTATGCAGAACTTGTACCATCTGCACAGGTCTCAATAAGGGTTGTTAGGGTCTGATTTTTGGCTTAGGTGTAGTCCATTAGGTGGTCTGTAAGACTCATTATCTGTTTTTGGCTAAAGTTTTCTGGATAAGCTTGAGCATAAGCTCAAATTAAGGCCCTAATGCCCTGCACCACAAACTCAGTTGGTACTTGAGTTTTTCACGTAGTTTGTAGCTTGTGTACTGACTCATAAGAGCTCACCATGGTCTAATTTTGGAACATTTAATCTCACCCGGTCTTCTTTGAGTCCCAATTAGTATTTTTCGGTTTGAGCTTATTTCTAAGCTTGTGCCTTGGTCTAAACTTGGTACCTCGTAATGATTTAGCTTTTTAGTTCAAGCATCATTGCTGATCAAACCTGTGATTCAGAGGATATAAATAGTTAAGATTAGTTGTAATTTAGTCCTTTTAGCATAATTAGGCTTCTGTAATCATTTGGTGCTTGTTGTGTCACTGTTGGCTTATTTTAGTGCTTATAAATAAGCACTTTTTTAAGCAGTTTCATAATTCTCCAAACAAGTGCCTATTTTTCCATTTTTCTCAGATTCCTAGTATTAATTTAGAGTTTTCCTGAAATTTTCAGATTTTTCCAAGTTGTTTTGCTATTTTTCCTAATTTAAATTAGTTTTTAATCATTTTTAATTAGCTTTTAATATAAAAAATCCAGAAAAGGTTCAAAAAAATAATTTTTCAATTTTATTAAGTTTAGATAAATATAAGAAGTGAAAAAAGTAATTTTCCAGATTTTTCTTAGTTTATTTGATAATTTTTAGTAATTTAAATAGTTTTTAATAGTTTAAAATTCATAAAAATAGAAAATAATCGAAAAATACAAAATAGTTTTGAAAATTCTAGTTTGATATTTTAGACTTTTTCATTTCATAATTTTATTTTTCTAGCTTTGTTTCCTCATTTCTTGTGTTTTAGTTAATTATTAAATAGTTAAAAATAGTTTTAATTAATAATAATTAGATAATTAGTGATAAAAATAGTTTTCTTTTTCTAAAAGTTTCTTTTATCATTAGGATTGTAAAATATAATTTTCATATTTTTAGGGTTAATATTGATTTAGTTTCACTTTTTATTTCAGACGTCGCGTAGATTTTAATTTCGCTTTTATAAAACATAAAACAAAACATCATTGTAAAAATAGTGATAGCGTTTATTTAATAGATTTTATCTTTTAATCTTCTTTAATTTGCATTTAAGCCGTTGTAATTTGTTGGCTTTTCTCGTAGTTAATACTTATTATCCAAATCCTTTTTCCGCTCAAACTCCTCGATCACTAAACGTTTGATAAATCATCGCATAGCTCATTGGGACATAACGACCGGGAGACTCTATACTCCTCGGATCTTCATTGATTTCGCGGTCAAGTCGCTTTTAGGTTTTCTTACGCTTGCATGCGAGAACTTGACGGTTTTTGCGCGATCAATTTCTCTTGTGTTTTATTCCAAAAAGTTGAGTGAAAAACTAGTATGGGGATATGGTGACTGACAACCACCATGTTTACTTATTAAAACAAGACTAGAAATATTTTGTTAGGAATTAGAAATTCCCGGTATTAAAGAGTCGGTCACCTCAAGTATATGTAATCGTTAGAAAGCTCGTAGTCGTAGTTCTTTTAAGTTAAGTAGTATTTTAGTTAAGTAACACCGTGGAGGACGGACGGGTCTTTACCCATTGTATGCACGATCCATGCCCAAAGTGTGGCGAGTTATGTAAGACTATAAATACTCTCTACCTTCCAAGGTAGAGAGTTGGAGCTCATAATAATATCTTTCACTTTCTCTCACTAAGTTCCCTAAACCTCTAACTTTCTCTCTAGAATTCCATCTTATTCGCCACCTTGTGTTATGGTTTGATGTGTATGTGAAAGTTATATCTTACAATTGGTATCAAGAGCCATGGTTAGATCATATCTTGCACATCTTTGGATTTATAGTGGTTTTAGGTGGTTTTGAGTTTGAAAAGTTTAGTGGTTTTGCATCATTTGGTTGATTTCTTGTGTTAAAGTTTGAATTTTGTTGGTACTTTTATGTTTAGAATCATCAAAAGTGTTTAGGTTTTCATTTGGTAAGCTTGAATCATCTTGGTTGGGTTGTTTTGGATTGAAAAGTGAAGGTTATTTGGTTTTCAAGCTAGCGACTTAGCTCTCGGACTTGTTTTCTTGGTAGCGACTTACTTCATTGTTTTGTAGCGACTTACGGTTATAAAAGCTAGCGAGTTAGAGCTAGCGAGTTAAAGTACAAGTAGTGGAATCTCCACTACGGTTAGCGACTTGTGGTAGCGACTTAGTCCAGAGTGAGTTGCTCTTTAGCGACTTGCATATCTAGCGACTTGTGTGGCAATTCTTGCACAAATTTGGCTAGCGACTTAGTCCAGTAGCGAGTTACTACTTAGCGACTTGCTTTTACATTGGCGACTTGGGACTCTAGCGACTTAGGCGTGTAGCGAGTTAAGGGTTAGCGACTTAGTGCACTAATTTCTAGCGACTTAGTGCATTATTTGGTAGCGAGTTAGCACGTTATCATCTAGCAACTTGAGTGATTGTTTACGGTTTTCTCTTGATTTAGTAAAACCCGTGAAAGAATCTATTTCCGGTTTAATCATAGAGTTATAAAATCCCGTATAATCTGTTAACATGTCTACCAACATTCCCACTGCTCCCATTGTCATCTCCATTGTTGCGAGGATGTTCAAGCGGTGGCTCGGATACTCATCCACCAATGCTTGACAGAATCGACTACGATTCTTGGGCTCAACGAATCGATTGTATTGCCTTGGAAAGGAAAATGGTGTAAACATTCTCAAATCCATTGATGAAGGACCATATCGGGTTGAAACGACTAGAGACATACTTGATACTAATGAAGATGGTACTCGCTCACGGAATGGACGGACCTAAGATGTACAATGAGCTTGATAATGAGGAGAAAATAGATTCGATGCGGATATCGGGGCTTCAAACATTGTTCTTCAAGGTCTTCCTAAAGACATCTACAAGTCGATCAATCATAACACCGATGCAAAGGTCGTTTGGGATAACGTTAAGATGCTTCTCTCGGGTTCGTAATTAACTATGGAAGGCAGGAATCCCAACTCTATGATGAATTTGAGCACTTCAAGATGAAACCGGATGAGAGTGTCTATGAGTACTATGTGAGATTTCATAAGTTAGTGAATGACATGAGGAACATCAAGATGACTATGCCTAACATTCGATTGAACTCAAAATTTGTGAACAACATGAATCCCGAATGGCACAAGTTTGTTACATTGTGAAACTCACTAAAGGATTGAAGAACACAAACTATGAGCAACTCTATGCCTTCCTCCTTCGGAATGAAAGACATGCCATGTTTGAAAAATTGATTCTCAATCGGTTCAAAACTAACCCGGAGAGACAAGCTCGTCTAATGATTCAACCGCCTTCTACTCAAACATTGGAATCACAACCAAAGCATCACAAGTCATACCCTTGGGTAATGGTAATCACAAACTCATCCACGATCCTCGGTTCAAACAAGGCGATCTTTGATGCACACGTGGGTAACATCATTAATCAACTTGCTCTTCTCATTAGTCAAAACATGAATTCTCTTCCACAAACCAACAACAACCTCGAGGCGCATCTAACCCACATAATCAAGCCATTATTAAAGATGGAAGGATCGTGGTGCAACCGATTCGGGAAAGACAATATGAGCAGGACGAGGTGGAGTGGGAGAGGTTATGTTGGAAACCGAATCGAGGAAGGAATGGTAACCCGGTCAAGCTAAGCCAATCAAATGCTTTAAGCGTGGTGGTGAGGACACTTTGCAAGGAATTGCACGTCTCCAAAGCGTCCACAAAATGCCGAATACTTGAGATAAGATGTTCTTGGCTCAAGCTCGGGACAATGGTGCTACTTTGAATGAAGAGGAATCATTGTTTTCTTGTCAAGGCAATGCCAAGACCTATGATGCGGATGTAGATGAGCGGCCCATTCGGAGATAGGTCACAATCATCAAAATGCCTTTCAAGTCGGTGATCGCGATGCTTACGACTCGATGTGGATGATGGACCTCTCGCACACACAATATTTATGGCTAGCATCTCTCCCATGGTGTCTCCCAAGGTCACTTCTTCACCACAAGTGGCCCATCAAAGGACAAACTCATCTCGAGGTATTAAAGCTATATGATGATGTTGATGTGCAACAGATGCATGACAAAGTACAACCAACCGAAACTTTTGAATCAAATATTGAAAATACGGGTAATATCAATATTGTCCCATATGATCAATACGTGAAACAAAGTGAAAGTGAAGTTGTACCTAGTGATGCATCTTCTGCAATCAACAATGACTATGTCTTTGATGAATACACCGCATGTGCTCCCGATGATTCCATTATCTCCGAACTTAATGCCTATAAGGAACGTGTTGCCATTTATGAACAACGTGCAAAATTTGAGTTGACCACTCGTGAGCGGAAATGGATGACCAAGTGCGTAAAGAATTAGAAAAAGTAATTTTAGAGAAGAAGTATTGAAACAAGAATTAAATTCTTTGCAAGAAAAACTTTCTAAAACAACTAAGCAAAACAAGAACTTCAAGAAAACGTGAAAATGCTTAAGCAAGAATTTAATGTAAAAGAATCAAAGCTCTTAAGAGATTTTTCTAATCGAAAACTTTGAAAACAAACTTGAAAACAAGTTGTACATACAAGGAAACACCATTCGATCGCTCACATGGTCACCAAACATCGAGTCTTAAGCGATAAGCATAGCATTCCCTTGTTGAGGAACCAAATCCAGAGGTAATCAAAAGGCTAGAAATGCTCATAAGGTGATTTATGATGGTAATGAAATTCTTAAGCCTAGGCGAAACCTAGTTGCGTTGAGTGCACCGAGGAAGATAAGAAATCGATGAAGTCACTAGGAAAGGATGAACAAAAACTAGATGACCCTAAATGCAAAGAGAAAAAATAATTATCTCTCCTCACGATTACAAAAAGGAAAACTGGATTGCATTAAACAAGTTTAAGCCTCGGACTTTGTTGACTCCGAACAAGTCTTCGGAAAATGGATTTAGATAAGCGAAAGTCGAAAATATTGTAGAAACAAACCCTCCCTTCGGAAAATGCCTAGAGCAACCGTGTATCCTCCTAATACACCTATGCATCTTGTACCTAGAACAATTGCCACTAAAAGCAAGACATTAATTAGCCAATACGTTATATTCCAACTATTTGTTGATTTTGAAAAACTTGCAAGAAAAGGATCACTCCCATCGGTATAAGCGAAGGTGAAAGAGGTTTTGAACAAATGAAAGAATGTTATTTAACCGAGGTCATGCCTTTCTTTAAACATCTAAAGGATCACTTTGAGAGTCTTAAAAGGGGTAGAAGGCGATATTAAGGGTATGGAAAAGGAATTTGATGCAATGGTTCTTTGAAGTTAGTGATTATGAGCGTGCACTAAAATATAATGAGATTGAGAGAAAGAACTTGCATACATTAAATGAGAATCTTATTCTTGAATGTGTTGCTCAAGATGTGTTTTTCACCGCTCAAATTGCTCCATTAATGCTTCAAAATTTCATGAATTATCGTGGTACGAAAGTCTCCCATGATCGTGTCATTGAGCTTGAAAAACTAATTCTAAACTAAACGAGAAAATTGAACTGGATGATCACGACACGTTGGTTAAACACTTTTCTAAACTAGAAGTTGAGTATTTTAATTTACAACTAAAATATCAACATCTCAAAGAAAATGTCAAAACTTCAAATTTCAAGACATCTTCGATGCTCCGAGTTTGATGCGTTTTCAAATTAACAAACGTGATGAATGATTCAAGCTCGGTCCAACACGATCGTAAAGTTGAAAGCCCAAATCTCTCAATTAAAGGGTCAAACGAACAATATGACAGCTCCCAAATGCCTCCTCTTTAGATTCTCGAATTCTCAAACGTTTCATCTTCAAAACCTAGTAAATGTTTTACAAAAGGAAAACGAAAGTTTTCTAGAAGAGAATGAAAAGGTTAAACGTCATTTCAATGAGTTGTTTGAATCAATTAAAGTCACTCGTAACAAAAACAACGAACAAATAACTTCATTGCAAAAGGAAATTGAGAATCAAGAGTCGTAAAAGGGAAAATGCCAATGATCAATGAGGAGAATGTTGTATCTAAGGTTCACTGGGAATAAATCTACTTTATCTCGTGACATATGTCCCCTCACCTAAGGAACAACAAACTTGCCATTCAAACATATTTCTCATCCCTTAAGGATTGCTTAGAATACTGCGTGAGATTGTTGAAGAGGATAAGCTAGAGAAACCTCATGATAATGCAATTGGACATGCATGCCTATATGCCAAACGATCTCAAGAAATCTTAGAATGTTTGATCACTATATGCCCAAAAACATTAGGTGAGAGAGTTAACCCTTGATTCCATGCTCAATGCCTAAGGCCAAACATGACATGCACTCGATTCCCAATGGTTTGAATGTGAGGAGTAGTGCACGGTGAGTAGTTCGATTTTAGATCCGTCAATACTAGGAAAGTGAACTCAAATGTGCCTTCTAGGAGTTCTAATCTCGGTACCTCTAATGTTAAGAAAGTGAACCTTAGTGCACTGCATGTAGTTCAGATCCCAAAGACATCTAAGCAGGTGGTGCAAAGAGTAGTAAAACAAACTAATGTTCCCATTCCCTCTACAGAGTAATCGGTGACATTAAAGGGAGCGGTCAAAGTCTCAAGACAATACAAGGAATGATAGGACCTCTCAAGCTAAGAATGTGCTTTGGAAGAGAGTAGAAGAACAATCTAGGAACCTTAAGTTTGAATCGAATAAAACGAATCGTGTTGATTCTAGTATTAGCCATAGGCGTCTTGTAATTAATTCAATTCGATACTATCCGCAAACCTTGTACCGATGATTGCTTGAATTCGCATTTCTAATCATGAATGTGATGTTAATGTTACGCCTAATGATGTTAATTGTCCGATTAATGTTATTAATGCTAAAATTCATGCTAAAAAGGCTAAAAGGCAAAAGCGAAAGAGAGTTAGAAAACAATGGAAACCCACGGGAAGAACATTATTCAGAATAGGCTTTTATTGGATACACATTGGTCATAAAACTAATCGAGATAATGCCCACTAGAAAATGGATGCCTCTTGGTAGAACTATTCCTTAAGAAGTGGTCACATCTTGTAAATAGGGCTAATCTGAGACACTAGTATTGCATCTATTCACAATGATTCCACTACTTCACCGTCTCGACATGAATGCTTCTATTTCGATGTGGGTGGTCCAACTGCTGCTACTAACCAAATGGAACCCATTCTTGCATGGGGATCCCAAATATCCATTATCCATTCTTGTCTCGTGTTCAACTGCAGATCGCTCAAATCGTTCGTGGTACCGGACTCAGTCGTTCCAAGCATATGATTGGAGACCGGTCACGGCTCATGAACTTCGTGAGCAAATTCATCGGACTATTAGATTTGGTAATGATCATTTCGGTGCTATTATGGGTTATGGAGATTATGTTGTTGGCGATAGTGTCATCTCCAGTGTATTATGTGGAAGGTTTAGGTCATAATCTGCTCTCTGTTGGTCAATTCGTGATTTCGATCTAGAAGTAGCCTTCGAAAACATACCGCTTTGTTAGAGATCTTAATGGAAAGGAACTGTTGAAAGGAACTCGTGGCTCAAACCTTTACACTATCTCTATCGATGACATGATGAGAGCATCACCAATCTGCTTGTTATCAAAGGCTTCAAAACAAAGTCATGGTTATGGCATCGTCGTCTCAATCACTTGAACTTGGCACCATCAACGATCTTTCCGTAAAGGACTTAGTTGTAGGTTTACCTAGACTAAAGTATGAAAAGGATCATCTTTGTTCGACTTGCCAATTGGGAAAAAGCAAGAAGTATGCCCATAAACCCAAACCTTCTAACTCTGTCACGAAGTTCTTCATATGATTCATATGGATTTATGTGGACCAATGAGGGTGCGAGAATATCTTTGGGAAGAAATATGTGTTAGTTGTGGTTGATGATTATTCTAGATTCACCGGGTCAAGTTCTTAAGGACAAAGGATGAAACTCCGATATCATCATCAAACTCATCAAACAGTGCAGTTAGACTAAACAAGACCGCTTAATTATCGAGCAGACAATGGAACCGAGTTTGTCAACAAACAACTTAGTGAATTCTATGAAAGCATTGGAATCGACCATCAAAGAAGTGTTCCACGAACCCTCAACGAGCGGTGTAGTTGAAAGACTAAATTGTACTCTTGTTGAAGTGCTAGAACAATGCCGATTTACTCAAAGGTTCCAATGTTTCTCTGGGTCAAGCAATTGCCACCGCATGTTACACACAAAATCGTTCCCGATTCACACCATTCATGGAAAAACTCCATATGAACTTGTCCACAACAGAAACCCAATCTATCTTTCCTTCGTGTGTTTGGTGCCTTGTGCTATCCAACTAATGAGGTCAAGACTTGGGCAAACTTAGAGCTAAAGTCGACATTGGAGTATTTGTAGGATATGCACCAAACAAAAGGGATACCGAATCTACAACAAAAGAACCCGAAATATCATGGAAACAATTCACGTTACGTTTGATGAGTCGACCGGTCAAATGGCTCTGGACACTCCACTCGGGACCCGCACTTCATAACAACCCTATTGGTTCATCCCTTGTTCCAAACTCCTCTCAAGAAACACCATATGTACCTCCATCCGAAGATGATGTAAAGAAATTGTTTGATCCAATGTTTGATGAACTGATGAGTCCACTACTAATGAAGTCTTGATCCCTACAACAGAGGATGCTCGATTCCGAGAATGAAGTCAATCCATCGGTTTCAATATCGTAAGTCAAGAAGCACCTTCGCCGATCCTTCGCCTCATCAACAAATCATCATTCTTCAAATGTACATCATGGAAATGTTTCGCATCAATGATGAAGTTAATCCCTTTGCGACTCTCAAGATGCTCCATTTGAAAACATATTTGCTACTCCCGAATCATCGCCAGAACCATCTTCTTGAGAGACATCGACTCGCTACCTCGCCTCAAGAAATGCCACATGAACACCTCGAGAAAATGGACTCACGATCATCCATTAGACAACATCATTGGTAATCCCTCTCGTCTGTATCAACCCGGAAGCAACTCGCAACCGATGCCTTATGGTGCTTCTTCAACTCCGTACTATCTAAGATTGAACCAAAAGACGTTAAAGCGCCATGAATGAAGATAGGCGGTTCAATGCTATGCAAGATGAAATTCATGAGTTTGATCGTCTTGATGTATGGGAGTTAGTACCGCTCCAGGCGTGCTATGATTATAGCTCTAAAATGGATCTTCAAAGTAAAACTTGATGAGCATGGTGATGTGTTGAAAACAAGGCTCGATTGATTGCTAAAGGATATCGTCAAGAGGAGGTATAGACTTTGAAGAATCATTTGCTCCAGTTGCTCGAATCGAGGCAATCGAATCTTTTGGCTAATCTTGCAAGTAAGAACATGGTGGTATATCGATGGATGTAAAGACGGCATTTCGAACGGAGATCTTAAAGAAGTCGTCTCACGTCGCCCAACTGAAGGATTTGTGAATCAAGAGCATCCTAATCATGTTTATCGTTTGAAGAAGGCTCTTTACGGTTTAAAGCAAGCTCCAAGGGCTTGGTATGATACACTCTCAAAGTTTCTTCTTTCAACCGGATTCGAGAAAGGAGCGATTGATCCTACATTGTTCACCGAAGTCGTGCAAACATTTAACTCATGTTCAAATTTATGTTGATGATATTATTTTGCCTCGATCGACCCAATGGAATGTGATCGTTTTCTAATGAAATGAGTTCAAAGTTTCAAATGTCAATGATGGGACAAATGTCATTTTCTTGGGATTACAAATTTCACAAAGTCCGGAGGCATCTTCATAAATCAATCTAAATATGCATGAGAGATTTTAAAGAAATTTGGATTTGATTCATGTGACCGTTGACACCCCCATGATTGACCGAACCAAACTAGATGAGGACCTCTCGGGATCATGATTGACCAAACGAAATATCAGTATGATTGGATCCCCGATGTATCTCAACGCTAGTAGACCGACATTTTGTTCTCTGTGTGCATGTGTGCTAGATACCGTGCTAAGCCTACTAAAAAGCACCTTGAAGCGATTAAACGGGTCTTCGGTATCTCCATGGTACCATCAATATGGGACTATGGTACCCGAAGGACACCGGTATGTCACTAACGACCTATGCGAGATGCCGATCATGCGGTGTCAAGATACACGTCAATGCGTCGAGGAGGTGCTCGGTTTTGGGTGATAAGCTTGTGACCTGGTCTTCAAAGAAGCAAATGAGTACTTCTATTTCCTCTACGAGGTTGAATACATAGCCATGTCATCTTGTTGTGCTCAAATCTTATGGATGAGATCTCAATTATCGACTATGGCTTTGAATTCAACAAAATCCCTCTGTCATCGTGATAATAAAAGTGCTATTGCTCTCTCATGCAACAACGTTCAACACTCAAGAGCAAAGCATATCGACATTCGACATCATTTCATCGGGAACAAGTTGAAAAAGGTGTGGTGGAACTATATTTTGTGAGGTCCGAATATCGGTTAGCGGACATTTTCACCAAAGCTCTTCCAAGAGAACGTTTTGAGTTTATTCTTCCACGTCTTGGTGCGAAAAGCCTTCAACCGAAACTCTCAAACGTCTTCAGGAGGAAGTCGAGGAGTAAAGGTCTATCTTCATCTATCTCTTGTACATATATATTTGAAAACAAAATAGAAAAATATAAAACTTTCAAAATCCATAAAAATTTGAAAAATTCAAAATTCTTAAAAAAATATTGTCATTTTGTCATGTTTCTTCCGGTTCGATAATATCTACGGTCTTTGTCTTTGTCATTCAAAGAATGACACGGGTCTTTAGATGTTGTTCGAAATTTTATTTAAAAAAAAAAAAAAAAAAAAAAAAAAAAAATTTTGGGAGAAAGAGAAAAATGGTTTATTGTCATCTTCGTGCAATAACCCGGTTTTAAAGAAAGAACGAGCCATATCTTACCAAGTTTTCAAATCTTATGCTCGATTCTATAAACTCCTATCTCTTGAAAACTAAATGCTTTGAAAATAACTCAATCTCTATTTTTGATAATCATCGGGACTTATTTGTCAAAATCTCTATCTCTCAATCAACAACCTACGTCATTGATTGAGGGGAGAATGATTTCAATTAAATTAAAAGTTATTTGGCATTAAAATTGTTTTCAAAAGTTATACATGCATGTTTTATAAATGGAGTTTAAAGTCTTAAAATCCGATCCTTATCGTTCAAACGCTTTCACAATCAAGTCACAATTCTCCTTAAAGCTTTCAAATCAATTTAAATCTATACGAGATCACAAATTTCAAATGATTTGATAATTGTGATCGGGGAGAATGTGTGATTTAAATTGGATTTAAACCGATAATTAGGTAAATGGTTATAATAGGATGTACATGCTATCCCGCCCACATGTGACAAACGATTTCAATTTTTCAATGCACATGTTGAGGGAGCATCTATCTTAAAACCTTTGATTTAAAACGTGATCACTTATCCCATGTGGGTTCCTCTAGTATGTGCAAAACTCTTTTCAAACCTCGAGGCACATATTGAGGGGAGCAAATTTATGGAAACCTCATCCTTCCCGAAATGCTATATCTACTTGATTTGTTGAGGAAGTGATGTTGATATCTTTAGAAAATGGTAATCAAAAGAAGTTAATTCTTTCTCCGCCTCCTTGTGCAAAACATTTTCAATACTTGATGCACATGTTGAGGGGAGTTCTCGTTCTAAAATATCAAAACAATTCGGTACAAAAACTTTGATAATATATCACAAGTATCCGAATTGATTTTCAAATGGTTTTCAATTGGATCCATTGGCGGATGAACAATACCAAATTGACCGACCAACTTTACTTTATGTACGGTGATATAAGGATGATAAGGTTAGGTATTGGTTCCCATGATCCGCCGAACCGGAGGGATCTACCGAGGACAATCCACTAAATAGTGTAGAGTCTTTAGGTATGATGAAAAAAGGAGAAAAGTGAGATATGGGAAGAGTGCGGATCGAGACAGAGCTAGTCTTGGAATAAACCCAACAAGGTTCTAGCTATGAAGTCTCGGTAAGCTTGAAGGGTTGAAGAATTAAAAGAATTGAATGAGAAAAGGGTGAAAACAAATAGCCTCCATTTATTCAACCTTAGGGCGAAACCGGGTTCAATTCATATACTACTCGATGGAAACATCGGTATTGAAGACAAGACGTCATGGACCCGGTGGACGCATCGCACTTCAACTTTCCAAACCACTCAAGTTCCTATTAAAAGGGCTTGTTTCATTCTCACGGGAACCGACATTATCTATCGACTTTCTCTTAGAGATGGTTGATATTGAAGAAGGAGACCTCTCCTAGTCTCCGTTATAGGATCCAAATATGCACAAATTGAGTCTAGAGCCACGAGATCATCAATAAATCTCATTAGGACACTTTCAATGAAGAATCTCTGTTTCACACAATGTGGAAGAGAGATTATATCTTGAGTCCCACGATTATCCTTGTGGTATTGCGAACATCCGAGTGATGTGTTTACATATTCACAATGAAGATGGAAAGCCTTCGGAGCCAACATCAAACAAGCTCCGGTAGGTGGCATGTGAGATCTATTATATAGATCAACCATGTGACAACCGAAGAAACAATGGGGCGATTCAATCTCTTGAATCAATCTCGGTTCGAGTTATGGATTGACGGATGCCTTTGAAAACCAATCGTTGTGCTTAATAAACTCTTTCTCTAGCACATCGATTGTGTACTCATTTTCAAACCAAAAGGTATTGTTATGATTGATAATTGATTTTCAATAAAACCTTCGTTGTATTGCAAAACAATTTCTATTGAGCAATACACGATTGTTTTCAAATCTCTTTTCATCAATCGGTGGACTTAAAATTATTTGGTTCACTCACTCCGTGTTGTCTTCTTTGAGATGTTCGGTTTGAGAACAGCTAGAACAATTGCGAAACCCTGTCAAGGAAATTCTTGAATTATACCGATCACAGGCGGTACATGTCGATCAACGGGAACCGTGGGCGTGTACCTCAATTCAACGAAGTGATCAAAGACACTTTCGTGCGACTTATTGCTAAGCTTGTTGTATGCAGTACGCCCGACGTTTGCGGTGATCAAGATGAAGCGGTCAATCCATAGCCGCATGCTCACTTAACACATTCATCTCAAAAGAAATCATGATTAGTGCATCAATGACTCGATATTTTCACTCCATGCTTCGCTTCACGCTGCCGCCAATATCATGATTCAACAAATGCTTCCGCTACTCGATGAGAAGATATCATGATCCGAATGTGAGCATGTCGGTCCCAAAGTCACAACACCACAATGGATGTCTCGAGATTTTTGATAGCCGATGATCTCCAAAGATGGCTCAAACTCATCATCACGTGGATCAAGTAAAGACCTCCACTTGAAGTAACCAAACATGCATTGTGAAGTATCAATGACTACGAGCTTAAGAGCAAAGGACTACATCAAGAATGCAAGATCAATTGTTAAATGTTATATCTATTTGTATTCAATGTAATTTTGGTACATAATTGAGGTGACCTCCTTAGGGGAGATTGTTAGGAATTAGAAATTCCGGTATTAAAGAGTCGGTCACCTCAAGTATATGTAATCGTTAGAAAGCTCGTAGTCGTAGTTCTTTTAAGTTAAGTAGTATTTTAGTTAAGTAACACCGTGGAGGACAGACGGTCTTTACCCACTGTATGCCCGATCCACACCCAAAGTGTGGCGAGTTATGTAAGACTATAAATACTCTACCTTCCAAGGTAGAGAGTTGGAGCTCATAATAATATCTTTCACTTTCTCTCACTAAGTTCCCTAAACCTCTAACTTTCTCTCTCTAGAATTCCATCTTATTCGCCACCTTGTGTTATGGTTTGATGTGTATGTGAAAAGTTATATCTTACATATTTTCATCACGAAAGGTCGAAAGATTCGTAAGAACGAGTTTAATAAGAACATTTTACAAACAAATGGATTTTCTAAAGGATAATCATTAGGATAAGGACCGAAAGGATTACGTATATGTTTTTGTTCTTAGAATGATTTTTACAAACATAAACCATGGTTGGAAATCATTTGCTTATGATTTGTGCATCACATCAAGAGTTTACACCAAGCCTTCATGAACACTACCTATGATTGCCTATAGACTACACACAAGTATATATATTTCTTATTGTTGAATTTCACTATAACATCACTTTTTGAGGAAGCCTTGACAAAGCTTTCTTGTTTCAAATCTTTTTAAGAAAACAATTTCGAACATAAAATCCCTTGGGACGATCTCGACTTACCCACCTTTGCTATCGCGAATGAGTATACTTGCTCGTATGTGTTTATAGTATTAGACGGTTAAATCGTGTTTATAAATTTTTAAAACTTGCACACGGGGAAACACATCAAGTTTTTGGCGCCGCTGCCTGGGATTTTGATTTTGATTTTTGATTTAAGCAATTTGATTTCGTTCATTTTCAGTAAAATTGGTAGTTTTGAAATTGAATTTCGTGAAAAGTAAAAAAAAAAAAAAGTTTTGGTCAGAAACTAACCGATTCGGTTTCTCCTGCAACCGAATCCGGTTAGAGCTCTCGGATTTATTTTTGTATTTTGAATTCATAGTTTAAGTTTATTCAGTGATTTGTGTTATAGTTTTTAGATTAATTCTTGTCATTTTTGATTTTTATAGATTATATCTTTGGTTGTTTATGTTTTCTTAGATTTTTAGTTTTTCTTTATTTTTAGTTATTTTTAGTTTATTAGTTTTTAGATTAATTGTCTTAATTCTAATGATTAGTGATAAGGTTTTAAAAGGTACCTTTTTGAGGGGTCATTTAAGCCCTTATTCGATCACTTTTGTATCCGTTATTGCTTAATATCGTTCCTTTTCACTTTTAGGTCTCTTGAAGGCAAAATCTTGGAATGATGCTTATTTGGACGAAAAGGCGCGAATATCTGAAGAAAATGGCCAAAGTCGAATCGAGACACTCAAAGTCTTTGAAACATAAGGCGACGGCGCCATCTGCATATCTGCGACGCCGTCGGTATGACATTTTGCTGACGGCTCGGAGGAAAAATTACATGTTTTCAAGGGACGACGTCAGTTCTAAAGGAATAGGCCGTCGTTACTCGGGACGGCCTAGATGCGACCAAGACGGCGTCGAGGCCGAAGGGGACGGCGTCACGGTCATAAGGTGACGCCGTCGAAGGTTTACGTGGCCAAGACGAAACCCTAATGACGGCGACACGACGGCGTCACGAAACATAAGGTGACGCCGTCGCAGATGTAATCTTATATATAGAATCCGAATTTTTCGGTTTTGAGTGTAGTCTTTTGAGTAAAACCTAAAACCGAACCAAGGCTTTCTTGTGCAGTATTTTAGGGTTCTAAACCCTATTATACGTCAAGCTAAGTATTTACTTCATTAATTTAATTATGTCTTTGATTATTTGTGTGTATGCTTGCATGTTCTCCATGTCCGGCTAATTTATTTGTGTGTTTGCTTAGGGAATATGAAACTTAGTTATTGAATATTGATTGGTTGATACTTATCTTAGTTGACTAATGATCTAGAGTGCGCTAGATTATTCGTTGTGTACTTAATGCTTGAAATTTCTTTGTGAACTTTAGAATATAATTATCTAGGTAATTGTAGGATAAAGTATTCAAGGACAACCGTAGAGTAGGCGTCTATAAATCACTAGAGGATTTGTAAACAAGACCCTTTGGTAGTTTCAAAGAGTTAGGGAAACAAGCACGCCCTATAGCCTTAGAATCACAACGCAACTAGGAATAAGGACGTGACAAATCAACCATCAATAGGAGATAATTAAGGAGTAGTAAAACCTAAGTAAACACATCTTTAAACTATCATACGAGTACACATCAAATTAGACATAGACTATCACAACCTTAGTTTAGATAATTAGATAATAGTAGAGTAATCGGTAGCAATACCAACCCCCCAAATCCAATACCCGAGATTCGTACCTTTTCCATTTCTAAAAACATAAAAGATAAAAATAATCTTCCTCAACCTCAACCTTAGCGTAGTAACTTCTCACTAGCATTCCTATTCCCCAGAGAACGATATCAATACCCGTGGCTTACCCTAATTACTACACTACAACGATTAGGTTCACCGCCTAGGGTGTTATAAAACTTGCTCGAAAAAAGGAAGTTTCCTTGACCCGAACGACGCGTGTAGCGTTATCAAGTTTTGGCGCATTGCACGGGAATAGAATAGCTAGTTAGTAGTCCACCTCGCTTAGGTTTCCTTACTTGATTCCTATCAAGTAACTTTTTCTCATTTTAACTTCCTCGTAGTCTATCCCCTTCTTTGTGCCTTTGTTCGTAAAACTTTTCCATTGACTCTTCCGCTCACCATCATGGAGAACGCGAATCCACCAAAACTTTCACCCAATCAACAAAATCCACTACATAATCTACCTTTTCCACTCCAAAATGAGATCCCGAGGTTCCAAAGAACATCATGATGAATCCTTTCCGAGGCTTGGACTCGCATTAAATATTTATTGCAAAAGTCCTTTATCATGGTATTGACTTCTTTGTTTCCACTACAATTCTTTTACACTCGACGCCTACGAAACCCAAAGGAGACTTGACTATGTAACGGATGGGGATATTTGGGGACGTGGTGCTCGATTTGCATGGGAAACCTTTGAGATTCACGCCCAATTTAGAAGTGGAACATGGGACCCAAAAACAAATTTTTAGACCTATTTTCAATTTGGAAACTTGGCCGGAAAGGTTGTTTAGGAAGGAGATGATTAGAGTTGAGGTACCAAGGTGCATGTCATGGTTAGGCGCTACCACAATACAAAATGAATACATAGGTGATCTTGATAAGATGGAGGATAGAGTAGAAAATCCAACCCCATCGGATAACCCACAAGTCTTACCATCACTGAGGAACACCCATCGCCTATAACTTACCGGAAGAAGTAGAAGAGACTATAGGAACCCCAATTAGAGAACCTTTGGACCAAACACCATTAGAGAATGTAGTTTTAGATGCTTGTTGTCATGACCTCTCTTAGTCCTAGGGAAGTTCCATATTTTGATGAACCGGAGCCTCACTTAAAAACCTTACCCAATTTTCCGTCTTTAGATGTGAATCTTGAATTGAATTAGGCCCCAATCCACCCATCAAAATAGATAGTCCGGTAGTTGCTTGATAAAGGTGGTAGATTCTAGGCCATGTAGAGTAGAAGCCGATATAGGAGTAACCCATGACCTTACACACTTATATCACCCATTCATGGTTGATAACAAGAAACACTATGGGTTTAAACCGGGTTTATTAGGTCAAGATGGATCCTTAACCATGAATCTTTTGAAGTTGGTAGAAAATGATCCATTCTTAGAGAGAAATTTGATTCTCTCACTACACCAATAGACTTAGGTAAGGTTATAATGAATAGAGCACACTTCTTTGAGCATATAAATCACCCATCATCCTCTCCTCACGTAGCAAATTTCCACCCTAAGGGTGTGTATTGCTACTATCACCCGCACTTGAACTTAAGTGTAGGAAAACTTCCCTTTATCCGTTAAATAAGGGTAGAGTCGGGGCTCGTGACTCGAACAAAAACAAGCGCTTCTTGGGAGGCAACCCATGTGTATTTGTTTTTCATTTTTATTTGTGTGTCGTATATCTTTTATTGATTGTTTATTCTCATGTTTGAATTTGTAAAATGCTTTATTTTGTTTTTAACCTCGCCTTAATTACATATAAAGGTATTTTACATAAGGGATAAGTGTAGGAGGATTACACACGTTTTCAAAAGAAACGTAAACATGAGAATAACAATTAACTAAAAGATATATATATGTTTGTTTGTTCGAGTCAAATGCTTGTATCGAGTCATAATGGATGTTTTGCGAAATTTTTCCAGATTCTAAAGATGCAAATTTTCCGAATTCTTTCCCAAAATCGCAGACCGCTTTTTGTCGGGATAACCGACGCGTCAGATTGCAACTGACGGCGTCGGGAAGGAATAAAACATCACCACTTTTCTCGTTTTCGAGCTACTTGTAAAATTTTGGAATTTTCCGGATCTTAACTTTCAAAACAAATTCGTAAACATCCATTCCACAAGCATTATATCCTAGTTTAAATCGAGTCTTATGTATATTATTACCGCCGATTTTACGCGAAGGTTTCGCTTTGTTTTCTTCTAGTGTGCAGTTTAGTTTGTCAAGAAGAAGTTACACAAGTTTGGAAGGAGCCTTTCACGCAAAAACTCTTCTTGGAAAAGATTTAACCACCACTTTTACGGATCCTACCGAGCTAATCGGGGAGTATTAGTTTCTTCGCTTTTAATTACCTTCTATTATCATAACTTTGATACTTTCGGGAACATTGGGGACAATGTTCGGTTTAAATGTAGGGAGGAAAATAAAACGGAACTTTGAAACTATGCTTATCCTTGACTATTTGCTTTGTCCAAGTGTATTTGTGTAATAAACCATGAGAAAATGTAGGTTAGGGTAATTTTAGCCAAATTTAAAATTTTTCATGACGATAAGAGTGGGCCATTAGTCTTAACAAAAGCGTCTCATGGATAGGAAGTTGCATGACTAGCACAAAACCCTTACCACCTAAATTCCACCCAAAATGTGAGGATCGCCCTTAGATTAGTAGGAATTAAAGCATTCATCTTTAATGCTTAGAGTGTGAACCGTAGTATATTAGATTCTAGAACTTGTTTTGTGATGCATTCCGAGATCGCTAGTGAGACTACACTTGTGTAGTTAGGAATAACTAAATGATAAGAGGCATTAGGATAAACCCTTGTTTGATACTGTAACATAATTACTTCTTCCATATCGGTTGAGTAATTCCCCACACCCTTTGCGTTGTACTCATCTTTAGTACACGATACCCTAGTTAACCCCTCGAGCCTATCCTTTTCGCGGTTCTCGTGATGTTTCGGTTTTTCCTAACATCAATGAAGAGCATTGTTTACACCCCACCCCAAATATACACCCAAATCGCTTTAGCCTACCTTTATTGCACTCACTTTTAGTGCAATTTATGTTATCACCCAAAACCCTTAGTTCAATTATCCGGTTGCTTGCATGAGTTGCTAAGTCGAGTCATATCCTTTGTATACATTTTGGGATGATTGGGATTCATGGGAAAAGTTAAAGTTTATGAAATATAGGAAGGGAACGTTAAATTCAAATTCCCTTTGTTTGCATAATAATGTACTCCAAGTGTTTTGATCTTTTCAATTCGGGTCAAATTAGTGTTAGAGTAATAAAACTCAAGTGTAGGGATGTGTCTATAAATCCCTATCATTTTGATGTACCGTAGAGGATGGTAGAGTAAAAGTGTATGCAAAAAAAAAAAAAAAAAAAAAAAAAAAAAAAAAAAAAAAAAATAATAAAAAGAAAAAAGAGTGAAAAAAAAAAAAAAAAAAAAAAAAAACCATACTGCTACCATCCTACATCTATCTTTTAAATTATGTTTGTTTATTTTCGTTGCCTAGAGTTTTAGAGTGTCGAGTCTTGGCTTAGCAACGCCATTCTTCGTATACTTGCAACATAGAGATTTTTGACTATCCACCACTATATAGCCTATCCCACCAAACCCTTATTTCCCACCGTAAGCCTAACATTACAACCCTTTAAAAGACCTCTTTGATAGTCTTTCCTAGGTGCTTACGCCAAAGCGACGGAGGTTTGATCTATTCTCAAGCCTATGGTAATCTATGTACTAGGACCGGTTAATGAGTGTTTATCTTCCATTTCCGATTTGTTATATTTCATATATACACGAGAGAGATGTGAGTATCCAAACACCCCATGTGAGGTGCTAGTATGTAATTCCGTGCTTGTTATGACTTTTATGGGCTTATATGTGTTGTGGACCGTTTTGAATGGATGCTTCATGACCCCTAACTTATAAATTAATTGGCTAAAATCACATTTGCTTGAGGACAAGCAAATACCAAGTGTAGGGATATTTGATAAGGTTTTAAAAGGTACCTTTTGAGGGTCATTTAAGCCCTTATTCGATCACTTTTGTATCCGTTATTGCTTAATATCGTTCCTTTTCACTTTTAGGTCTCTTGAAGGCAAAATGTGGAATGATGCTTATTTGGACGAAAAGGCGCGAATATATGAAGAAAATGGCCAAAGTCGAATCGAGACACTCAAAGTTCTTGAAACATAAGCGCACGCGCCATCAAGATATCCGCGACGCCGTCGGTATGACATTTTTGACGGCTCAGAGGAAAAATTACATGTTTTCAAGGGACGACGTCAGTTCTAAAGGAATAGGCCGTCGTTACTCGGGACGGCCTAGATGCGGCCAAGACGGCGTCAGAGTCAAGGGACGGCGTCACGGTCATAAGGTGACGCCGCCGAAAGGTTTACGTGGCCAAGACGAAACCCTAATGATTTGGCGACACGACGGCCACGAAACATAAGGTGACGTCGCAGATGTAATCTTATATATAGAATCCGAATTTTTCGGTTTTTGAGTGTAGTCTTTTGGAGTAAAACCTAAAACCGAACCAAGGCTTTCTTGTGCAGATTTTAGGTTCTAAACCCTATTATACGTCAAGCTAAGTATTTACTTCATTAATTTAATTATGTCTTTGATTATTTGTGTGTATGCTTGCATGTTCTCCATGTCCCGCTAATTTATTTGTGTGTTTGCTTAGGAATATGAAACTTAGTTATTGAATATTGATTGGTTGATACTTATCTTAGTTGACTAATGATCTAGAGTGCGCTAGATTATTCGTTGTGTACTTAATGCTTGAAATTTCTTTGTGAACTTTAGAATATAATTATCTAGGTAATTGTAGGATAAAGTATTCAAGGACAACCCAGAGTAGGCGTCTATAAATCACTAGAGGATTTGTAAACAAGACCCTTTGGTAGTTTCAAAGAGTTAGGAAACAAGCACGCCCTATAGCCTTAGAATCACAACGCAACTAGGAATAAGGACGTGACAAATCAACCATCAATAGGAGATAATTAAGGAGTAGTAAAACCTAAGTAAACACATCTTTAAACTATCATACAGTACACATCAAATTAGACATAGACTATCACAACCTTAGTTTAGATAATTAGATAATAGTAGAGTAATCGGTAGCAATACCAACCCCCAAATCCAATACCCGAGATTCGTACCTTTTCCATTTCTAAAAACATAAAAGATAAAAATAATCTTCCTCAACCTCAACCTTAGCGTAGTAACTTCTCACTAGCATTCCTATTCCCCAGAGAACGATATCAATACCGTGGCTTACCCTAATTACTACACTACAACGATTAGGTTCAACGCCTAGGGTGTTATAAAACTTGCTCAAGAAAAGGAAGTTTCTTGACCCGAACGAGAATGTTATGTAACGAGGTCATGCCTTTCTTTAAACACGAAAGATCACTTTGAGAGTCTTAAAAAGGAATAGAAAGCGATATCAAGGAATGGAAAAGGAATTTGATGCAATGGTTGTTGAAGTTAGTGACTATGAGCGTACCTTTGAAATATAATGAGATTGAGAGAAAGAACACGCATACATTAAATGAGAATCTTATTCTCGAATGTGTTGCTCAAGATGTCTTTTCATCGCTTCAAATTGCTCTATTAATGCTTCCAAATTTCATGAACTATCTCTGCGGCCTCGAAGTCTCCCATGATCGTGTCATTGAGCTTGAAAAACTAATTCCAAACTAAATGAGAAAATTGAACTGGATGATCACGACAATTTGGTTAAACATTTTTCTAAACTAGAAGTTGAGTATTTTAATCTACAACTAAAATATCAACATCTCAAAGAAAATGTCAAAACTTCAAATATCAAGACATCTTGGATGCTCCGAGTTTGATGTAGTTTTTCAAATTAACAAACGAGATGAACAGATTCAAGCTCGATGTAACACGATCGAAAGTTGAAAGCCCAAATCTCTCAATTAAAGGGTCAAACGAACAATATGACAGCTCCCAAATGCCTCCTCCTTTAGATTCTCGTAATTCTCAAACGCTTCATCTTCAAAACCTAGTAAATGCTTTACAAAAGGAAAACGAAAGTTTTTAGAAGAAAATGAAAAGGTTAAACGTCATTTCAATGAGTTATTTGAATCAATTAAAGTCACTCGTAACAAAAACAACGAACAGATAGCGTCATTGCAAAAGGAAATTGAGAATCAAGAGGTCGTAAAAGGAAAATGCCAATGATCAATGAGGAAAATGTTGTATCAAAGGTTCACTCGGTAATAAATATGCTTTATCTGTGACATATGTCCTCCTCATCTAAGGAACAACAAACTTGCCATTCAAACATACTTCTCATCCCTAAAGGATTGCCTAGAATGTCTCGTGAGATTGTTGAAGAGGATAAGCTAGAAAACCTCATGATAATGCAATTGGACATGCATGCTTATATGCCAAACGATCTCAAGAAATCTTAGAATGCTTGATCACAATATGCCCAAAGACATTAGGTGAGAGAGTTAAACCTTTGATTCCATGCTCGATGCCTAAGGCCAAATATGATATGCACTCGATTCCCAATGTTTTGAATGTGAGGCGTAGTGTACCATTGAGTAGTTCGATTCTAGATCCGTCAATGCTAGGAAAGTGAACTCAAGTGTGCCTTCTAGGAGTACTAATCTCGGACCTCTAGTGTTAAGAAAGTGAACCTTAGTGCACCCGCATGTAGTTCGGATCCCAGACATCTAAATGTGGTGCAAAGAAGTAGTAAAACAAACTAATGTTCCCATTCTCTACAGGAGTAATCAATGACATTAAAGGAGCAGGTCAAAGTCTCAAGACAATACAAGGAATGATAGGACCTCGCAAGCTAAGAATGTACATTGGAAAAGAGTAGAAGAACAATCTAGGAACTTTAAGCTTGAATTGAATAAAACGAATCGTGTTGATTCTAGTATTAGCCATAGGCGCATCAGTATTTAATTCGAATTCGATACTATTTGCAAACCTTGTACCGATGATCGCTTGAATTTGCTTCTAATCATGAATGTGATGTTAATGTTTTGCCTAATGATGCTAATTGTCCGATTAATATTGTTAATGCTAATATTCATGCTAAAAGGGCTAAAAGCAAAAAGCGAATGAAAGTTAGAAAACAATGGAAACCCACAGGAAGAACATTTAGTAAGAATAGGCTTTTATTGGATACTGTTGGTCATAAGACTAATCGATAATGCCCACTAGAAAATGGATGCTCACTTGGTAGAACTATTCCCAAGAAGTGGTCACACTATGAAGAGGCTAATCTGAGACACTAGTACGCATCTATTCACAATGATTCCATTACTCACTTTCGATATGAATGCTTCTATTTCGATGTGGGTGGTCCAACCATTGTAACTAACCAAATGGAACCCATTCTTGCATGGGATCCTAATTATCCGATTATCCATTCTTGTCTCGTGTTCAACCGCAGATCGCTCAAATCGCTCGTGGTACTGGACTCTTGTTCCAAGCATATGATGGAGACCGGTCGCTCATGAACTTCGTGAGCAAATTCATCGGATCTTATTAGATTTGGTAATGATCATTTCGGTGCTATTATGGGTTATGGAGATTATGTTGTTGGTGATAGTGTCATCTCTAGAGTGTATTATGTGGAAGGTTTAGGTCATAATGTTCTCTGTTGGTCAATTTCGTGACTCGATCTAGAAGTAGCCTTTGAAAACATACACCGCTTTGTTAGAGATCTTAATGGTAAGGAACTTGAAAGGAACTCGTGGCTCAAACCTTTACACCATCTCTATCGATGACATGATGAGGGCCTCTCCAATTTGCTTGTTATCTAAGGCTTCAAAAACAAAGTCATGGTTATGGCATCGTCGTCTCAATCACTTGAACTTCGCACCATCAACGATCTTCACCGAAAGGACTTAGTTGTAGGTTTACCTAGACTAAAGTATGAAAAGGATCATCTTTGTTCAAAGATGTCAATTGGGAAAAAGCAAGAAGTATGCCCATAAACCCAAACCTACTAACTATGTCAGAAGTTCTTCATATGATTCATATGGATTTATGTGGACCAATGAGGGTGCGAATATCTTTGGGAAGAAATATGTGTTAGTTGTGGTTGATGATTACCTAGATTCACCAGGTCAAGTTCTTAAGGTCAAAGGATGAAACTCCCGATATCATCATCAAACTCATCAAACAATTGCAGTTCGACTAAACAAAACCGTCGTAATTATCGTAGCAGACAATGGAACCGAGTTTGTCAACAAACAACTTAGTGAATTCTATGAAAGCGTTGAATCGACCATCAAAGAAGTGTTCCACGAACCCCAATGTAACGGTGTAGTTGAAAGACGAAATCGCACTCTTGTTGAAGCTGCTAGAACAATGTCGATCTACTCAAAGGTTCCAATGTTTCTCCGGGTCAAGCAATTGCCACCGCATGCTACACACAAAATCGTCCCCGATTCACACTATTCATGGAAAAACTCCATATGAACTTGTCCACAACAGAAAACCTAATCTATCTTTCCTTCGTGTGTTTGGTGCCTTGTGCTATCCAACTAATGAGGTCAAGACTTGGGCAAACTTAGGGCTAAAGGCGACATTGGAATATTGGTAGGATATGCACCAAACAAAAGGGATACCGAATCTATAACAAAAGAACCCGAAATATCATGGAAACAATTCACGTTACGTTTGATGAGCCGACGGGTCAAATGGCTCCTGACACTCACTCAGACCCGCACCACCCTATTGGTTCATCCCTTGTTCCAAACTCCTCTCAAGAAACTCCATATGTACCTCCATCCGAAGATGATGTAAAGAAATTGTTTGATCCAATGTTTGATGAAGCTTTATGAGTCTACTACTAATGAGGTGTCGATCCCTACAACAGAGGATGCTCATATTCCGATGAATGAAGTCCATCCATCGCCTCAATATCTCGTAAGTCAAGAAGCACCGCCGATCCTTGATCTCATCAACAAATCATCATTCTTCAAATGTACATCATGGAAATGTTTCGGCATCAATGATGAAGTTAATCCCTGCGACTCTCGAAGATGCTCCATTTGAAAACATATTTACCACTCCCGAATCATCATCGAATCATCTTCTTTAGGAGACATCGACTCGCTACCTCGGTTCCTCAACAAATGCCACATCAACACCTCGGAAAATGGACTCACGATCACGCACTAGACAACATCATTGGAAATCCCTCTCGTCTGTATCAACACGGAAACAACTTGCAACCGATGCCTTATGGTGCTTCTTCAACTCCGTACTATCTAAGATCGAACCAAAGATGTTAAAAGCGCTATGAATGAAGATAGCCGGTTCAATGCCATGCAAGATGAAATTCATGAGTTTGATCGTCTTGATGTATGGGAGTTAGTACCGCTCGAGGCATCGCGGTATGATTATAGCTCTCAAATGGATCTTCAAAGTAAAACTTGATGAGCATGGTGATGTGTTGAAGAACAAGGCTCGATTAGTTGCTAAAGGATACCGTCAGAGGAGGTATAGACTTTGAAGAATCGTTTGCTCGTTGCTCGAATCGAGGCAATCGTAATCTTTCGGCTAATCTTTACTAGTAAGAACATGGTAGTATATCGATGGATGTAAAGACGGCATTTACGAATGGAGATCTTAAAGAAGTCGTCACGCCGCCCAACACGAAGGTTTTGTGAATCAAGAGCATCCTACTCACGCTTATCGTCTGAAGAAGGCTCTTTACGGTTTAAAGCAAGCTCAAGGGCATGGTATGATACATCATCAAAGTTTCTTCTATCAACCGGATTTAGCAAAGGAGCGATTGATCCTACATTGTTCACCGTGAAGTCGTGCAAACATTTAACTCATGTTCAAATTTATGTTGATGATATTATTTTGCCTCGACCGACCCAATGGAATGTGATCGTTTTCAAATGAAATGAGTTCAAAGTTTCAAATGTCAATGATGGGACAAATGTCATTTTCTTGGGATTACAAATTTCACAAAGTCCCGGAGGCATTTTCATAAATCAATCTAAATATGCAACCGAGATTTTAAAGAAATTTGGATTTGATTCATGTGACCTGTTGACACCCCATGATTGATCGAACCAAACTAGATGAGGACCACTCGTGGATCATGATTGACCAAACGAAATATCGTAGTATGATTGGATCCATGATGTATCTCACTGCTAGTAGACCGTACATCTTGTTCACTGTTTGCATGTGTGTAGATACCGTGCTAAGCCTACTAAAAGCACCTTGAAGCGCTTAAGCGGGTCTTTCGGTATCTCAAGGAACCATCAATATGGGTCTTTGGTACCAAGGACACCGGATGTCACTAACGGCCTATGCAGATCATCATGCCAGTTGTCAAGATACGTCAAGTACATCGAGGTGCTCGGTTTTTGGGTGATAAGCTTGTGAGTGGTCTTCAAAGAAGCAAATGAGTACTTCTATTTCTCTACAGAGGTTGAATACATAGCCATGTCATCTTGTTGTGCTCAAATCTTATGGATGAGATCTCAATTATCGACTATGGCTTTGAATTCAACAAAATCCCTCCTCATCTGCGTGATAATAAAAGTGCTATTGCTCTCTCATGCAACAACGCTCAACACTCAAGAGCAAAGCATATCGACATTCGACATCATTTCATCGGGAACAAGTGGAAAAAGGTGTGGTGGAACTATATTTTGTGAGGTCGAATATCAATTAGCGACATCTTCACCAAAGCTCTTCCAAGAGAACGTTTGAGTTTATTCTTCCACGACTTGGTTTGAAAAGCCTTCAACCGTAAAACTCTCAAACGTCTTCGGAGGAAGACGAGGAGTAAAGGTCTATCTTCATCTATCTCTTGTAAATATTTTTTGAAAAACAAAATACAAAATTATAAAACCCTCTAAAATCAAATAGAAAATCATAAAACTTTCAAAATCCATAAAAATCGAAAAATTCAAAAATCTTCAAAAATATTGTCATTTTGTCATGTTTTTCTCGGTTCGATAATATCTACGGTCTTTGTTGTCATTCAAAGAATGACACGGGACTTTAGATGTTTGTTCGAATGTTAAAAAAAAAAAAAATATATATATATATATATATATATATATATATATATATATATATATATATATATATTTTTGGGAGAAAGAGAAATGGTTTATTGTCATTTCAGCAATAACCCGGTTTTAAAGAAAGAACGAGCCATGTCTTATCATGTTTTCAAAATTCTATGCTCGATTCTATAAACATTTATCTGTGAAAACTAAATGCTTTGAAAAATAACTCAATCTCTATTTTGATAATCATCGGGACCTATATGTCAAAATCTATCTCTCAATCAACAACCTATGTCATTGATTGAGGGGAGAATGATTTCAATTAAATTAAAAAGTTATTTGCCATTAAATTGTTTTCAAAAGATATACATGCATGTTTTATCAATGGAGTTTAAAGTCTTAAAATCCGATCAAATCGGTTCAAACGCTTTCATAATCAAGTCACAATTCTCCTAAAGCTTTCAAAATCAATTTAAATCTATAAGAGATCACAAATCTCAAATGATTTGATAATTATGATCGGGGAGAATGTGTGATTTAAATTGGATTTAAAGCGATAATTCGGTAAATGGTTTTATAAGGATGTACATGTTGTCCTTCCCACATGTGACAAACGATTTCAAATTTTCCATGCACATGTTGAGGGGAGCATCTATCTTAAACCTTTGATTTGCAACGTGATCATTTATCCCAATGTCGCGTGTTCCTCTAGTATGTGCAAAACTCTTTTCAAACCTCGAGGCACACATTGAGGGGAGCGAACTTATGGAAACCTCATCCTTCCGAAATGCTATATCTACTTGATTTGTTGAGGAAGTGATGTTGATATCTTTAGAAAATGGTAATCAAAGAAGTTAATTCTTCCTCTTGCCTCCGTGTGCAAAACATTTTCAAATACTTGATGCACATGTTGAGGGGAGTTCTCGTTCTAAAATATCAAAACAATTCGGTACAAAATGCTTTGATAATATATCACAAGTATCCGAATTGATTTTCAAATGGTTTCAATTGGATCCAATGGCGGATGAACAATACCAAATTGACCGACCAACTTTACTTTATGTACGGTGATATAAGGATGATAAGGTTAGGTATTGGTTCCCATGATCCGCCGTATCCGGAGGGATCTACCCAGGACAATCCACTAGTTAGTGTAGAAGTCCTTAGGTATGATGATAAAAGGAGAAAAATGAGATATGGAAGAGTGCGGACTAAGACCGAGCTAGTAATTGAATAAACCCAACAAGGTAATAGCTATGAAGTCTCGGTAAGCACCGAAGGGGTTGAAGAATTAAAAGAATTGAATGAGAAAAAGTGAAAACAAATAGCCCTCCATTTATTCAACCTTAGGAGATACCGGGTTCAATTCATATGCCACCGATGGTAACATCGGTATTGAAGACAAGACGTCATGGACCCAAAGGTGACGCGCACTTCAACTTTCTAAACCACTCAAGTTCCTCTTAAAAGGACTTGTTTCATTCTCACGGGAACCGACATTATCTATCGACTTTCTCTTAGAGATGGTTGATATTGAAGAAGGAGACCTCTCCTAGTCTCCGTTATAGGATCCAAATATGCACAAATTGAGTCTAGAGCCACGAGATCATCAATAAATCTCATTAGGACACTTTCAATGAAGACTCTCTGCTTCACACAATGTGGAAGAGAGATTATATCTTGAGTCCCACGATTATCCTACGGTATTGCCGTAACATCCGAGTGATGTGTTTACATATTCACAATGAAGATGGAAAGCCTTCCGAGCCAACATCAAACAAGCTCTGGTAGGTGGCATGTGAGATCTATTATATAGATCAACCATGTGACAACCGAATGCAGAAACAATGGGCGATTTAATCTCTTGAATCAATCACGGTTCAAAGTTATGGATTGACGGATGCCTTTGAAAAACCGGTCGTTGTGCTTAATAAACTCTTTCTTTAGCACATCGATCGTGGTACTCATTTTCAAACCAAAAGGTATGTTTATGATTGATAATTGATTTTCAATAAAACCTTCGTTGTATTGCAAAAACAATTTCTATTGAGCAATAAACGATTGTTTTCAAATCTCTTTTCATCAATCGGTGAATCTCAATTCATCGGTTCACTCACTCGTGTTGTCTTCTTTGAGATGTTCGGTTTGAGAACGCCTAGAAAGGTACCGCGAACCACATCAAGGAAATTCTTGAATTTTACCGATCACAGAAAGATATGTATCGATCAACGGGAACGTGGGTCGTAGACTCAATTCAACGAAGTGATCAAAGACACTTTCGCGATTTGTTGCTAACTGTTGTATGCAGTATCGCCGACGCTTGCGGTGATCGTAATGAAGCGGTCAATCCATAGCCGCATGCTCACTTAACACATTCATCTCAAAAGAAATCATGATTAAGTGCATCAATGACTCGATATTTTCACTCCATGCTTCGCTACATCGCCGCCAATATCATGAATCAACTAAAGCTTCCGCTACTCGATGAGAAGATATCATGATCCGAATGTGAGCACAGCGGTCCCAAAGTCACAACATCACAAACACCAACACCACAAAGGATGTGTCGTAGATTGTTGATAGCCGATGATCTCCAAAGATGGCTCAAACTTATCATCACGTGGATCAAGAAAGACCTCCACTTGGAATAACCAAACATGCAATGTGAAGAATCAATGACTACGAGCTTAGAGCAAAGGACTACATCAAGAATGCAAGATCAATTGTTAAATGTAATATCTATTTGTATTCAATGTAATTTTGGTACATGATTGAGGTGACCTCCTTAGGGGAGATTGTTAGGAATTAGAAATTCCGGTATTAAAGAGTCGGTCACCTCAAGTATATGTAATCGTTAGAAAGCTCGTAGTCGTAGTTCATTTAAGTTTAGTAGTATTTAGTTAAGTAACACCGTGGAGGACGGACGGTCTTTACCCACCTGTATGCCCCGATCCACAAAGTGTGGCGATTTATGTAAGACTATAAATACTCTCTACCTCCCAAGGTAGAGAGTTGAGCTCATAATAATATTTTTCACTTTCTCTTACTAAGTTCCTAAACCTCTAACTTTCTCTCTAGAATTCCATCTATATGCTACTTTGTGTTATGGTTTGATGTGTATGTGAAAAGTTATATCTTACCCAAGCCTTCATGAACACTACCTATGATTGCCTATAGACTACACACAAGTATATATATTTCTTATTGTTGAATTTCACTATAACATCACTTTTTGAGGAAGCCTTGACAAAGCTTTCTTGTTTCAAATCTTTTTAAGAAAACAATTTGAACATAAAATCCCTTGGGACGATCTCGACTTACCCACCTTTGCTATCGCGAATGAGTATACTTGCTCGTATGTGTTTATAGTATTAGACGGTTAAATCGTGTTTATAAATTTTTAAAACTTGCACACGGGAAACACATCAAGTTTTGCGCCATCTCGGGATTTTGATTTTGATTTTGATTTAAGCAATTTGATTTCGCTCATTTTCGTGAAATTGGTAGTTTTGAAATTGAATTTCGTGAAAAGTAAAAAAAAAAGTTTTGTCGAAACTAACCGATTCGGTTTCTCCCGCAACCGAATCCGTTGAGCTCTTGATTTATTTTTGTATTTTGAATTCATAGTTTAAGTTTATTCGTTGATTTGTGTTATAGTTTTTAGATTAATTCTTGTCATTTTGATTTTTATAGATTATATCTTTGGTTGTTTATGTTTTCTTAGATTTTTAGTTTTTTCTTATTTTAGTTATTTTTAGTTTATTAGTTTTAGATTAATTGTCTTAATTCTAATGATTAGTGATAAGGTTTTAAAGGTACCTTTTGAGGGTCATTAAGCCCTTATTCGATCACTTTGTATCCGTTATTGCTTAATATCGCCTTTTCACTTTTAGGTCTCAAGGCAAAATGGAATGATGCTTATTTGGACGAAAAGGCGAATATATAAGAAAATGGCCAAAGTCGAATCGAGACACTCAAAGTTTAAACATAAGGCGACCGCGCCATCAGATATCCGCGACGCCGGTATGACATTTTGCGACGCTCGCAGGAAAAATTATGTTTTCGCGGACGACGCCGTTCCAAAGGAACAGGCCAGATAGCGGACGGCACACAAATATAGGTGACGCCGAAAGGTTTACGTGGCCAAGACGAAACCCTAATGATTTACGAGATTCGCCAATAAACATGCGTATCAGATGTAATCTTATATATAGAATCCGAATTTTTCGCTGAGTGTAGTCTTTGAGTAAAACCTAAAACCGAACCAAGGCTTTTGTGCAGTATTTTAGGTTCTAAACCCTATTATACGCCTAAGTATTTACTTCATTAATTTAATTATGTCTTTGATTATTTGTGTATGCTTGCATGTTCTCCATGTCCGCTAATTTATTTGTGTGTTTGCTTAGGAATATGAAACTTAGTTATTGAATATTGATTGGTTGATACTTATCTTAGTTGACTAATGATCTAGAGTGCTTAGATTATTCGTTGTGTACTTAATGCTTGAAATTTCTTTGTGAACTTTAGAATATAATTATCTAGGTAATTGTAGGATAAAGTATTCAAGGACAACCGTGAGAGTAGGCCTATAAATCACTAGAGGATTTGTAAACAAGACCCTTTGGTAGTTTCAAAGAGTTAGGAAACAAGCACCTCTATAGCCTTAGAATCACAACGCAACTAGGAATAAGGACGACAAATCAACCATCAATAGGAGATAATTAAGGAGTAGTAAAACCTAAGTAAACACATCTTTAAACTATCATACAGTACACATCAAATTAGACATAGACTATCACAACCTTAGTTTAGATAATTAGATAATAGTAGAGTAATCGGTAGCAATACCAACCCCCAAATCCAATACCCGAGATTCGTACTTTTCCATTTCTAAAAACATAAAAAGATAAAAAATAATCTTCCTCAACCTCAACCTTAGCGTAGTAACTTCTCACTAGCATTCCTATTCCCTAGAGAACGATATCAATACCCGTGGCTTACCCTAATTACTACACTACAACGATTAGGTTCACCGCCTAGGTGTTATAAAACTTGCTCAAAAAGGAAGCCTTGACCTGAACCACGCAGTGTAGTTATCAAGTTTTTACGCCACGGGAATAGAATAGCTAGTTAGTAGTCCACCTCGCTTAGGTTTCCACTTGATTCCTATCAAGTAACTTTTCTCATTTTAACTTCCTCGTAGTCTATCCCCTCTTTGTGCCTTTGTTCGTAAAACTTTTCCATTGACTCTTCCGCTCACCATCATGGAGAACGCGAATCCACCAAAACTTTCACCCAATCAACAAAATCCACTACATAATCTACCTTTTCCACTCCAAAATGAGATCCCGAGGTTCCAAAGAACATCATGATGAATCCTTTCCGAGGCTGGACTCATTAAATATTTATTGCAAAAGTCCTTTATCATGGTATTGACTTACTGCCCACTACAATTTTACACTCAGACGCCTACCGAAACCCAAAGGAGACTTGACTATGTAACGGATGGGGATATTTGGGACGTGGTGCTCGATTTGTGGGAAACCTTGAGATTCACGCCCAATTTAGAAGTGGAACATGGGACCCAAAAACAAATTTTAGACCTATTTTCAATTTGGAAACTTCCTGGAAAGGTTGTTTAGGAAGGAGATGATTAGAGTTGAGGTACCAAGGTGCATGTCATGGTTAGGCGCTACCACAATACAAAATGAATACATAGGTGATCTTGATAAGATGGAGGATAGTAGAAAATCCAACCCCATCGGATAACCCACAAGTCTTACCATCACTGAGGAACACCCATCGCCTATAACTTACCCAAGAAGTAGAAGAGACTATAGGAACCCCAATTAGAGAACCTTGGACCAAACACCATTAGAGAATGTAGTTTTAGATGCTTGTTGTCATGACTCTCTCTTAGTCCTAGGAAGTTCCATATTTTGATGAACCGGAGCCTCACTTAAAAACCTTACCCAATTTTCCGCTTTAGATGTGAATCTTGAATTGAATTAGGCCCCAATCCACCCATCAAAATAGATAGTCCGGTAGTTGCTTGATAAAGGTGGTAGATTCTAGGCCATGTAGAGTAGTTTCGATATAGAGTAACCCATGACCTTACACACTTATATCACCCATTCATGGTTGATAACAAGAAACACTATGGGTTTAAACCAGTTTATTAGGTCAAGATGGATCCTTAACCATGAATCTTTGAAGTTGGTAGAAAATGATCCATTCTTAGGAGAGAAATTGATTCTCTCACTACACCAATAGACTTAGGTAAGGTTATAATGAATAGAGCACACTTTCGAGCATATAAATCACCCATCATCCTCTCCTCACGTAGCAAATTTCCACCCTAAGGTATTGCTACTATCACCCGCACTTGAACTTAAGTGTAGAAAACTTCCCTTTATCTGTTAAATAAGGGTAGAGTCGTCACTCGAACAAAACAAGCGCTCGGGAGGCAACCCATGTGTATTTGTTTTTCATTTTTATTTGTGTCGATATCTTTTATTGATTGTTTATTCTCATGTTTGAATTTGTAAAATGCTTTATTTTGTTTTAACCTCGCCTTAATTACATATAAAGGTATTTTACATAAGGGATAAGTGTAGGAGGATTACACACGCTTTTCAAAAGAAACGTACATGAGAATAATTAACTAAAAGATATATATATGTTTGTTTGTTCGAGTCAAATGCTTGTATCGAATAATGGATGTTTTGCGTAAATTTTTCCAGATTCTAAAGATGCAAATTTTCCGATTTTTCCGTAAAATCGCACCGCTTTTTGTCGGGATAACCGACGCGGTCAGATTGCAACTGACGGCGCTGTGAAGGAATAAAACATCACCATTTTTTCTGCTTTTCGAGCTACTTGTAAAATTTGGAATTTTCCATCTTAACTTTCAAAACAAATTTCGTAAACATCCATTCCACAAGCATTATATCCTAGTTTAAATCGAGTCTTATATATTATTATCACGATTTTACGAAGGTTTTTTGTTTTCTTAGTGTGCAGTTTAGTTTGTCAGAAGAAGTTACACAAGTTGGAAGGAGCCTTTCACGCAAAAACTCTTCTTGGAAAAGATTTAACCACCACTTTTACGGATCTACCGAGCTAATCGGGAGTATTAGTTTTTCGCTTTAATTACCTTCTATTATCATAACTTTGATATTTTCGGGAACATTGGGGACAATGTTCGCTTAGTGTAGGAGGAAAATAAACGGAACTTTGAAACTATGCTTATCCTTGATCGCTTGCTTTGTCCAAGTGTATTTGTGTAATAAACCATGAGAAATGTAGGTTAGGTAATTTTAGCCAAATTTAAAATTTTTCATGACGATAAGAGTGGGCCATTAGTCTTAACAAAAGCGCCTCATGGATAGGAAGTTGCATGACTAGCACAAAACCCTTACCACCTAAATTCCACCCAAAATGCGAGGATCGCCTTTAGATTAGTAGGAATTAAAGCATTCATCTTTAATGCTTAGAGTGTGAACCGTAGTATATTAGATTCTAGAACTTGTTTTGTGATGCATTCCGAGATCGCTAGTGAGACTACACTTGTGTAGTTAGGAATAACTAAATGATAAGAGGCATTAGGATAAACCCTTGTTTGATACACCGAACATAATTACTTCTTCCATATCGGTTGAGTAATTCCCACACCCTTGGCGTTGTACTCATCTTTAGTACACGATACCCTAGTTAACCCCTCGAGCCTATCCTTTCGCGGTTCTCGTGATGTTTCGGTCCAACATCAATGAAGAGCATTGTTTACACCCCACCCCAAATATACACCCAAATCGCCTTAGCCTACCTTTATTGCACTCACTTTAGTGCAATTTATGTTATCACCCAAAACCTTAGTTCAATTATCCGTTGCTTGCATGAGTTGCTAAGTCGAGTCATATCCTTATACAGCTTGGGATGATTGGGATTCATGGAAAAGTTAAAGTTTATGAAATATAGGAAGGGAACGTTAAATTCAAATTCCCTTTGTTTGCATAATAATGTACTCCAAGTGTTTTGATCTTTTCAATTCGGGTCAAATTAGTGTTAGAGTAATAAAACTCGTAGGATGTGTCTAAATCCCTATCATTTTGATGTACCGTAGAGGATGGTAGAGTAAAAGTGTATGCAAAAAAAAAAAAAAAAAAAAAAAAAAAAAAAATTTCAAGAAAAAAAATAGAAAAGAAAAAAAGAGTGAAAAAAAAAAAAAAAAAAAAACCATACGGCTACCATCCTACATCTATCTTTTAAATTATGTTTGTTTATTTTCGCTGCCTAGAGTTTTGAGTGTCGAGTCTTGGCTTAGCAACGCCATTCTTCGATATTGCAACATAGAGATTTTTGACTATCCACCACTATATAGCCTATCCCACCAAACCCTTATTTCCCCACCGTAGCCTAACATTACAACCCTTTAAAAGACCTCTTTGATAGTCTTTCCTAGGTGCTTACGCCAAAGCGACGGAGGTTTGATCTATTCTCAAGCCTATGGTAATCTATGTACTAGGACCGGTTAATGAGTGTTTATCTTCCATTCCGATTTGTTATATTTCATATATACACCCGAGAGATGTGAGTATCCAAACACCCCATGTGAGGTGCTAGTATGTAATTCCGTGCTTGTTGAACTTAATGTCAAGTGTTTCTACCAAGTGAAGTGGATTCGCCAAGACTTATTCTCATCAAGAATGATAGTGATTAGTTTGATTTCATGAAGTGTTTATTCCGTGTTTAGTTTATTTAGTATAGATATACATGAGCTTTATTAGGAAGTGATTGTGTATATCTTATTTAGTTTTATGATTATACGTTTCTTGGGAAACGGTTTAGCAATATTGTTTAGGTTCCTTATCTATAAAAGGAACACATTAGAAAGGTTTATGTACCGATTGCGTACTGTTTTAGTTAATATATAGATCCATAGAGGATCAAGAAGTTCTTAGTTATTTGTTACTTGTGTTTATATTCACGATAAACATTAGTAGTAGAGATTGTCTTTTATGGTGCTTGTGATTACATAGGCATACATAACGATCCACGAAGCTCAAGATCTATTAAGGTCTTTGTCAGATTCAACAAAGATAGTGATCAAGTTCATTAGATGCTTCAAGTCGAGTCTTTTTGAGTAAATCAAATATGACACCATATTCCTGTTTAACTTTTAAAAGTTCTTGTTCATATTTTGATATTTGACTTTTCAAAGACACGTGTTGATCATCCAGCTGCTCAATTTTATGATCAAGATTTTGCACTCAATTGAGCGATTTTCTTTGAAAACCGAGTTGATGGTTGTGAATATCTTTTCACACCAATGAAGACGACGCTTTGCATTGTTAATTTCCGTGTAATCGCTATTTTCGCCTTTTAAAGACTCGATCCAAGCACATTATCGGTGTTCTCAACAACATAACAGCAGTTTCAACAATATCGCAGAGATATTATCGATGCATATGGCAACGAATAGAGTAGCACAACATTATGGATATCAAGACAGATAACATCTTCCAAGAGTCGATCAACATCTTTTCTCAACAGCTTTTTGAGTTTTGTGTTAGTAATAGATGTTTCGCTTTCTCGAAAACGTTTTCATTACCCAAGTTCCTTATGAAAATCCTTTTCCGTGCAATTGCACAACTTTTAAGTTTTTAACATTAGGTAAAGATTTTTCGAAAATGTCTCTTTGTTCTCGCGCCGAGGCGATTGAAAATGTTCAACTTTGATTTCGTGATCGATATTCTATCTCATGTTGTAAAATTTGAGGTCACCATGAAAATGTCAAAATATCAAGAATTTTTCGATTTTCAGTTGTGAGTTTACTTCGCTAATGGAAAGTAAAGGACCATAAGTTTGTGCAAAGACTATTTTGGGATTAACAATAGAAGACTCGGTGTTTTGATGATAACCCTTGGTGTGTTAGAAGAGTCCGTTGGTGTGACGAAAGTGACCGCTTTTATAATTAAAAGGTTTGTTGTAAACAACGTTTTTAATTTTGATCAACTCGCCTTCTCAGATCTAATTCCTCTTGACGATGGTATTCAACAACACTCATGACAAGATTATCAATTTTGTATTTCGACCGAAACTTCGTGGAGTTGGTTTGAATGTTTTTAGTGAAAGCTTTGGTTTGTAATCGCCTAGATTTTTCCATATCCATTTGGATTAGGTTTTAAGGTAAACTTTTCAATAGTCATATCGATTCTCCATGTTTGTAAACAACGCTTTAAACTCTTTAAGTTTGTTTTGCAAACCGAGAATTTCGCAAGAAGGTCATCTACCCGATTCGTTGAATGCTTTTGTATGCGGAGAACTGCTTTTGACAATTTAACAACTCACCTTAGCATTTTGATTTTCCAAGGTGAGAGCGTTAATTTGTCGTTTATGTTCATGTTTCGCTTGTTCTAATTCGGACAACAAAGCATTCTTCAAGCGGCTAGATTACGATCCGCTCTCTAAATATTTTTCGTTTTGGTGAGATTTTGCAAAGCGGCTTCAAAACCTTTTTCACGGTTTTCTTGAGTTTTGAAAAGTTGAGTTGCATTTGTAAACATTCAAAATCCTTGGTTAATAAAGGCATTTTACTTTTAATGATTGATTTAATGCATAACATTCCTCCATTTTGATTTTATGGTCTTGAATTAACCGAGCAAAATCCGGATGAGGCAACAGATCATCTTGTTCAACGTGAGTCTCAACATGATCATTCTTTAGATCCTCGGCACGACCACGGAGTCAATTTGATTATCAAAGGAAACCATGAGGTCATCTTGATCGTCAAATGTAACTGTGGTTAACTTGAAAATCATCAAGAAGATGTAGAAGACTCATTTTGAGCGACCGATCCCGTGCGGATTCGGATATTGGCGGAGATATTAGTTCGGATATGATGATGGTTTGTTCGGTACCGAGACAAGCCATCGTGTGTCATACACTGGGCTCAGATCACTCATGTGCGGCTCATGCATATTAGCCATCAACATAACAAAATGATTAGCTCGCAAGTCCTCCATATCATCATCCGAGTGCATCCGCCATAAAGCTCTATTCTTTGTTTGTGAGAGATCCACCACTTCATCCTTAAGAGCCAAAAGTAAGGCCTCTTTGAAATAAGCACCGCCCTAGTCCTTGGCTTTGGGCATGCATTAGCCAGTGTCCCTTCTCATTGCGCTTGTAGCATCAAGACTATTTAACCGATTCTCGAGCATTTCTGCTCCACCACTGAGCTCGTTGTTATTCCTACCCACAAGATTAAACCCTTGACCACCGCCCATCCGACGACTATAATCACGATTTCGAACTTCAACACGTCCATTGTTCACAATGACTTGAGTCCGTGTGTTAGATGAGGAACGAATACGATTGTTGGATTTGTTGGTGTAACGCCAAAAGCATTAGCAATCATCACAAATCCTTGTTGTAATGCTTTGAACGGATCTCGCTTCCTCAAGAGTTTCACCGACATATGCTTGAGCATTGTTGTCGTATGGAACCAATTGATTTTGTTGAGGTTGAGGTTGTTGCCGTGAAGGTGTGTTGGAAGCGATTGGTCGAGTTCTTTGGTTGAGAGGATAATTCGCTGAGCATACAAGGCAAGTTGTTGATTGTCCGGTTGTATTGCTTAGCAATTTGAGCACGGAGAATCCTTTCCCGATCAACTTCCTTCTCATGAGGCTTCAAGTAATCGCACAACAATCCATAAGTAGAATGATGCATATTTTTCGCTGACGGAGAAAAATGACATACTTCTCCCATTCGGACCAAGACTACTCAGAACTTAGTATTCATCGCAATTCTTGGCATGATGATGTTGTGTTTATCCAAATCATTGATGATGTCCAAAATCGATGATGATATGACTCGAGTGTCTCTCCGTGTTCAATCATGAAGTGTTCATAAGCCAAGTAAATTTTGGATTCCAAATCCTCCCGATTGAGTCTGATCCTTCCATAAGAAGACTAATATGATCCCACATCTTTTGTGCGATCTTTTGAGCATCAACACTATGAAGAATTGGGTTTGGTAATCCTAAAAGGATGTATTCCATTGCAAGTTCATCACTTTATAGTGTAGAAGTTCAGAGGATTTAAATCGCAACAAGAGCAATGTTGGTTTGTTCATCTCGTGGAACAAAGCAGCTTGGATCTCCTGCACAATGACGGTAGGCATCTCAAATGGACCTTCCAAGATAACCTTCCTTAAGAACTTTCCATGTGGCTTCGTTAGATCACAAAACCTAAAGAACCTTATCACCCATTGATCGTAGTTTCGGAGTGAGCATTGGAGGTCTATCAAGTGATCCAAACTTCATGAATTGATTGTTGGTCGCTTAAAGCTTCACACATCTTTGCAAACCAAGTGGGTTCCTTCATAGTGCTTCGTGATGGATGTTGATTGAAATCGTTTGTGTAGGGTAGAGCTTGAAGGTTTGGTGGTGGTTGAACCATTTGTGGTTGTGGAATTGCACCAAGTTGTGGAGTATGTTGTCGATTAAATTGTTGTTGATAAATGGCTTGTTGTTGATTCCATTGTTGATGTTGTGGAGTTAATTGTTGTTGTTGTTGATGATTATAAGTGTGAGGGAAATAGTTAGAGTATGGTGGTTGAGACATGATGATAAACTTGTGTGGTAAAATGGATCTTTGTAGTCGAATGAACCTTTGTTGATGAAGTGTCCTTAGGCGAGAAAAGACAAGAACCAAGTAGCACTTATGCGTAAAACACAAAAGTTACGCGTAACAAGAATTGTTACGCAGAGGATTTAGCTTACGCGTGAAGGTGAAAAAGACTAAAATTATGCGTAAACAATAAGTTAGGCGTAGAAAGTTAGGCGAGGATTACCTTATGCTAAGATTAGGTTTACGCGAAGATGAATCTTAAGCGTAATATTTTCACGCGTAAGCTTTATGCTTGCCGCAAGATTAGGTTTTATCTCTGTGATCTTTTACACTTCACAAAGGCAAAAGATATCCAAAGTCGACGTATTTTCGGACTTATCCAAGTAAGAAAACACGGAATAAACCAGAAAATGAAGATCAAGCCAAGAACAAAGTTACGCGTAGAACTACTCGTATAACTAGGGTTTTGATACGCGTAATCCTACTCGTAAGAATGATTTTGTCCAAAGATGTTTCTAAACCGCTTTTGTGTGATGAAATAGCTTCAATAACACCAAAATAACACAAAAGTGTGAAACTTGATGATCCAAAGCACCTAAAACAAGATTACGCGTAGGATAACACTTTCGTACAAAAACAAGCTTTAAAACAAGGAAAACACGAAGTTCCAAACTTTTGCCAAAACCAATAGTTTAACACCTAATAACGTTGAAAGTACAAGAATCTTGGATTCAAAAGTGTAAAAATCAGTTTTAAGCGTGACTAAGTTTAGGAACCTGTTACGCGTAGGACCAAAACCTACTTCAAACACAACGATTCACCCAACTATTTGGCGATTGATACCACTGTTAGGTCACTAGTTTTACAACACAAGCTTATAAGAGAAGAGATAAGGCGATTGAACAAGTAAACAAGCACACACACACAATAGTATGAAACGGTTAGGCGAATGTATGAGTGAAAGAATAACTTGAACAACCAACCTCAAATGAGGGTTTACAAGAGTTTATATAGGCAAGGAGCTAGGGCAACACTCCCTCTCCTTCCCTATTCCTTATTGGGCTTGGATCAAGCTTATGGGCCTTCTACATAAGCTTGACCTTAAACAAACATAAAGGCCATAATAAAGCTACCTATTACATATGAAATATAAATACTTGAAATACTGTTTAGGAGTGATTCCAACACTACATACACCTTAGAATTAGATAATTAGATAAGTAGAGTAATCGGTAGCAATACCAACCCCCCCAAATCCAAACCCCGAGATTCGACTTTTCTTTTCTTAAAAATATAAAAAGATAAAAAAATAATCTTCCTCAACCCCAAGCTTAGCGTAGTAACTTCTTACTAGCATTCCTATTCCCCTAGAGAACGATATCAATACCCGTGGCTTACCCTAATACTACACTACAACGATTAGGTTCACTGCCTAGGGTGTTGAAACACTTGCTCGACGAAAAGGAAGTTCCTTTGACCCCGAACGACGCGTGTAGCGTTATCAGAGGGCTATTTCTTTTCACCCTTTTTACATTCAATTCTTTTTCATTCTTCAATTCAGTGCTTACCGAGACTTCATTACTAGAACCTTGTTGGGTTTATTCCAGTACTAGCTCAGTCTTAGTCCGCACTCTTACCATTTCTCATTTTTCTCCTTTTATCATCATACCTAAGAACTCTACACTATCTCGTAGATTGTCCCTGGGTAGATCCCTCCGGCTCAAGGGATCGTGGGAACTAATACCTAACTTCACCATCCTTATAACTCCATACATAAAGTAAAATGGTCGGTCTTTTGGTACCGCTCATTCTTCCTTGAAACCAATAGAAAATCATTTGAAAAACAATCAAGGTACTTGTGATACGAGATCAAAGCATTTTGTACCTTAATAGTTTTGATCATTTAGAAAACCTCCCCCTCAACATGTGCATATGATTTAGAAATTGTTTAGCACATGGAGGCAAGAGGACTTTGAAATATTTTCTTTGATCACTATTTTCATAGAAAAAAGCCATTTGATTTTCTTGGTAAAATTCTCCCCCTCAATATGTGCATAGGATATTTGAAAATCATTTTATCACATAGAGGTAAGAGTTCATTTGAAGCACATCCACGATTACAAAAGCCATTAAGAAACCATTTGCACCCCCTCAATATGTGCATCGATAATCGAAACAGTTTAGCACATATTAGAGAGAACTAGCACTTTTTGAATCAAATGATCACCTTTTATCAAATTTCATATTAAATCACAAATCCTCCCCCGATCAAAAATATCAAACCCTTTGAGATTTTGGATCCCAAGTGATTTAATAAGGTTTAGAAAACATGGGAGAAAATGCGCCTGGTTTAAATACTCTTCTGGTTTTTTTGGATAAATCTTCCTCCTCAACATGTGCATTGTGTAAATCAAATCGTTTGGCACATGGAGGCAGGAGTGCCTTTGAAGGACTAAAACCAGTTCCATTAAAACAGATTTGAGATTTAAATCACGATCTCTCCCCCGATCAAAAATATCAAACCATTTGAGATTTGTGATCCCAACTGATTTAAATCAATAAGAAAATTTTAGGGGAAAGACGTGGCAAGATTTAAATTTTGAAAAATGATGGATAAGGACCAGTTATAGACATTAAAGATTGTTAGTGTCAGGTATGATAGTTTTTAAGAGAACTTTAAGTAAAATAAAACAATTTCACAATCAAACAAGAACAGAAATTTTTTTATTTTGAAAGATCTTGATTCTTTATGAAAAATCATACCATGACATAACATTAAATCTTTAGATCACCACTTATTTTGTACAAACGGACCTTTTATGAAGAAATATTGTTTGAAAATAATTTATTTTAAATCACTCTCCCCCTCAATTGATGACCGTGGTCGATGATTGAGTGACTTAAGTTTAGATAAAATGAAGTCCGGTGATTTTCAAAATTAAGTCCAATTAATTTTCAAAACAATATTTTCCATTTTCAAACCAATTTGATCAAAATATTTCAAAATTGTTTAAAAATGGTATCCTGCACAAAGATACGTTAGGTGGTTGAGAAGCTTCCGTTGTTCTTTGTAGGGCTTGAAGAAAACCGTCACGATGCGGTGAGACTTCTTCTTACGTTGCATTTTGAATGCCAACTGAGGTCAAATTAAGCTCCGTTTCTTCAATCACTTAGAAGAAAACCATCTGCTGATGCAGTGAGACCTCTTATGTTGCATTTATGCCAACTCTCCATTGAAGTCCAATTAAGCTCCGTTTCTTCATTTGTCAACCCAAGAAATAGTTACCCTTTCCTTTCGGCATCCAATCATCTTCATTAGTGGGATCCGGATCGGGAACATTCTTATATCCATGATATATGCATACGTTAGTGAACATACATACAGATATATGGTGGTCGACATCACCCAAACAACCATCGACTAATAAAAGTCAATTCAACATAACAATCAGATCTTATAAGGCATGGGGTTTATGTGTTAATCAAACTCTAATCATCTAATCCTAACAATCATATCCTAAATTCCTAGTCCTTCGACATAGGAAAATATCATTTTTAATTAAGCACGTAGGATAATTAAGAAAGTCCGTTAGATGATATAAATTTGAAAATATTCTCCCCCTCAATCAATGACTTATTTTTCTGAAAAGGTTAAAAGCGCTGAAGTCATTAATTGAGTTTTCAATTTTTTTTTTCAAAAACTCTGAATCTGATAGATTTACAAGCAACTCATTTACCACCATTTTTGAAAATAACAAATATTTTTCTGAAGAATTTTAGACGGAAAAACATTTGTGTAGGAACAGCAGTCCTTCAACATACTTTCCTCATTTTGTTTTAGGATAAGTGCACGAAATATTTTTGAAAATTTGTATAGCGCATCACTTTCCTTTCTTTGAAAAACGGGTTGCTATCGGAAATAATAGCAAGCCATGGTTTAAGCGCGGGTCACAGTCTGAAGTAACTGCAAGCCATAGTTTGTGACATGTTTTGAAAGGAAATATTTACACCTCCTGCTCGAACTTCATCTATGGTCCCGTGCCATTATTGAATGACATTTCTAAGACCGTAGATGTTATCGATACCAGAAGACATGTCATGAGAAAACATATTTTTGGTATTTTCCTAATTTTATAATTTTTATGGGTTTTTGTTGGTTTTATAATTTTCTATTTTCTTTTGTTGGTTTTATATTATTGTATTTGGTTTTTAATAAATATATACAAAGATAGAGAAGATGATATAGTAAAAGAAGATGATGATGCGAGTACCGAGATAAGGATATCAGGCAGCAAGTCGTAGAAGATAGAATTCGCCATCTCTTAAACTTCCACCACCAAAGCTTCCGAGGCTCCAGAATAGAAAAAAGAGAACCCGAGCCTTTGAGAAAAAGAGACTTTGGCAGCTTCCCCCGAAACCGAAAATCCTTATTTTGAGCAGATTTGAAGCTCTATTTCAAGCTTGCTATAGCCAGGTGCACAAGGAAGCACACCATTATCATAAATCCCGCTGCTCCATTTAATAACGATAATCGAGGATCTCTATTCGAGGTTATATCATCCAATAGAAGAACAGCAACGTATCATCCCACACATAAAATAATCTTCTCAAATTTCTTTTCTACTGAAGTCTGAAGCGATCCATTCCAAAAGGTGTCAAGAGAACACTTCCCCTGTGTAGTTGAAATGATGCAGTCTATCTCTTAGTATAATGCTCAAGAACTCTCCCGAATACACTTCATGAGGGGAATGAAGAACACCTTCCCATGTTCACATTTTTCTTCCCTGATGAACGTGTATGAAGCTCAAGAACCCAAAGTATACCAATACCCAAGAACTCTCCCAAATACACGTCATGAGGGTAATGAAAAACACCTCCCCAATGTTTACATCTTTCGTCCCTGATGATCGTGTATGAAGCTCAAGAATCTGAAGTACACACATTCCCAACGAGAGAATAACTGATAACACCTCCCTCATGTTACACATTTATCTCCCCTGAATATGCCATACTTGTGTACCTCTTTTATCTTCAGAAACTTTATCTTACATCACTTCCCCCACGTCGTTGGAATAATAACACTAAAATCCTTGATGAGTAAAACCTTGAGTTTCTCTGCGGTCATGACATTTGTCTTCCCGGGATATCTTCAATCACTTAGAAGAGTTAAGTTCATCAAGTTTACTCGCCATGAGTCAAACCTTGAGTTTCTCTGCGGTAATAACATTTGTCTTCCCAGGATATCTTCAATCACTTAGAAGAATTAACTTCATCAAGTTTACTCGCTTTGTGTTAAGATGTGTGTCTCCTTCCCCCTTGCTGGTTTTGACACTTCAGAATCAGCAACATATTTTAAGCCCAAATACTTGAAATCTTTTGAGAAGATCATCATAAGCTCAGATGTATCTGTGAGAATCAACTTGCTGTCGAATATGAGCAAGTCTAATTGGGGATTAAATCAGACATTTCACTCTCCCACAATTAGTGCTCTCCCCTAAACCGACAATATGTTTGATAAGTGCTTGAATTGAGAAGAAGTCTTTAGATCGTTAAATGCAACTCGTCTTTAGTCTTCTAACATGTAGCAGAAAATGTAGAACCGACTGTAGACTCGACCTTCTTCAAGATTTTCCAGTTGGGGAATAGATAGTTAACATCTTCAACTCACACCAAAAAGCATCTCACCAAAAGGCATCCCAATTAACTTACATCTTGCATATCCCTTAACTAAAATCCTCCCAATCAAACAAGAATGTAAAGATGTTCATCAAGGAAATCAGCAATCAGGCCGCAACAAACACACGAAATGGTAACACCAAACTACCAATCACATCAAACAAGAACAGAGAGATTGTTCGGAATCGTCATGTTTATGTATACGTGAAGCATTAACCGGAAGCACTTTGTCGATAAACTCATCCCTCTGAGTGAAGATGTCAACCAATGGCTCTTAAGAAGAAACTCCATGTAAAGATGACCCGATAAGAAGAAGCTCGGTTCTTACATGAGTTAGGAGCCGTTTGACCATTTATTCTCATATATCAATCATCATGCAGTAGTTTCACACTTCTTCTCCCCCTCAAGAATTGCAGACGAAGTTACCATTCTTGACTAAATAAGTGAAATTATCCAAATGTATTCCATTTACACTTCTCCCCTGCAAAATTAGCATAGGATGTCGCCATCTTCATTATAGTTGAGAAAGTGGAATCAGAAAACAATCAACAGTAGCCCGGTTCACTTGATGACCGAAGCGCATGGAAAAAGTATGAAGCATGTTGATAAGAATGGTCATTAGTGAGAAGATTTCTCTTCTTCAGAAGATAAAGCGCACTGAAGCGTACACTTTTCTTTTCTTTGGAGTACGAGGCATGAACTGTTGTGTTCATACGTCATAAGAAGATTTCTCTTCTTCTTGAAGATAAAGCGCACTGAGACGTACACTTTTCTTTTCTTTAGAGAACGAGGCTTGAACTGATGTGTTCAAACATCATAATCTCTCTCTTTTCAAACTCTCTTGGCAAAACATGTAATTACCCCATTATCATTCAGTAGGCTCTTTGTCGTGACAACTGATGGAGAAAACCCAATATGATGAATTTGACCCTGAAGTAAACTACCCCGAACTCGTGACTTAAACTTGCACATATGTAACAAAGAGTAGTGCCGATTTCCATTAGCATCTCTAAGTACTCTCTATGTACTCTATACTCTTCAACCAACCAACCATCAAGTATAAGACGTACATTACCTCTTGAAAATCCACAATTGAATGTGACACTGAGCACTACAACGTAACTCCTTAAAGTGATAGTTATTTTGTGGTGGTAAGAGCCCGATTCCCCCAAGTGGTATAAGAAAAGGTAAAAGTCACCCAACAATAACTAGATTTCCAAGTCTTCATTTTTGATAATAAGCTCGAACACGGATCATGAAGAATCTTCATCCAACCATCCCCGATACCTTCAGATACTAAGTACACTTGCCCGTGATATTTCACTTCAACCTCAAATAGATAATAGTGAATTAACCCCATTGTCACATCTTGTTAAAAGCTCAAATCTAGCCACCTTTGACCTTAAACGTGAACTTTGATAATGGTTTCATCCCGACCATGGTTAAAAGCACTTAACCCCGTAAAACCATGTAATAACCAAACTGCCATGAAGACAACCCAAACACACACCCAATTCATGAAGTACACCCTTTTATCCCTTCTTCAAGCAAAACCGTAGCACCAAAGATCAAGAAGATCCGAATTACAGTTTCTCTTCTCCAAGATGGTTTCATCATTACGGATTTTACAATTCCATGGTTTAAACCGAGAAATAGATTCTTTTGCGGGATTTTACAAAACCAGGAATAAACCGTAAGATAGATCCGAAAATGCACTTTACTATTACCAGGATATTTTCATTGTCACGGGATTTTACAAGTCTATGATTTAAACCGAGAAATAGGTTCTTTCGCGGGATTTTACAAAATCAAGACAAAACCGTAAACAATGTCAGTTTGAATGTGTTATGACAACTTTGGTTTCGGTGAATATCTGTTTTAGGAGAACATGCAGCGGTTCATTATCCAACACCATCAACATCATCAACCATCCAATACATACTTTGGTAAACACATCATTCACTCATTCTGTAGGCTATTGCAGAGACTAGATGGTGAAGTAAACCCGATATGCCAAACTTGATCATGAAGTAAGATTCCCCAGATTTGTTACTTAAAACTTGTACTAATCCTTGTGAAAAAGAAACGGTGTACCCAATGTACAAAACCTCTTGACGTATTCTCAACTGCGTGAGACACCGAAGTGATTGTTACGTTGTGGGTTAAGCGTGAAAGAATCACAACCGTAACTAAATAGCCAAGTCTTTATCACCCTCTATAAAAGCCCAAACAAGTCATCTTCGCGGAAGGATAGAAAGAAAGAAGACAAAATAAGTAAGCGCGCCCAGAAAAACTCACTTCACATCCAAATGAGAAATATCGACCAAACAACCTCGTAGTCGACTTAGTTCAATTATCATCTCAAGTTGTGACAAAATATTCTTGGTGAAAATGTATAAACCGATGTACCAATCCTCATAACTCAACAAATCTCATCATCACCCCAAAACACATCATCAAATCTCATCATCTAACACCACACATAATCAATTCACAATATCAACTTTCAATACGCAGTCCATATCCAAGAACAATCATCAACTGGCCCAAAATAATTAATTTTATCAGTTTCATCATGACCCGGTCCACATAGTATGCCCAGTTCAATTGTCATATAACCCGGTTCAAAACAAATTAACATTTCAATTCAATCCTATAAGTAAGTGCAGTCCTGCTCACAACCCACAAACAATACAAGTGCTTGATCCAAAATCCCAATCCAGTCACAAATATTATGGCCGAATCACAAAATTACTGAATATTACATTCATATGCAATAGCACAAATAACCATATCACAATTAAAATCCATAACCAAATCAATCTATATATATCCCATGAAGTAGACTTCCACCTGATCCAAAGTGATAACAAGGCACGAGGGGCTCAATATTAATGCACGAGGGGATCCTATCCATGTTCAATAACCAAGATTGTTTTACAAAATGACATTCGGCCCATGTGAGTTTGTATCAATATGTTTCGGCCCATTTCACAAATGTAGAACACACGAGGCCCATGTTCAATGAATCCAAACCAACTCTAAATATATCTCGTGATAATATATTTCACCATTTGTAAAACATTTGTTTTATGGAAATGTAATTTTGAGTAAAGTTCAATTGAGTATATACCACGTGATCCGACTTAACATTGGTCCAATGTTCGATTATAAGAATACGAATGCAAGGCCCACGAGCATTATGAGGACATACCGATGAGAAGCCCATTAACCACACAACTATCACAAAGAAACCCTAATTTTATGGGATATATAAATACCACTAAATCACTTCAAACCCTAAACTTACTCACTAAAATCCGCCCCCATCGGCTTTCACATCACAAATACGAAAACAAAACTCAAAAATATTACTCGTGATAAATCTCTCATCCTCCTTTGATTATCAAGACGCATCAAAAATTATTAATCATCAAACTCCAAACGGCATCCTCAAGTCTCATGTACAACGTGATGTCCTCGCCATGTGGATGGCTTGAGGAGAGGACAAGGGTTGGCAACGAGATCAAACCATGTGACACGGGTAGGTTTAATCTTTTCAATTGTTGTTATAGAGTCATAACGAGCCAAACAAATGATATAACAATATTGTTAAGATCATTTGTTTAATTCAGATATTAACACCAATTTAGATTAATGATGACTTGATTTATTCTCGTTATGAAAAGTTCTTAAAAGGCTTCGAAAATAACTTAAGTGAAACGAGAAAATCAAAGTAAGATCTTGAATATTATTTTGTTCACCATTTAACCGAGCAAGAAGATTGAGGATGAGACCTTTTTCATGGTTTTGTTTCTTAATTAAAAGGTTCGGATAACAACTTAGATTGATGATGATGTTTAATTCGTGTGGATAAGATCTTTAAGGTCTATTGCATGTGTTGTTCCACACGAAAGAAGAAACTCTGAGATCTTGTTGCTATTACAATGTTAAACGAGTCTTGTTATCTTGTATGTTGAATGGAGTTGACATAAGGATAGTGTTGAATGGAGTTGAGATCTTGTTGTATGTTGAATGTGTTGTACAACTGATTTGGTATTTTAGAACAAAGTCAACAAGTCGTTACATTTAACTGTCACAAGTCGCTAGTAATCAAACACATCAAGTCGCTAGCAGTTTTTTTCAAAGCAAGTCGCGAGATCTTTTATTTGACTCAATAGTCAAATAACCAAGTTGCTAACACAAGTTGCTAGGTCATTATCAGTATCAAGTCGCTACTTAGCTTTATACATAACTCGCTATTGACTTTCAAGAAAGTCAACGAATAACCAAGTCGCTATGCTTAAATACATTGTACATGGACAGGTAGACACGTAGACAACTCGCTAAGAACAAAGTGCTAAATAGCATTTTGACAACTCGCTAACTTCATCTGTTTCATAGACAACTCGCTAAGAAGAACATTTTACCATTTGATTTTTTTCCGGCGAGTATTCCGACCAAAAACCGTCCACATTCAAAGAAACCCGTAGCGGTCATAAAATTGCATCTTTTACCCGTTTGACCACAGTTTTGACCTCGTATAAACTAACTTATGACCATTTTAGTACCAAAAAGTTTAAACAAAAACTGCTTAAATATTTGTAAACATTTTAAGACCATGTTAGTACCAAAAAGTCTAAACAAACACTGTTTCAATATATGACCAGATGACACAAAACAGTTTACAAATTTGACCAAAACCAAATACACAGAAACTGTTTACCCAAAATAATGTAAAAACACTTTTCGAACCAAAAAATTGGTACAAACACAGTTAACACGAGAATCAAACACCACAATAAATCATCAAAACACAACAACCTTGGCTCTGGTACCATTTGTAGGATCGATATATTATTGTGTTTGATGATTCGGGTGGTCTTGGATGATCAAAATACACGTTTGCCATTAGAGAGAGAAAGTAGAGAGTTGGGTGTTCTTGGTAGGGACTTGATTTACACAAAGGAAAGGTTAGATTAATGAAGAAGTACCACCCCTTCCATGGATGGAAGGGGTATTTATAGTTACAATGAAACCGTCCTCCAATCAGACTGTGGATCAGGGATATAGTGGGTAAAGACCCGTCCTTCCTCCACGGTGTTGCTATAAACTAATCTATGCTAAAACTAATCTAATAAACTACTGAATAACGTAAATAACTACAAATCTACGAGCTAACTTATGCTAGACTATAATTGGGGTGACCGGCACTTTAACATGGAATTTCCAATTCCTAACAGTTCTTTTCAACCATGTATTTTGAGAGAAAGGTGAATGTTCGGAACTTGATGGAGGAAGTTTGTGTTTGGTTTAGGCTTTGTGGATGGAATCATGCTTACACTTTTCCGGATTTCGTTGTTGCTCTTGGCTTGTATGAACCACATGAGGTTAAGCATCGATTATTTGAAGCTGACTTTTCGAGGCTTCGGAGGTTTGAAAAAGAATACCCTAGTGTGCCCACTTATTGGAATCGAGTGGGAGATACTTCTTGTGCTAGGAGGAATGTTGCAACCATCAGAAATCCGTTAATGAGGATACTTCACAAGTTGATAGTGACTGGGCCGTTTAATAGGTATGGAAGCAGGGACAAATGTCAGAAACCGGGCTTATGGGTTATGATGTTAATGGAAGAATCTAAGGACGGTAATGCGGTTTGGCAGATAGCCGAGTATTTTTCTAGGAGAGCCCCGGGAATCAAAAGTAATAGCAACATTTGTGGAGGACATTTTGTGATGAGCTTGGCAAGAAATCTTGGGTATTACAATAGTAGTGAGTTGGCTAAGTGTGGAGAGCCAAAGTTTAGTGAGATGTGGAGTGCAAATGGTTTTGGAAATGCTTTAAATAGGAAATTGAAAACTTTGGGAGCATGGATTGAACCGCAACAACAACAACAACAACAACCACTACAGCAGCAAGGAAATGTACCGATGGGGAACGTGCAAACGGGTACGTCCAGTAGTTTTGATTCAGGTTGGGGAGAGTGGAACCAACATTTAGATGAAATTCAGTGTAGGGATGTGTGGAGAGACTCGATGATGTTGAGAAACAATTACATCAATGATTATACAGTGCCTATTTTTCAACACATGGCTCAAGAAGCCAATTACGAGTTGCCTCCCTACAATCTACCCAATGTTCCACTATATCCTTTCCCTTACACTTTTTATACTGGACCCTATCCATATCCATATCCTGGATGCGCACCATTTCCTGATCCAGTGCCCGCATATGGAAGATTACCCGAAGTTGGTGGAGCAAGCTATGATGTTGGAGGATCGTCATCAGGAGTTGTAGGAAAGAAGAAGAAGAGGAGAGTTCATTCGGAGATTGTGGACGAGAACTATGTAACCGAGAGTGATGATGATGATGAGTATGATGATAAAGAAGGTGACGAGATGAGCGAGGACGATGAGTGATCGTGAATCATTCTTGATTTATGGTTTCAAAAACAATGGTTATCTTGTGTTAAACAATATTATCTCTATCTCTTAACTATTTCTCTAGGATGATTATCATACTTTGTTTTATTTTGTTTTTAATAGCATTTGGATTGTTTTGTTTTGTTTTGTTTGTGTATTGTGTATTGCAGTTTTGTTTGCAGGATGGATGTGTCGGAAGCTTATTGATGGTCAAATATTTGGAGTTGGATAACTCACATGCTTTCTTATGACCCAATATGCGTATTGCATATTCTATCCCGTGGTATCTTTTAACTATTTCTTTTTCCCATTTTCTTTACTTTGAAGTTCATTTTTATTACATTGAGGACAATGCAAAACTTAGGTATGGGGGAGGGAAGAAAATAGGAAAAATGATACGCATTTTTAATTTTTAGCTTTTATTTTTTTTTTAGATAACTTTTGGATGCAAGTAATTAGAAGGAATTCGCCCTTGATTGTCTAGTTGTTTTCACACATTATTGGGATATATTAAAAACAACTTGAGTATTTCAATGGTAAAATGAGGTTTTTGAAATTTTTTTGATTTGAACGAAATTACGGAAGTAATTCATTTTGGATTCGATAGCATTTTCTAGCGCGCATTATAGCCTTTTTCCACTTAATTATGAGGTTTTTTTTTGTATAAAACACATCTTTTGTTTTATATTTGCTATGAGTGTGCCGGTGATTATGTCAATTCTAGAACTTGTACTAGTTATGCATTACGGTTAAAATCACTCTCGAGTGATAAAAATATGTTCAAGTGATAAGAGGCATCCTAGGATTTAACCCAAATGGCCTTCCATTTTACATCTAATGATATATTAGCTAACCACATTGGTTAGTTAACCACCCTTATATGGACCCATTTGTTAGTGCTCATCTTTAGCACTAGATAGCCTTAGTTACACCCTTTGAGCCAATATTTTCATTTGTTAAAACCAGAAAAATACAAAAAGATTTTACACTTTAAACCTTAGCCATAACTTGTCATGTCTATTGGTTTGTTGCTAGTTGTTTGGAGTGTTGGATTGTTTTTGATGATTATGAAGAAGCTACACTTTGTCTATAGTGCGTACCATTCTCCAACAAAGATGAAGGAGACGTCTTTCTCATTTGTGTTTTTTGTGGTATATGCTTACACTAAGTGTGGGGGAACTTAAAAAAAATGGTTATAGCCAATGAGCTATATGAAGAATATTGATTAGCCAATGAGATAAATTGAGTTATACATATTTGTGGAGATCGATATGTGAAGAGGAGAATAATCATTTACGAGTTTACAGTTTGTATTGTGACAACTCGCAATTTCAGGTCATTTCTCAAATTTACTATTCATCTCGGGAATTTACTATTCACCGGTTACTATTCAAATTTTACTATTCACCGTTTTCGAAGTCGAAGTAATATTCTGAGAACGTATTTCAAAATTTACTATTCACGAAACACTATTCATTCTCGGAGAAAATTACTATTCAAGTTTCACTATTTCATCGTTTATCGTAAACTAGGTTTACGAGTATCAAATTCGCGTAACCTTAATGGTTTAGCTGCGAATTCATGAACAATCATCAAGGACATTTCATATAGACTAGGTTTAGTCTACATATCATTAGCATCATTATCATCATATTAGTTCATGCATAGTTTTGCATTTCACACTAAACGCATAATTTTTATTAAATAAACGCTATCGCGTAATTAATTATTTTGAACAATTGATCCGATACTTCCAAAAACTATCCCGATATATTTTTATACTCATATTAAGATGATAAAAATAATATTATGAGTTTACCCAGTATTTTAAATTTATTTAGTATATAAATTGTTATATTTATATAATTACGACGGTTTTCGTAAAAACTACACGATAATTATTATTTCACTCAAATTTCGCAAGAAATGTATTTTTATAAGTTTTATGACTTCAATATATTTTATTTTGACCCGTTAAAATTTATTTTTACCAAACGCTACCCTAAATACTCAAAAGTGTATACAAGTTACAACTTATTTTTAATTAACTTACATCTACTTTACATTTATACATTTAAAAAAAAAAAAAATTAACTAACTACCAATACACCCTTGTCGACAAACAAGGGTGAGTCATTCACATTTGTTAAATATCTTACCTTATAATCTTTTTATACTTCAAACAACACAAACTTACTCATTCTACTAGGTGTAATAGATCAAATCCTCTCTTTCTCTCTTCTCTACAAACCGGCCAACCATAAGGATCAAGAAGAATTCACTAAAAATTTTGCTAGTCAAGTTTATTACATTCTAGTTACACTCTTAGTTAAGGTTTTGAAATAAAAACCTAGGGTGTTAGGATTAAACCTTCGTTCACTTCACCTCATCAAGTTACTAGTAAGCATCTCATGTTCATGTTCATATTTCATATTCATTTTATGTTTATTTCATCATATTTAAGAAAAACATGCAAGTCATATGTATATTTATACCACTTTTCATTGTTTTTAAGAGTTATATATATATATATATGTCATCCTATAATTACTCCTTGAAATATATCACTTTTGGTGATGTCTAGGAACCCATGACACCCTAAGAAGGTATATGGTAGGATTATAATAGCTTCGGAGTTGGTTTGAATTGGTTGGAATAGGTTTGGCGCGTGAAAAACTCATTTCGACAAGTTTACTTAAGGGTCTGTCCTTATTTTTGAAATCTGGAATTTCGACAGTAGAAAAAAATTTTAGGCCTAGATATTTAGAAAATATACTTTAAAACGAAAACGTGGTCGCTTGAACGGATTAAAACGGAGCTATAACGAAGAAGATATGAATTTTTCAAGTTTGACGACGAAAACTATAAAATCCTGAAAATTCAGCATGTTACGTCCAATTTGTACGAGTCAAAAATGAAGCTTAGGCGTTATGAAATGTGTCGACTTATCAAAAATATATTAGTATACTTTGATACGAAGCTAAGGACATATAAAACGTAGAAAACGGACATGTAACGATTAAATTACACGTGTTTACATGAAGTTGCCGTAACTATATTATATAAGAAAAACTAATATATTTCTATTAGACAAACCTTACGGCAACAAGTGACCATGTTGAGGGTCGTTTTTAACATGGATGTAGTACTTTTTATAAAGTGATGTTTTCTATTAAAAGTAAGTTCGCCTAGCATATTTTCCAAAATGTCCAACCGTTCGTCAAGCGGAGTTGAAATGAATAAAATACGGTCACTTAAACTTTGCCAAAAACCATCCTTAAACGATATTTTGGACACAAGTACCATACTTTACCTATATTTTTCTCCATGATCGAGACCTCTAGGATGAAAACTTAAATGCTAAAACTTTGAGATAATGATACAAGCTTCCCAAAACCGTTGAGTTTGTTTCCTAACACTCGACGTGCACCATTTTACGACTAGCTTTTCGAGGCCGTTTATTCACTTTCATGAAATTGTCAAATGACATTATTTTACGACGAAAAGCTATAAATTCTTGATAAATCACTAAACGACTATCTTAGGAGGTTGTTTCAACGTATATACTTGTAAAGTATTTTATAACATGACGAGATGTCATAAATATATACTTCGACGATAAATTCTATTTTTCAAAAACGTACAAGTGGTATAGATTACATGTGGATTTGCATGCACGACATTGTTTCATGATTTACATTAGAACATATCATTCATAATAGGTCACGGTCGAGGTTGCGCCTCATTTCGAAGATTGCCATTATATCATCATTATCATTGCAACAGGTGAGTTTTCATAGCCCCGATTTATTCAAGTTTATACATTATTTCAAACCTACGGGGGAGAATACATTGCACATCATTTTATTTCGATACCAAGTATATTCAAATTCATTACATTGCTTAAGTTACCTCATTGCCAGTTAAATGTCCCCATTTCATAATCATGAACCGTTAATTTCGTAGAAGCGAGGGTGAGTGGATAGATCTATCGAGGGTGACACCTCCATCCGGGTTGGTGGATTCCAACCGGACGGATGCATTTCATTTCATAATCATTATTTGAGTTGTTTGGCAAAACACTCTGTTGGGGCAAACATCAATCAAGCTTCGGTGTCATGTGCTTAAGCAATTGTATCATTTTTGTGACATAATTGTCATACATAACTTATACTTGCGTTGGTCGTATAAAACATTTACATAAACTCTATGAACTCACTCAACCATTGTGTTGACACTTTTAGCAATGCATTTTCAGGTAACTAAGGCATACACATCATGGCATACATAAGGGCTTATCATAGAGTCGCGGTGACGACGCGTCTCACATGGATTTTATGCACTTTAAAACATCGTTTGAATTGTATCAAATTTATTTCCTTACATATTGAATATCATTTGGGACCTATACTTTGTAAACTCTGATTATTTTATTAAATCAAGCGATGTATTTTCCAAACGACACTTTAGGTCGTTCAATATAACTGTGATTGTGATGCTATGACAGTCAATCCCCAGGAATTCCATTCCGCTGCAAAACAGGTAATTTGGGGGTGTGACATGTATGATGGCTAGCAACATGGAGGTTTAGACTTGACTTTATTTTTTTTTTCTTTTAACACCAATTTCATAAACCATCCCATGCCTTATCCATACCTTTTATAAACCCGTAGCCTTAACGATATAACCCGAATAAAAGCCCTCTTTGATGAATTTATTTTCTTTGTTTTGATACTTGTACAAGCTTATGGTAAAAAGCATTGATCATGACTAGGCATTGAGTAATTTACATATACCTACCAATATATGAGTGTTGAGTGAATTCTTAAAATCATTCGTGAGGTGTTCTAGTTATGTTATCTAAAGTGTTTGGTTCATTTTAAAGTTTTTCACATATTAAAAGCAAATTAATGATTATCTCTTTTGGGATGATTGTTAAATTTTTGGAACCACGGTTTCAAGACCATTGAAATCGATTTTTGCAAATGTTAGACCTACTCGAGGGCGAGTAGAACTTAAGTGTAGGGGAATTTGATAACACCTAAAATGAACATGTTTTTAGTAGCGTTATTGTTGGTTTTGTGCATGATAATCGGCTATATTTACTCATAACTGTTGCAAAAGTGCAAAAGATGTGTATTGTGTATGTATATGTAGCTAGGTATCACAAATGATGAAGAAATGAAGTTTTTATGCACATTTGGAAGATTCCCAAGGAAGGAAGTCGAGCAAGGAAGCTTTTGGACTCAATGATTAGGAAGGGCAATGATTTCTAAGTATCTACAGCAAGGAAAGATCAAGTTTTTCTTTGGAAATCATCAGCGAGAGCAAAGAGTGAGGCATGAATCAAGAAATTCAACAAAATTAAAAATGCGAGATCCAAATTGTTCGGTCGTGCCTCAGAACCGGATCCGCTGGATAATGGTCAAAACGACAATCGATCCGGTTGCGGTGCAACCGATCCGGTTGCATGGTCTGCAGTTACACAAAGATGCATTTAATGTTGCCTTAACTCCCCATAATCATTGGAGGCCGATCATTTCTTGATATTAACTTGTTAGGAATGTTTTTGGCCAGTTAGACAAGTTTCTTTGGCTATATATTGAACCTAGACTTAGTTTACTAGGTGTGACACAACCCAAAGTGTAATAGTTTACACCAAAACTATTACCAACCATATTATTCATCCCAAAAGTTTAGTATTCACTGTAAAACGTCCAGGAGGTTGGAGAGAGCAATTCTCATCCATTGTTTTGGTTATTTGAAGTTATACGGTTAAGCTAGGTGATTGGAGGTGTGTGGTTGCTATATGCCACGAATTCTAGTTCTTGTAATCGCAAAAGTTTAGGTATTCTATGAACTTTATTATGGATTTCTATTCTCTTGAGTTATTGGAATTACTTTGTTATTTCTTGTGTTTTGTTATTATTATCATGGAGTAGTTTTGGATATACTTGTGTGTTGGGATGTAGGAAATCATACTAGTGTTCTCATATGTGATGCATGTATATATGATCTTGTTTAAATGAGTTTGTTGGAAAAATACTAGTCTTGGTTTGATTTGTCGGTAAAACATGTTTTAAGAAAAAGGACCGAAAGGATTTCTCTTGTGTGTTATTCCAAAAAGTTGAGTGACAAACTAGTATGGGGATATGAAGATTGACAACCACCATGTTTACTTATTAAAAAAATACTAGAAATATTTTCATCACGAAAGGTCGAAAGATTCGTAAGACGAGTTTAATAAGAACATTTTACAAACAAATGGATTTTCTAAAGGATAATCATTAGGATAAGGACCGAAAGGATTACCTATATGTTTTGTTCTTAGAATGATTTTTACAAACATAAACCATGGTTGGAAATCATTTGCTTATGATTTGTGCATCACATCAAGATTTTACACTAAGCCTTCATGAACACTACCTATGATTGCCTATAGACTACATACAAGTATATATATATATTTCTTATTGTTGAATTTCACTATAACATCACTTTTTGTGGAAGCCTTGACAAAGATTTCTTGTTTCAAATCTTTTTAAGAAAACAATTTCGAACACAAAATCCCTTGGGACGATCTTGACTTACCCACCTTTGCTATCGCGAACGAGTATACTTGCTCGTATGTGTTTATAGTATTAGACGGTTAAATCGTGTTTATAAATTTTTAAAACTTGCACACGGGAAACACATCAGAGATCAATCAATATAGATAAATGATGTGTAAGTAAAGAATAAATAATATGCAAGCAATAAATAATATGTAAGTAAGGAAAGAAATAATCAAACCACGACAAGGTTGTTTATAGTGGTTCGGTCTACAAGGACTCTTTTTCCTTGCCCTACTCCACTCCCCGAGTCTCCAACTCGAGAGTTATCTTCACTAATCAACAAGCTCCTTTAACCGGCGGAGAAAACCTTTACACGTCGCTTACACAATATTTCTGACACAAAGCTAGATATCGAGTTCTTTTACAAGGGTACAACCACTCTCAACACACCATGTATTTTGAGGACTAAAATACTAACCACTCACACTCAGAGGTTTAAGATGGTTTGGTACAACAATGATGTATGAACAATAAAGATTCACACAACAACAAAACAAACAAGACTTCCAACTACTCGTTGAAGTTTTATTATGCCTTGATCTTCTCTGCTACAAAAGATGATCACTAAAATGAAATGAAACTGAGTTAGATATAATAGAATGAGAGAATGTTTGTGTTTTATGCTAATGAGGGATGCGAAAACAACTTGGGTTGGCTTGCTATTTATAGGCCAAGTTATCAGCAGACCACAGACTAGACGGAACCAAAAAAAAGGTTCCGCCCTTTATAAATTTTTGGTTCCGCCAGTCTGACAGAAAAGATCACAAAAAATCTTTCAAGGATCATCCAAATCTCTCCAAGATTATGCAAGATATGTTGAGTGAATATCTAAACAAAATATTTTATGAAATCTTGTAAAGATTTCTAAAGTGATGCAAGCCATGATGTAATATGTAGTTTTCTATTTTTAGAATTAACATGATATATAAGTAAATACTTATGTAATGTTTTGTTTAAGTAACTAATTATGTTTGATCTAAAATGTTGAGACACATTTTAATTTAGAAGGCTAAAAATATGAATTGATATGTAGCTTAATCAAAAAGTGATAATATGCAAATGTTTAAATATTGAAAACTATTTAAGAAAATCTTGTACTAATATCTAACAATCTTGACAAGTTTATACTTTGCAAAAATAAAATTTATATTTGTCGTTAACAAAACAAAGTAAAGATCATAAAATATGAATAACGTTTTTAGACGATATTTGTATTAACAATCTCCCCTTTTTGTTGAGGACAAAAGATAAATTTTATTTTTACCAAAGATGTAAAGATGTACAAGAATTCTAAAAATATGAAATTAACTTGAACTTGGGAGAACTAGCTAGTTAACTAAAGTTGGCAATTTAAAAGTTATTTTATCTTAAAACTAGTTAGACTTTTGTTTGTCAATTTTTGGTCTACTTTATTGTTGACTTTTGAAAGTCAAAAAATGTTGTTTACTTTTTGAAAGTCAATGTTCAAGTTCAATAATATTCTTCCATTTTTTGCCGAAACAAAAAAGAGATACGAGGCGAATAATGCAATGAGCCCGAGGCAAATGCTCTCCCTTAATTGGGTGCCAAAATAAAGATACATGAATTATGAAAAGCTACAAAATAAAGGTTAGTAAACATTCTATTAGCACAATTACCATACAAGCACAACAATGGTTAAAACCAACAAATAGTAACCAACATTATTATAATAAGCATCATTCATTAGTTAAAATATTTATGAATTAAGTCATAAAATGGAACATGATGGAGATGTGGTGACATAAGAAAAATAAATCCTAGAAAAATAGAAAAATAGCTTGGAAAATAAAAATCCTAGAAAAAAAATAACTTGAAAAAAAATTAAAAAATAAAAAAATTCTAGAAATAAAACAAGAACCATCCTATTGAGGTGGAGGATGAGAAAGAGCGTTAATACGCTCAAGGATATGATTAAGGATGCACCTCATTTTATCCTGAAGTTCGTGGACCATAATGCGGGTCCTTTCACTTAGCTGAGTGGTTCGTTCACAATTGGAGCAACCATGGCGACGTTGGTTTGATGGTAAACTAGGTTCATTGTTTGGTGGTGGAACATTGGTTGAAGAATGGTTGGGATTTGATGGAGCAATGAGGGAAGAAAGCAAGGCGGTTTGCATTTACATTGCCTCATTGAGATGAGAATCCACCATGTTTGAAAAAGCATGGAAATTATCTATATGAGCTTGGATCTCTAGTTGAGATTGTGGGTGGTCTTCCCACATTGACTCATCAATGTCCTCAATATGTGGAGAAAAGGAGGTAGGTGGTAGAAAATGATCTCCATATAGTGGTACATGGATTTCCTTGTGGATTGGGTGGAAGAGTAAAGGTCTAGGTTCATCTTGAAAAGAGGCGTTTGGTTCAAAGGATGCTCTTGGCGGTTCATGAGCAATACGCTCAATGGTGCCAAAAGATGGAAGAGGTGGTAGATTTGTTGGCCTAGGAGGTAAGTCATCCAAGTACGGATTGGGAGATGTTGGTGGGACTGAAAAGAGTTCAAGGGGTATAAGTTTTGGAGATTTTGGTGGTGGTGATGGTGTTTTAGATGCTTGTATTAGAGCTGGTGGAGGAGAGGTGATGATTGGTGTTTTGGTTGGTGATGGAGTTGTCACAATAATGGTTGATTTTGGTGGTGGAGTTGGAGTGATTAAGGTGAGGAAGTTTTCATCTCTAATAGGAGATGAGATATTGAGTGGTGATGAGTCTCATGAAGAGCTTAGGTTGAAAAGGCAACAAGGTCTTACACTTATTCTTGCGGTTTTCTTGAGAGGTTTGGTGGAAGGTGATGATGTTGATGACTTTGTCATTGTGATCAAGCTTGTTCTAAGAGAAGGAGTAAGTAATGGTTGAGGTGTGAAAATGACCATCCTGGATGTCTTAATTTATAGGATTATGGAATTATGGAAATTTGTGTTTGATTTGATGTTAAACCATACATATGAAGTATTTTCTAATGATTTAGAAGTGTTTAAATGCATGACAAATCTCCTTAAGTCAATTCATATAGGAAGTGTTGAGTAAAGTTTGCAAGATATGCAATAAATGGACTTCAATCATTGCAAAATCCTGAAGATCAGACACCCACGGATTTCAAGGAACCAAAATAAGGGTTCCTCCTTCCTTTATAGAAAAGGGTTCTGTTAATACAAATAAGCCGTAAAAATGTTTATTTATATTTTACGATCTTCTAATGTTTTGTCGATAACAAACGTAAAATCATTTTAACGAAACAAATAAAATACGTAAATAGTTTGATTCAATAGTTTTCTAACACACTTACGTTTTCACATAAAACACTAAAACAAGTATAAAGTGATTTTATGATTTAGATATACATATGTACAACAACTAGTGTTTACATATTGGGCTAACACATACTTAACTAAGTATATACTAAAATGGGTAAAAACAAGTATATACTAAAATGGGTAAAAACTAACAAATGGTATTGACCCATAACCCATGGTTTTGTCCAAACCACTTAACTAGGTTCATTGTATTCTAGAGATACATTGAATCTAGAAAGAAACCCTTGGATCAACCCATAACCCATGACCTATGACCCAAAACCAAAAATACCCATGGGCAAAAAGGAGCGTCCCACGGATCCCTAGCTTTACGCTAGCCGGATCCCTTGTGGGAGGGATCCGTGGGATCCGGGGAATAGTGAACTTTCTCCCCTATAAATAGTGAGAAATTTCTTCCTTTTGGCTCACCACTTTCACACATACTTTCTCCAAGTATTGTACCTCTCTAACAACTGATCCTAAGGGATCTTTCTATGTAGTTTGTCTTTTGTTTTTGTGTGATTCTCTAGGTTCCTCCTAAAGGCGAGATCACCACTTCTTGAAGTCGAGCAAGCTCAAGTCCATGAGTTGCCATACTTCGTCATCATCAAGACAACTGAGGTTCTCTTGTTGATATTTCTTTCTTCCCCCATAGATGTTGTGTTGAAGGCATTAGTGAAGGATGCCGAAAGTGTCAAGACAAAAGCATTAGTGAAAGTTGGTTAACGTCCGTGTCAAAAGCATTAGTGAAGAATGATAAAGGTGTCAAGACGAAGGCATTAGTGAAAGGTGCCAAGCGTTATGTCAAAGGCATTAGTGAAGGATGCCTAGAAATCAAATCAAGTGGCATTAGGGAAGAATGCCTAGGTCGTATAATCGATGAGGTGCATCGTTAAACATATAAGTATTTGTTTATTTCCAAGGATGGTGATATCCTTGATGGTGTTGTAACAAGGAGTGGATCTCTTTGAGATTAGGTGTTGTGTTGTGATGGGCAGTAGTTCCTCCATAGTAATGGAACTAGGTGCTTAGCCTAGTAACTAATAAAGGGTAGGCGACGTTGTGATAGGAGTAGTTCTCCTTGGTGTGAAAGAACTCGGTGGTTAGCCTAGCATCGTATAAAGGGTAGGCGACGTTGTGTTAGGTGTGGTTCGCCTTGGTGTGAAAGAACTCGGTATTTAGCTTTGTACCTGAAAAAGGTGTAAGAGACGTTGTGAAGGCTTCTCTGCCATAAGGAGATTGGTGTAGTGTTTACGAACTCTCGAGTAGGTGACTCGGGGAGTGGAGTAGGGCAAGGAAGGTGTCCTTGTAGCCGAACCACTATAAATACTTGTGTCTTGGTGATGTGCTTCTTACTCTTTATCTTTCATTACAAGTTTATATATCTATCTATCAACGTCCAACATAAACAACCAAATAGATTGACATAAGTCGATCTAAATATTTAAAAGGAAGTTTTAAATTGGTAAAACTATTCAACCCCCCCTTCTAGTTTTCCACAATTGGTATCAGAGCTTCGTTACCAAGTTTCTTAAAGTATGTTGTACTTTAAAATTTTGATACGATCCGTGTATGTTTGAAAACTACAAAGAAGGATTTTTCAAAGTCATGTTTTCTTTTAAATCATTTTGTTGGACATTGATAGATCATCCTAACAATTTTTGTTTCAAGAAATCTTCATGCTAGGATCTCTCCAAAACCTTCATTTCTATTCAAAGAATAATGAAGTCAACCTTCAAAGAAGGATCTAAAAGTAATCACAACTTACTTACACCAAGTATAAAGGATTACTTTAAGAGCTTATGAAGTATTTCTGGTATTATGCCAAACCAAGAAGCATAGAGGTAAGTTTTACTTTTTATTAGATAGCTTACATGAGTTTATTGATATCATAGTTCTCGTTGTTTAATAATTGCTAGTCTCTTTAAAAGTATTTTTCATCACTTTTCCGTCTTATTCATCATCGGGAATAGTGTAACGCCCCGTGAATGACACGACTTAAAATTATTGAAATTTAAACTTTTATGCGAAAACCATTTGACTTAAAACTGACCTGTTGTTACTAATCGTTGAACTGATAAAATTCTGTAACAAACTGACCCTTGAAAGTATTTTTACATGAAACTAGACTCAATTATCTTCGAAATGACGGGTGGCTCGACCCGTGACGACTTCTGATTAAAAGATATGATTTTTCCATATTTGTTCTCCAAATTAGTTCTCCAAATTTGTTCTCCAAATTTGTTCTCCAAATTAGTTCTCCAAACTAGTTCTCCACTAGTTCTCCAACTATTTTAACCACTTTACAAACACTTATCCATATACTTTGTTTTTACAAACATTCTTGACCCGTTTGACCCAAAATGGGTTAAAATAGACCTTGTCCCAAACACCCCTTTTTCTGCATATCCATTTTATATACTTTTCACCCATTTTCCGGAAAATGACATCTATTACTCGGAAAGACACCAAAATTTCTAGAATTTATTAAGACCTCATATATATCATTTTCATGCATAAACATTAACCAATTGACCTTCGGAATGGTACTTTACAAAACGACGGGTATTATGTAAAATACCCGTTTTGACCCGTTACATTACATACAACCTTTACCACTTCCGAATTACTTCAAACCTTTCAAAAAGCATTAACTTAACATATTAAATCATGTCCATAATCATTAACCCATTTAAAACCCAAAATGGGTATAATTACATGTTATACCAAAAGCCCCTTTATCTTTGACCATAAACACTTAAATCATGTTATGACATACCGTTGACGACCCACTCACTTCAATAACCATGACATATACCTTGACACTTGACAACACACTTACAAACCATTAAGACCAACGGGGGTACCACATTGACTTGAGCTCGGTATCTACCTAAGCTCTTACTTTCTTACCATGCTTCTAATCTTTCGTACTAATCATCCTTAAGCCTTAGTCCAAGCTTACCATTTAGCATAAGCACCTACAAAACATTGACATCTTAAAACCATAAGCACGAGGCTTAGTAAGTAGAGCGGATATAACATAATATCATAAATCATTCATACATTACATATCATCAACCATTAGTCCATTTTAATCATTAAAACAGGTACCTTAAAGGCTTAAATCACTTAAGCACCAACATGCCTTATAGGTCAAAGCATCAACATACCTTAAACCTATTTCACCATTATCTAAACTCTCCATGACTAGTTATACCAAACTAGTCTCTAACACACTTTCACATAAGCACATACATTCATAACCTTAACACATAATACATAACACATAATATGATGAATTCAATATAACATCATCTTATAACCGGTTTACTTACCTTAATTCCAAGATAGTGAAACTAAGCACATCATTATCAACATCATCATTCTCCACTCTTGCAATCTAAGCTATTTCACTAAAGGCATAAACACATAATCAATTAACTATATTATGGTTACCACAACTATAGCTCCTTTTAATCACTTCTAATTACCACATAATCATAGAATGCTTATATGATAATTAATTCCATTAAATTATTAACTTAACTCAATAAAACTTAACCCATGATCATCATAATCCATTAATTAGCTAAAAACCATCATTTACCCAATTCCCCAATTTGGGTATGAACCCTAACTTATAATTTCATCAATTAACTTAAGACGAAGGATTACTTACTTGAGAGGATCATTACTAGGGCTTTACTACTGAATTGGGAACATAATCTCTTCATTACTAGCCCATCAAATTTGGTCTCTCTTTCCCTCCCTTCTTCACTTCACGACACAAACACACAGCTACACATTTCCTGGAATATGGAGAATGTGGTAGAAGATAACTATTAGTTGTTATAGTTTGCCTAATTGACACATTAGGTCCTTCAAGTCTCATTCCTTCTATTTGGCCCCACCATACTTTATAACATGTTTAGCACTTGGCAACATAGGTCCCCTTACTCTCTATAACTATAACATAACATGTGTTAACTACTAGTTTGACTAGTCAATTTAACATTCGTTGACTAACCAATCATGTTAAACCTTGGTCAATTTCATCTAAGGTGGGGCCTATTTGTATCCGGGAAACGGGTCTAACAATTCTACCCCCTTATTTAGATTTCGTCCCCGAAATCTCTCGTCTATTACTAACCATGACTTGGTCATTTCTTAACCTCATTCTTAGTACTAAGTACACTTTCATTCAAACATTTCTTTGCAATGATCTAAGTGATCCTGCAACACTAATTAACACATTCCAAAAATCCTAAATTCGCTCTACTTCTTGTTGATTTGTCACAATTCTCAATTTCCGGTCATTTCTCAAACTCAATATTCATCATATTAGTTCATGCATGGTTTTGCATTTCACATTAAACGCATAATTTCTTATTAAATAAACGCTATCGCGTAATTAATTATTTTGAATTTTTGATCCAATACTTCCAAAAATTATCCCGACATATTTTTATACTCATATTAAGATTATAAAAATAATATTTTGAGTTTACCCGATGTTTTCAATTTATTTTGTATATAAATTGTTATATTTATATAATTACGACGGTTTTCTTAAATATTACACGATAATTATTATTTCACTCAAAATTTTCAAGAAATGTATTTTATAATTTTATGACCTCAATATATTTTATCTTGAACCGTGAAAAGTTATTTTATCTAACGTTACTCTAAATACTCAAATGTGTATACGATTCAACACTTAACTTCAATTAACTTACATTTGATTATACTTATACATTAAATTGCTACAAACTACAACTTGGTCTTTTCTTTTATATATGTCGACACAAGGGGGAGGGATGACTCACTTAATTTGCAAAATATCTCTTTCAAGTATATACATATTATACTTACACAAACATACACATACTAACTAGATATTTCAAGTGTAAGCAAAGACCATTTTCCTCTCATCTCTTCACCATAAAACCGGCCAACCATCAAGGATCAAGGAGGGATCATCAAATTTTTCTAGACAAGTTATTTTCACTCTAGTTACACTCTTGATTAAGGTTTTGAGATAAAAACCTTGGGTGATTAGGATTAAACCTTTGTTCATTAACCTCATCAAGTTAACTAGTAAGTTTTTCATATTCATGATCATATTTCATATTCATTGTTATATTCATTTCATCATATTTGAGAAAACATGCAAGTCTCATGGATGTTTATACCACTTTTTCATTGATTTTAAGAGTTATGTATATATAAGTCATCCTATAATTACTCCTTGTTATATATTATTTTTGGTGATGTCTAGGAACCCATGACACCCTAAGAAGGTGTATGGTAGGATTAGAATAGCTTCGGAGTTGTTTTGAATGGGTTAGAATAGATTTGGCGCGAGAAAAACTCATTTCGACAAGTTTGCAAAAGGGTCTGTCCTTATTTTAAAAATCTGGAAAATCCGACAGTAGGTAAAAAATTTTGGTCTAGATATTTAGAAAATAAACTTTAAAATGAAAATGTGGCCGCTTGAACGGATTAAAACGGAGCTATAACGAAGAAGTTATGAATTTTTCAAATTGGCGACGAAAACTTCTGGAAAATTCAGCGTGTATTGTTTATTTTGTACGAGTCAAAAATGAAACTTAGGTGTTATAAATTATGTCGACTTGTCAAAAATATATTAGTATACTTTGATACGAAGCTAAGGACATATAAAACGTAGAAAACGGATTTGTAACGATTAAATTATACACGTTTTCACAAAGTTGCCGTAACTTTATTATATAAGAAAAACTATATTAATTCTAATAGGCAAGTATTACGTCAAACTAGTCACCATGTTGGAGGACGTTTTTAACATTAATGTAGAACTCTTTATAAAGTGATGTCTTCTAGTAAAAGTAAGTTCGCCAAGCATATTTTCCAAAATATCCGACCGTTTGTCTAGCGGAGTTATAACGAATAATATACGGTCACTTACATTTGGCCGAAAACCACCCTTAAACTATATTTTTCTTTGTGATCGAGACCTCTAGGATGGAAACTTAAATACTAAAACTTTGAGATAATGATACAAGCTTTCCAAAACTGTTGGGTTCGTTTCCTAACACTCGATGTGCACCATTTTGCGTCTATCGTAGGAGGTTGTTTCAACGTAACTACTTGTAAAGTATTTTAATACGACGGTATGTCATAAACATATATTTTGACGATGAACATTATTTCCAAAACGTACAAGTGGTATGGATATCATATGGATTTGCATGCACGACATTGTATCACGCATTCACGACAACATATCATAACTCAAGTCATGACATTCATTTTAGGTCGCGGATAGTTTCCGAGCCTCATTTTAGTGCACTTCATTTTGTTAGCATAGCAATTATACCAGGTGAGTTTTCATAGCCCCACTTACTATTACTTAATTGTTTTACAAACTCTTTGGGGGAGATACATGCTCAACTACTTGCTTTTACAAATACAAATACTCAAAACATTTACACTTTTATGCTACGCTATACTTTTTATACTTGATTGCATTATACTTGATTGTGTTATACTAAACTTGAAAGTCTCCTTGAATAACACACGCATTGGGTTTCGGAGATGAAGTAGAACCAATGCTATTACTTTCCTTGTGAGTTCATACCCCGCTTTTACTCGTTTAAATTCTTATAAACTATTTGGGGCGAGATACATGCTTATTTATCAAAACATTTAAACTCTTTTGCTAAACAACATTACTTATACTTTAGACTTGGTGCGTGAAGTGACTGGACTTAAACAAACATCCCAATATTTATATGTTGGAAGGCCATTTATTTGGATACAGCCCAACGTGAGTCGTTGGAGGAACATCCCAATATTTATATATTGGAAGGCCATTTATATGGATACAGCTCAACGTGAGTCGTTGGAGGAACATCCCAACACGAGTTGTTGGAAGACCCTTGTGGTGATATTTATACTTTTAACTACCTTGATGCGCATAATCATGATTGTCATTCTATTTTGGGCAATGGGTTGTGAACACACAGGTTGCAAGTTTTGTATGGGCGGAACTTGGAACCGAGTGGATTTACAATGCCTTTCTTGCATGAACATTCTTTAAAGGCTTTACATTTCAACACAAACTCTATGAACTCACTCAACCTTTGTGTTGACACTTTTAGCATGTTTTATCTCGGTATCTAAGGCATTCACTTCATGGCATGCATATGGACATATCATAGAGTCGTGGTGACGACGTCACACATGGGATTTATGCAATTTAAAAACATCGTTTGGCTTGTAACAAACTTATTTCCGCAAGTTGATTTCATTTGGGACCTATACTTTGTAAACTCGATTGTTTTAATAAATTAACGATGTGTTTTCCAAACGACACTTTAGGTCGCTCAATATAACTATAACTTTGATGCTATGACGGTCATCCCCGTGAATTCCATTCCATTCACTACAAGAATTCAGGCGAATAGCCACGGACATATTTTGTGGGTAAAAGGGCCAAATTCGTGGGTAACTGATGAATGCCCACGGATTATCCATGATTATGTTTTAATGGGGAAAGCCTTCGAGGGTAATTGACTAGCCACGATTTTTTTGACATGTGGGTAATGTTAACCACGACATTGTTTGTGGGCATTTTCATTCAATCTGTGGGTAAATGTTGCACGGGATTTTCTAAGCTACCACGAAAATACCCACAATTGTCGTGTGGGTAATCTATGGGTATATTTAGCCAGCACATAATCCGTGGGTGTGTTCATTAAATCGGTGGTAAAATGTTTCATGGGATTTTTTACATTACCACCAAAATACTCACAAAAGTTTTTAGGGTAATTCAAGGGTACACATAACCCACGATATAGTCGTGTGTAAATATCCAATGGTAAAATTTTCCGTTTTACCCATGATAATTTATGGGTAAACTTAACCACGGATATTTAAATGTGAAAAAGCCAAGGGTAATATTAGAAGTTTACCCACAATAATTGGTAGGAAAGCAAAGGGTAATATTAGAAGTTTACCCACAATAATTGGTAGGAAAGTAAAGGGTAATATTAGAAGTTTACCCACAATAATTGGTGGGTAATATTAACCACAAAAGGTACTAGTAAATTGTGGGAATTTTTCGAAAAACGATTTGATTAGAATTTATATGAAATATCAGATATTTGTAAATTTCAGAATTTTGAAAGAGCTATAAAATATAAATTAGGCACCTCATATTTCTGACAATATAACAAACATAAACCAACTTTATTAAACTTAACATAAACATAAAATATCCGAAAGGAACCAACAACCTAAATTATCCAAAATAAAGCAAACTGCAACCTATGATATGCAAACCATAATAGGCCTGAACGTAAAATACCAAACAAACAGAAAATAAATAAACTCAGGTTTCTCAATGCGCTAAGGCTGTGGTGATCATCTACGAGACTTCATGCTCCTCAGAGTTGCTAGTGTTTTGGTTTTGAGGTCCCCACAAGATCTCGCCGTTGTTGTCTTCGGTGTCACTCTCAGTACTTGGGACAGGAATCTCAAGATGACTACACAAGAGCTCAAGAATTTGTTGTTGCTTACCGATCTTGCGAGTCAACTTTCTCTCCATTTCCAGGTACTTGTTCTCTAAAGGTTCATGTGGCATATTAGCTGCTGAAGTTCTATTGGCGGGATTCGGATAATAAGCAAATGCTTGTGAGCCAAGACCATACACATTTCTTTTCTTCATGCCTCCGACCGCCTCATAATAAAGTGCTGATTCATTCACCAATTGGGATGACTCGCCTACTGCATGATTTGCCTCACGTGTTTCCCTCAATCGCAACACATTATCCTGATAAGCATAACAAACAAACTTACCATTAAATAAATGCAGACCTTCTCAACAAGAATAATTAATGAGTTGTTAGGTGGAATAACAAAGAATAAAGCAGAAACAAAAGTCAATCACTAGCAATGGCAGGTAAATGAATGTATGTTACAAAATGTCATCTGTTTGAAGCAAACTCTTCAACAATAGCAGCTTTTGCAAGATGGTTGACATCAATAAAGTGATGATCAATGCATTCTATAACTTTTGCATGATGGTTGACATAGATAAACAGATATTCTAACAAGACATTAAGAAGTTGAGCAGACTGTATCAGCAGATCAAGGGGCAGGAAAAAGGGTACTTAGGCAACCTAAATAAGCTACTAGATAAGTTCTTACTATCCTATAAAGTCAAAGCAGATCATGACCTATCTACAAACTTCAAGTATGCTGAAAATCATACCAAATTACCAACAGATTAAGCAAATTAAAGGCTGAGAACTAAGCTATTATGGGCAGAAAAGGAACTGATGTTCAGGACAAAAGGGCAGACTAGGGGACTTTTGCAGCTAGATTAAGCTGCTTAATAAGCTCCTAAGGGGCGTCTAATGCAGAATTAGATTAAATCTACACTACTAACTTACTAAATAATCAAAAATCAAACAATGACAGTTACTGAATAAGAAGATTCACAGCATTGAAAAAGCTATCATGGACAGAACTGAAATGGGACTGCAGCAGAACAAGGTGGACTAAGGGGGTACTTGCAGGCCAAAATAAGCTAGTTAAAGAAAACTACTTAAAAGCATAAAAATGAAAAAACAGATTAAGCTATATCCTAGTCTAGAGATAGAAGCAAAAATCTAATTCTAACATCAAGAGAATCGCAGATAATCTGTGAATTCATGCATTCGGGGACAAAGAACGCTTAAAGAGGCGAAAGGAAACATTTGCAAGATCAATAAACATTCAAAATAAACTAAACAACAAAGGGAGCTATAACAGTGAATTAGATTCTAGATCTACACATGGAAGTAAAAATCAAGCAAAAACAACAACAGAATAAGCTGAAATGCAGGCTTAAAAAGTCCATCTCAATTCTATAAAGCATGCAAAAACAAAAGAAAGCAAAGTAAAAAGAGGATCATTATGTCAGATTGATGGAGCCATGGAGGTAAGTATATAGAGGTGAAAATGAATGATTATATACTAAATGAAAATGTTATTCACTTTACAGACAAAAACTTACATTGATTGTTTTTGCCTTCTTATCGATAAAGGTTTCCTCGTCATGATTTTTTGTATGGGCATACAAAAAAAGCTCAAAAAGATTAGGTGGACGCTTTAGTGTCGTTTCCTGCACACACAAATGAAAAAATAAAATAAAATCAGAAACTAACAAAAACTTTAGATTAGATTTACTTAAACAAACGATAGCATATTTTATTGTCATAGAACCACAACTAAGTTTCTTAAACTTACAATATGACCCGAACCCGACAATAACCCGACCCAATATGACCTGAACCCGATAAAAAGGAAAGAATGTAAAAAAACAATGATCAATACTGGATTATTAATTTCTTACTTAGTTCGATATTATGCGTATCTCAAATAAGTTATAGATAACAAAGGAGATCACACACAAGGCTGAATCAGTTATGCACAGACATGATCCAAATAGTCAACTAATATAAAAGCAACTGACACTTTATTCAATTTTTAGCTCAATCTTATGATGTCTCGAATTAGATTCAATATTACTTAAGTGGACATTTGTAATAGGAACAGCATATGATTACATCAGTCATCATCCATCTGACTACAGTGGGTCTCAGTTTATACAGATGCTTTAACTACAGAGTTGTCATAAATTTTATGAAAGGATATCACTAATTATTCAATCTTCATTTTTAGCATCCTACTACATACGAAGGGGATTTCTGCAAATTATCTGTTGTTCACATTCAAGGCGTGTCCATAGCATATGTAAAAACCTGGAGTACGACTTTTAATGCCCTATATCTGATCCTTTCTCTAAGTGTGTCTGATAGGCCTTTTCCTCGCCAGGTCTAGTGGCAAATTTTTCCAGGCTTTCACTACATAGTTTCCAATTCTAATCACATTACTCTAACAAAAGTAAGCATCACTAAAAAACAAGATACCATCTAGAATCCTTTCTCTATATGACTTGCCTTCATCTAAAAAACATCGCTAAAAAGCGACTTTTACTGCCCTATATCTGATCCTTTCTCTATATGACTTGCCTTCATCTAGAAGTCACAATTAGCTTTCCATTAAAGAAGATACCATCTAGAATCACTCATTAATTATCATTCAAAGAGATGGTAACAATAAAACAAAATAATGTAAAATAAACAATAAAACATTTGTTCGATAAAACTACAGTTTGGAATAAGAAAACAATTGCTTTGGAAGATATAAGAAACATCTCTAATTACAAATAATGAAACCCTTAATATATTCAAACTATATGCTAATATGAAATTAGGTTAGGCACATACCTTGTTGAAAGTTGTTAATCCTTGTGATATTGCTTCTACAATTCTCTGGTGCCTCCTATATTGTCAATGAAAATTATAAGCGATTAGTGCCGCTATTTATTCAACAACTGAGATCCGATTTTTATGCGATTGATATCATCTAATTATGTGAAATGGCGCCTTAATTTCCCGCTAAACCATTATCATTTGCGCTTAATTTCAATCGCCGCTTAATTTCAATTTGTGTGAATGTGAATGGATAGGATCATAGGTGAAAGGGATATGTTGTGTGAATATAAAGGAGAGCAGATACGCTTCCCTATTTGAATTTAATTTTGTATTATTTTATTTTCTTAGTTATAAGATTATAAATTAGTATTACTTTATTTTAAGCATGGTACCATTAACATTTTTATGATACTAAGGTGTGTTAATATGGTTTGGGTCAAACGGTCACGGCTCAAAATAACATACGCAAACTTATTTCAATTTAATTTTGTTGGGTTCGTGTTAAATCGGGTCGGATTCACTCGAGTCACATCTGTATGCAATCTGGTCAACCTGAATATAAGTAAAATGTAATATAATTCTTTATTTATACTCGTTTAAATGATAATATAAAAAAAAGTATATAAATATTTTTAAATATTTTAGAAAGCCTTATTGAAGTCAACAGGTTGACCCCAACCCAAATTAGCCAAATATTTTCAACTTGATATCTGACCTTTTTTAGTATTCGAGTTACTCGGGTTGAAACCCGAATAAATTATTGACTAAGTAAGACAACCATAATAGACTTAATCGGGTTCGGTTCACGTTCGAATCCATATCCATATATACATATGTTTGATAGATTATGTTGATTAATGATGTTATTTTTAAGTATAAAACTTGTATTGTTGAATTGTATTTTTCTGATGCTCTATAATATATGTTTTATCAAGAGAAATTTTCTAAATGTACCTTTATCATACTTGTTTACAAAAATAGACGTCGCATTAGAATTTTACTAAAATAGACTTTCAATATCATCCGTTAGATTAGATTATCAGTTAAAATGGATTTGCAATTTAAACATACATGACACATAACAATAAACACACGGCGCATAGGAAACTAAACAAACAAAATTCACTTACAATGCACAACGCACAATAAAAAAACCACGTTGCATGAAGAACCAGGTTGACCCAACGGTCGAATCGGTAACCTAGTGATTGAACGGGCTGAGTTGAGACTCGGTTTCCAAAATATTAGTTATAACTATACATACACAGACCTATTCGGGTTAAATGAATGGTATAACCTTAACTTGAACATGACATGTTTATTAAATGCGCCTTAAATTTGATTCAATTGGACGAGTAAACGGACTTGAAGGAAGTTATGGTCACGGTTAAACATTTATTAGTAATTGCCCCGTCACAACTCACAATACTTGCATTCACGAGGAATCCAAAGCTCGACTGAGCTCGAGTTTTAGTATTCGAGTCGAGTTCGAGCTTAACAATATTCGGCTCGACTCGGCTCGTTTACACCCTAATTACAAATTACTAGTATATTTATAAACTAACCTAGTTACTTCAATTAAAATTAAACTCAAAGTTTTAAAAACCGAGTTTTTAACCGACCCGGTTGAGTCACCGGGTACCGGTTCGACCGGTTCAACCAGTTCGACCGCCGAGTCAACCCGGTTTTCTATTTATTATTATTATTTTTTCCGACCGGGTCAACCAGGTTTTTATTAATCAAAATTGAAAAAAAATCAAACCCGCCCGGGTTTCAAGACCCGGGTTTTTTGACCCGTTTTTGTGACCGGGTCAACTGGGTTTTTGACCCGTTTTGGTTGAACCGACCGGGTTGACCCGGGTTTGAAAACCTTGATTAAAGTCATTAAACTACATAGCATGGATATTTAGTTCAAGTAAAATATAGCTTCAATTATTTGGTCCCGATCATCATCATATTTTTTATAAAACCACATATTTTTTATAAAACCTAAAATACCATTATCCGCCATCTTTTTTTTATTTTATACTCATTGAATAAAGATAGATGAAGAATGCATTCCTGCATTTACTCGTCTAATTGAAACTATGCTCAGCTAATCCTAAAGTTCATCTATTTATCTATTCTTAGATCCATCGAACCGTGCACCGGTAGCCATCTCATTGATCTCATTCTCATTGTTGATTAAAAGGTTTGATTTTCTTTCATTGTTTCATAAATTATTTTTATTGTTGTTGTATAATGAACAATGCTTGTCATCTTTTCATCACTTGGCTTTCCAAAACTATTACTCCGTAATCATTTAACAATTATTCAATGTGTTTCAAATGAAGATGTTTGTTCAGGTTTAATTTAGAGTGTATTTAAGTATGTTGTTTCAATTTTTTTTTTCCTTTTTAGGTTGTTCATTTGGTTTGACATCTACCACCAATAGATTTAAATGAGAATGGATCGAGAATGGATGTATAAGAGGTTTACAGAGGACCGTAGATACATTAGTCGTGAATTCATCATTGGGGTTCTATCATTTGTTGAATATGCTTGCCAACAATCAGCATACATGGACAAAGATATCAACCAGTTCAGGTAATGTTGATAATCAAATTATCAAGGATGTTGCTTTAGGGCCCTTGAGAAGGAGTGTTACCACCTATCAAATGTATTTTGTCAATGGATATAAATTCCACACTAGTGAGCATGGTTCAGGGAGGTTAACCTTTAACAGTGGAGTGTGCATTAAGGGTACTAATTATGGTGACACGTCAACTAATTTTTATGGCGTTTTATTAGAGATTGTAGAATTAGAGTACCCTGCTCTTCCTATTAAAAGAGTTGTATTGTTTAGGTGTGATTGGTTTGATACAACCCCGAATGTTGGGATAAAGATTCATAAAGATTACAACCATAAAAGAAGGCTTAGGAAGTATGAACCTTTTGTTTTGGCTAGTCAATCATCACAAGTTTATTATTCACCTTATCCGAGCTTGCGCCGTGACAAAGTTGATTGGTGGTCTGTGTGCAAAATCAAAGCCACTTCAACATTTGATCTTCGTGAAGAAAATACAGCCTTGCAAGACGATGAAGTAGAAGCACATTCAATTGATGCGGCTGATCTTTCAACAATACCTCTGAATGATTCAAGTGGTATCCAGGTTCATATGGATGATGGCGATGATAATCTGCAACATTCAGGAGATGAGAATGATTAATTTTCTTTCAATGAGATTGAAGTTATTTCGTCATGTATTAAATTTCTTGCATAAAAAAAGAGTCTAAGCTGATTTTCACTGTTTCTTATGGGCTTTCCAAAACCTATTGTGCACCTTTGAATACTATTTTTGAGTACTTCAGTTGTTAGTTAGTAGTTTAGGTTTTTCAGCAAAAACAAGAGTACTTAATAACAATGTATTGTTCTGTATGTTGCAATTTATGTTGTTACATTTATTGTCAGCACTGCTATATTCTGCAGTATCACGGGTATAGCATTAAAGCCTTCTCTCACATTTGTCATTACTTGAATACAAACCATCTAATCCGAGGATGCCAATTTTTTTTCCTCTTTTGCAACAAGAATAACTCAGCATCTTCATATTTGATACCAAGCTGTTGGTGCACACAAGCTTTCAAACGGTAGGTTTTAGTACATTACTATAGATATTCAGAAGATTTATGGGTACAACATCAATAAGCTTTTCTTAGAGTTTGTCATCACTTTATTACATACAATCTGATCTGATGATGCCAATTCAATTTGATGTTTATCATGAGCATAGAATCAGAATCATGATTGGAGAAAAAAACACATAATAATATTTATTCATAAATAACAAAAAAATACCAATGAACATTAAATAGTGTGCAAATAGCGGGTAAGAAAAATTCACATAGGTAAACATGAGCAAAATAATTTAGGCACAGAATTTAACCATCGCCATAATCATGGGCATATTTTTACCCACAAATTACACGCACCAAATTACCCACGAGCACAAAGGATGAGTCTAATAAATGGGTAATGTAAATTTAGCCACGTAAATTACACTCGAGATGATAAACGGGAAAACGGGTTTGTGAAAAGCTACAAGTATAAATATTACCCATAAACTACCCACAAATATTACCAATGAATACAAAAGATGTGTGTAGTCTGTGGGTAAAAAAAATTTACCCACAAATCTAGCCATGACTCTACCCATGATAATTAAGTTGTGTGTAATATGTGGGAAATATTTTGGCGGGAATCATTTAACCACAAACTACACACGATATATTATTTAATGGGTAAATTTATGGGTAAAACTATGGGAAAATCGAGGGAAATTTATTCTAGACTTTGGTTTCGCTAATTGTGGCTAACCAATGGGTAATATGAGGGAAAATACCCACGTATCAATGTTCGTGGGGAATTTTCGTGGGTAAAGCCCTGTTTTCTTGTAGTGTATTTTGTACCACTCCTCAAGGTACATTATAATATCATTAGAAATTCTTAATCTTTCAAGTCATACTTAAGACACTTAAATGATTGGTTTCACTTAATGTCTCAATTTAAAGTCGCATTCTAGTTATATCCCACCTATCTTAGTTCTTAAGACTTCTAACTAATTCCGTGCTTTCGTTTTCCACCCTTTTACCTTACTCACGCCATGTCGAGAACACATAAGCCCACTCATTTATATTTCCTCATTTACATTGAAAGGCGTCCCGATCTATGTAAATCAAAAACATAAACTCATGGTTCGGAGATTCACAATTTCTTTAATTAAATGAAAAGGCGTCCCAATCCATTTAATCAAAGAAATCATAAATCGTCCTACTTATACACTTTCGACATAATATTCGTACTTATTACTAGTTTTCACTTTACTTTCTTTCTCTTCGTTCTTTTACACTTCACATTACTTTTAATTTTTAGACTTGGATCCATATCATTATCACATTTACTTTGGGGATTTTTATATGCCAAAGATATAGGCAACCCTTTGCCGGTGAAGGCAATACATTCCTTCATTAACATCATTAGCTTGGTCTCCCGAAGGATACCACCATTAACATTAGCTCAGCCATCCCAAAGGATACCATCATTAACATTATTAGCTTGGTCATCCTAAAAGGATACCATCATTAACATTAGCTCGGCCATCCCAAAGGATACCATCATTAACATTATTAGTTTGGTCATCCCAAAAGGATACCATCATTAACTATCATTAATTCATTGGTTATATGATAGCTACCTTTAACCTTTCACATTTAACATTAGATCCAAGTCATTAACATTTTAGCACACACACTTTTTCATTCCTTTTATTAAGTTTAAGCAAGCATCATTGGTATATGAAACCCGCTTGTCATATTTACACATTTTTATGTGTTCACACTTCTCATTACAACTTACATTCTTTAACTCAAGTTAACAATTTCCACATCTTTACCATTACCTCTTTTAGGCCACTCGATTATTTTCCACTTCTAACCTTACATAGGTTAGATTGATAACACCTTTGTTAACGTACGTTTATCCTTTACATTCATTTTACACATCAACACGATCTCTTCGCGTTTTACTAAACAACATATTATTATGTTCTTACTTACATTCTTAACTCATCCTTTTTTAGTAATTAGCACAATGGCTATACCATTTTCATTTCATCATTACTTGTCATCATTTCTTAATCTCATTCATTACTTTTTCACATTAATAGACGTTTAACAATTAGCGTGACAATTCTTATCTTGCTATCACACATTATACTTTAGCACACTTATCATTTATTACATTTCACACCTTAAGCGTCAAATACTTTAATTCACAATTATCCCATCTCTAATATCACTTATCATTTCTAATCACATTCCATACCGTTATTCCAACACACATTCATATAATCATAATACGATCACCGATACTAACCAAGGCGTACGACAATCTAATCATTTAGATACCTCAAGGCCTCTACGGACTTATATCACATAAAGATCAATACTATAGCACGATTCATTATTATCAACTTAGGTTCATGTAAACTATCACATGATCGATTCAAAACTTAAACATTTACTTTCTCGCTTTAACTTCTCTTACATTCAACGCATCTAATAGTGGTTTAAGTCTAGGAAACCTAAAGTGGAAACCTAATTCACTTAAACCAAGCTCGATACCAAGTTGTAACGCCCGTGAATGACACGACTTAAAATCATTGAAATTTAAACTTTTATGCGAAACGATTTGACTTAAACCGACTGCTTGTTACTAATCGTTGAACTGATAAAACTCTGTAACAAACTGACCCTTGAAAGTATTTTTACATGAAACTAGACTCAATTATCTTCGAAATGACGGGTGTCTCGCCCGTGACGACTTACGGTTAAAAAGATATGATTTTTCCAAATTTGTTCTCCAAATTAGTTCTCCAAACTAGTTCTCCACTAGTTCTCCAACTATTTTAACCACTTTATAAACACTTACCCATATACTTTGTTTTTACAAACATTCTTGACCCGTTTGACCCAAAATGGGTTAAAATATACCTTGTCCCAAACACCCCTTTTTCTGCATATCCATTTTATATACTTTTCACCCATTTTTCGGAAAATGACATCTATTACTCGGAAAGACACCAAAATTTCCAGAATTTATTAAGACCTCATATATATCATTTTCATGCATAAATATTAACCAATTGACCTTCGGAATGGTACTTTACAAAACGACGGGTATTATGTAAAATACCCGTTTTGACCCGTTACATTACATACAACCTTTACCACTTCCGAATTACTTCAAACCTTTCAAAAAGGATTAACTTAACATATTAAATCATGTCCATAATCATTAACCCATTTAAAACCCAAAATGGGTATAATTACATGTTATACCAAACGCCCCTTTATCTTTGACCATAAACACTTAAATCATGTTATGACATACCGTTGACGACCCACTCACTTCAATAACCATGACATATACCTTGACAGTTGACAACACACTTACAAACCATTAAGACCAACGGGGGTACCACATTAACTTGAGCTCGGTATCTACCTAAGCTCTTACTTTCTTACCATGCTTCTAATCTTTCGTACTAATCGTCCTTAAGCCTTAGTCCAAGCTTACCATTTAGCATAAGCACCTACAAAACATTGACATCTTAAAACCATAAGCACGAGGCTTAGTAAGTAGAGCGGATATAACATAATATCATAAATCATTCATACATTACATATCATCAACCATTAGTCCATTTTAATCATTAAAACACGTACCTTAAATCACTTAAGCACCGACATGCCTTATAGGTCAAAGCATCAGCATACCTTAAACCTATTTCACCATTATCTAAACTCTCCATGACTAGTTATACCAAACTAGTCTCTAACACACTTTCACATAAGCACATACATTCATAACCTTAACACATAATACATAACACATAATATGATGAATTCAATATAACATCATCTTATAACCGGTTTACTTACCTTAATTCCAAGATAGTGAAACTAAGCACATCATTATCAACATCATCATTCTCTACTCTTGCTATCTAAGCTATTTCACTAAAGGCATAAACACATAATCAATTAACTATATTATGGTCACCACAACTATAGCTCCTTTTAATCACTTCTAATTACCACATAATCATAGAATGCTTATATGATAATTAGTTCCATTAAATTATTAACTTAACTCAATAAAACTTAACCCATGATCATCATAATCCATTAATTAGCTAAAAACCATCATTTACCCAATTCCCCAATTTGGGTATGAACCCTAACTTATAATTTCATCAATTAACTTAAGACAAAGGATTACTTACTTGAGAGGATCATTACTAGGGCTTTACTACTGAATTGGGAACATAATCTCTTCATTACTAGCCCATCAAACTTGGTCTCTCTTTCCCTCCCTTCTTCACTTCACGACACAAACACACAGCTACACACTTCCTGGAATATGGAGAATGTGGTACAAGATAACTATTAGTTGTTATAGTTTGCCTAATTGACACATTAGGTCCTTCAAGTCTCATTCCTTCTATTTGGCCACACCATACTTTATAACATGTTTAGCACTTGGCAACATAGGTCCCCTTACTCTCTATAACTATAACATAACATGTGTTAACTATTAGTTTGACTAGTCTTTAACATTCGTTGACTAACCAATCACGTTAAACCTTGGTCAATTTCATCTAAGGTGGGGCCTATTTGTATCCGGGAAACGGGTCTAACAAATAGTATTTCTTTTGATTCGTCAAACTAACGCCATCGTCACATATGAACCCTTGATAAGTAACTTATCAAAACCCATCGACCAAAAACAACCTTTCATCTGATACCTCTAAACTACTTTTTAGTAAGCTAGTTTATAAGCCTACTACAAAAATAATGCCAAACAACCCCTTTTCTGTCCACAGTAGCCGGATCCCACTAGTTGTACTATCCGGATCCTAAATACAAGGGATCCGGGGGAACCGTGGAACAGAACTCAGCTATACGATTTCAAAAATTACCACTGATCTTTTTCCCTCTACTCACATAACATCAAAACGACTAAACTACTGATTTCATCCTCTTTGGATTCCATACTCTCTAGAACACCATTGTAAGTGTTTACACTAACTTGTTCTAGTTTCATCATCCTCATCCTAGGGTTTATGGTTTCACAATCTCTAATCAATTAATCTAATTAGGGTTTTCAAAATTAATCTTTAAAAGGAGCTTTTACATAATTAAGATCACATCGTACTCACAACATTATTAATACAAATCAAAATCATAAACCCATCTCAACTAGTTTTACCTAATTGGAAAATTTGTATTTTTAGGATCAACCATTCCTAAAGCCACTCAACAAGACCATCATGATACCGTCTATTACCTTACTCATTACTATCGAAATGAAGAATTTTCAAAAACCGACCGCAAGGTCTTCAAAAAGCTTGAAAAACGACTTATCCACGATGGTCATGTAATCAACGAATGTTTCCTTGAGGATACCGACATTCGTCAAGTCTTCTCGGCAATCAATTTTGATTGTCTTCTTGACATTGATGAACAAATTTGTCCGGTCTTCATCTTTGAGTTTTATAAAAGCATTAGGATCATTCAAAACGCCGATGATAGCATTTCAATCGCCTTCATCATCAATAAACGAAACTTCATTCACCCTCTCAACACCTTTGCTCAAATTCTTCGCATTCCTTGTGAAGGAATTTGTATGTAATCTCAAGATTGGGCAATTAACGCTCAAAACCTTGCACTTGATTCTAAACCAATGTACATACTCCTCTTGATGAACCCGAAACCATCCGAGACACCATTTTCAAAATGAGAGCCGACCAATTCCGTCTCAACCGAAACAAGAAGCTCATTCACCGTGATCCTTTTCAAATGGAACTTTTCGAAATGCATCCCATATTTAAAAAATGGGAAGAAATCCTTAGGGAAAACGTCATTAGCCTTGTCGGTAACAAGGATCATCCAAATGCATGTCTTGTGCAAATGATCTATTGTATTATCCACCAAAAGCCATTTAACCTCGCCTATTACATGGTAAGGAGAATGGCCGGGGTATTCAAAGCCTCCAACATGGTACTTCCGTATGGTATGCTCCTAACACGACTTTGTAAGTATGTTAGTGCATTGCAACCATCTCCTATCAACAATGATAATTTCTTTGCCAATCATGTAATGGTACCTCTTACCAAAATACCCTCTAAATGCTTCATGGTCAATGGAAAGAAACCTAAAGCTCTCTCGGACTCCTCGGAAGGAGAAAAAGAAGAAAATGAAGAAGAAGAAGAAGATGTCGACCCCATAGCCAACATTGAATTGGAACCCTTTGATTACTACGAACAACTTCCAACCATTCCAAACGAAACCGCGGAATTTAAACAATTGAGAGGCATGATTTAAAATCTTGCTTACCACCTCACAAAGTCATCAAAGAGGAAAAGAAAGAATTGACGAAAGAGACAATAGGAATATGCTTATTTTTAACACTTGACTTATGTGTGGATGATTGTGTTTTAGCACTTTTGTTTTTGGTAATTTGGATATTGTTACTTCTACCATTATTAATGAGTGTTGCTTTGTGATGACATGCTTGTACTTGTTGTTTAGTTTAATGGATAATTAGTGTGCAAAATCTGCACATTATTCTATGAGGTTTCTGATCTGCAGATGCCGGATCCCTAGGATTAGCCTAGACGGATCCCTCCCCTGAGGGAACCGTGGGATACGTGACATCAGATCAGCAATACAGCATCCCTTACATCAAGATAGCTTACTAGATAACATCACATTAGTTAAACATAAGATATTAGAACCCAACTAAGTCCACTTCAAGGATGAGAAAGGCTTAGACTCACTTATAGCTTACATAAGATCTTAGTCAAAATGTCTCTTGATTTATCAACATATCAAAACTCACCATATTTCCGCTTCAATACTCACAAATTGTTTTTCATCTTTCAAAACACTTAGGTGGACATATTGAACAATTTTAGGAAATCGTTTCTAGTCATCTTTATCTCAAAGTGGGTCAAAAATTATTTTTTCAATTCTTGTGATTTTTAAGGATTTTTCAAATTTCATCTCAAGCTAAAATCTGATCTCTAGAATCATTTATTATGACTTGACACCACCAAAATTCTTAGTGTTATCCTTGAACAACCATTGGTAGTCATTTAGTCCCATTTTCCTTCCATAAAAAGCAATCATTTGCTATGTCATTCATTACTATTGTTCATTCACGTACACCCTCATCTTAGATGCTCAAGAGAACTGAAAACACTCAAGATGATATAGGCTTTAGCTCTTAGAAACTTCATTTCTAAAACTTTCATAACCGCTGAGAGCCGGATCCCTAGGATTAGCCTAGCCGAATCCCTCAAAGGAGGGAACCGCGGGATCCGGGTGACAGATTATGTCAAATCTAGCCAAAACAATCATTTCAAGCTCATCTTTCTTACTTAAACACTTCACCTTATCTTTATTAAGTTCCTAGATCAGTGAAACTCTGAACTTCAATCTTGTGCATGTTAATCATCACATTTCTAAAAATCTCAATGGCTTAAGTCTTAAATGCATTTGCCAAACTCTTCCCTTTATAAGTCATACTGGTAGAACAGCTTAGTCATCAAACTCAACACAATTCTCAGCAATTACAAACATCTTCCTAAGTCATTTCATCATGAGAAAAGCTCCTAATGCTAACTCATCCACCCAAGAACCACCCAAGAAACTTGCTAGGGTCATACACGAAGTTTCCTCAACCGAATCATCTCCGGTTAAGTTCACAAATGCTAGGATTTCCCCTACACCAAAGAAACCAATCAAACTAATCCCCAAGAGGATTGTTCCTACTAGGATTTCATCACCAAACTATTCTAAACCAAACATATCCTCTTCAACTCAACCAACATCATTGGTGCCTAGAGACATTTCACAATCTTCTCTACATTCTCACAACTTAGAAGACTTACCCCCTTGGCCACCTACAAACTCAATTGAAAAGGTTGTGCAACAAAACCAAAGTGTTGAGTCAACACTTGCACCAATATCAAATTCTCTAATTCCCCCTAATAGTCCATTTTGGATTATGAGGAGACATCAAAGTCAACCACCCGACCACATGGAAGTTGATGCTTCTTTACCTCCACCCTCAAACATTGTTGAGCCACCACTTAATGAGCTTCAACCAATTTTTCCTTCATTTGAGGATCCTCAACCCACTTCACTTGAACCTCCGCTTCAAGAAACTCAAAACCATGACAAGGATTGTTATCATTGTAAACATGTTGAAAGGTTGATACATGAACTACGTGAAGAGCAACGTTTCATGTTTTATCACCTCCTCGAACGTTTCGAAGAGGTCAAAAAGCCTAAACTACAATGAGCATCATAGTCACAAGCTCAATCTTAGAACATTTAGGAAACTTATCTCATCCTTGATCATCATTAAGCTTTTAGTTGAATCTTGAGTTTGGGTAACTCATTAGCATTAGTAGTACTTGTATGGCTAGATCATTCTCTTAGTTTTTGTTGGAAACACTACTAAACCTAATTAAAGTGTTAGTGATTCATATGTAATAGTTAGCTTAATTATGGCATTTATGTTAGTTATTAGCTTAGGCTTATGTAGAAGGCCCATAAGCCTAGGTCCAAGTCCACTAAGGAAAGGAAGGGACTAGGAGTGTTGCCCTAGCTCCCTCTCCTATAAATACTATGTAATAACCCTCACTTGAGGGTTGGTTGTTCAATTTACTCTTTCATTCTTACGCCTAACTCTTCTTTACGTTAATACGTGTGTGTTTGAGTGAGTTGTTCATCCGATCTTCTCTCTATCTTTTTCTATTGTGCTTGTGTTGTAAACTTAGTGACCTAACGATGGTATCAATCGCCAAATAGTTGGGTGAATCGGTTTGTTTTGAAGTGGGTTTCGGTCCTCTACGTAACACGGTTTACAAACTTTGGTTCGCTTAAAACACATTTTTACACTTTTAATCCAAGATTCTTGTCCTTTCAACGTTTTAAGGTGTTAAAATATCATTTTTGGCAAAAGTTTCAACCTTTACATGTGGATCATCGTTTTTAACTTGGTTTTAACGTGGTAGTCGCTCTCAGAATGCTTTTAGATGCTTTGGATCATCAAGTTTCACACTTTTGTATTATTTTGGTGATATTGAAGCTATTTCATCGCAAAAATCGGTTTAGAAACATCTTTGGGCAAAGTCATCTTCTGAGTAGTTCTGGGTAGCAAAACCCTAAAACTACGAGTAACTTACTCCTTGGTTTGATCTTCAATTTTGTGGTTTACTCCGTGTTTTCTTGCTTGGATAAGCACGAAAATACGTCGACTTTGGATATCTTTTGCCTTTGTGATAGTGTAAAGATCACTTGAGCAAAACCCTAAAATTACGCATAAGCATAAGCTTCTGGCGTAGATTTTTTACGCATAAGATTTATCTTACGCCTAAGCTTTGTCTTACGCATAAGTTAATCCTACGCCTAAGTTTTCTATGCCTAACTTACATTTACGCATAACTTTAGTGCTTTTCTCCTTACTTATCGTAAGCTAAACCTACAGCGTAACTTTTGCTGTTACGCGTAACTTTGGTGTTTTTACGCATAAGTGCTACTTGGCTTTATTGTGATTTCTACGCATAAGGATACTTCATCCACAACGGTTCATTCGACTACAAAGATCCATTTAACAACACAAGTTATAACATGTCACAACCACCATACTCTAACTATTTCCCTTACACTTATTCTCAACGACAACAACAACTAAGTCCACAACATCAACAATTTAATCATCAACAACAAATTTATCAACAACAATTTAATCAACAATATACTCTACAACTTGCAGCAATTCCACAACCTCAAATGGTTCAACCACCACCAAGTCTTCAAGTACAACCCTACACAAACAATTTCAATCAACATCCATCAAGGAACACTATGAAGGAACCGACTTGGTTTGCAAAGATGTGTGAAGCTTTAAGCAGCCAACAATCAATTCATGAGGCTGGATCACTTGATAGACCTCCAATGCTCACTCCAGGAAACTACGATCAATGGGTGATTAGGTTCTTTAGGTTTTGTGATTTGAAGAAGCCACTTGGAAAGTTCTTAAAGAAGGCTATCTTGGAAGGTCCATTTCGGATGCCTACTCATCATTACATTCAAGACCCAAATGTTGTTCCACCAAGAGATGATCAATCACACATTGCTCTTGTTGCTGGCTATGCGGAGATGAACTTTTACACTATGAAGGCGATGAGCTTGCAATGCAATATATCCTTTTAGGATTACCAAACCCAATTCTTGAAGTGTTGATGCTCAAAAGCGCAAACAAGATTTGGGAACACATTCATCTACTTATGGAAGGGCGCACTCAATCGGAGGATAGGGAATCCAAAATTTACTTGGCTTATGAACACTTCATGATTGAAACGGAGAGACACTAGAGTCTTATCATCATCGATTCTCGGACATCATAAATGATCCGGATAAACACAACATCATCATGCCAAGAATTGCGGTTAATACTAAGTTCTGAGCGGTCTTGGTCACGAATGGGAGAAGTATGTCATTTTTCTCCGTCAGCGAAGAATATGCATCATGCTACATACGGATTGTTGTACGATTACTTGAAACCTCATCAAAAAGAAGTTGATAAGGAAAGGACTCTCCGTGCTCAAACTGTTTCACCTTCACTTCCGGATAATCAACAACTTGCTTTGTGGGCTCAAACTAATCTTCCTCCTCAAACAGCTCCTCAACCCGCTCCTCAACCAACTGCAACCATTACACCATATGATCAGTCACAACAACAACCTCAACAAAATCAATTGGTTCCATACAACAACAACAATGCTCAAGCACTTTACAGTGAAGCTGATGAGGACTCTGCTGCTTTCGATGACTTGCAACAAGGATTTGTTATGATTGCTAAAGCCTTCGGTCGATATACAAACAAATCCAACAATCGAATTCGTTCCTCATCTAATACAAGGAATCAAGCTGTTGTGAACAATGGATGCGTTGAAGTTCAGAACCGTGGTTATGGTCGTCAGATGGGAGGTGGTCAAGGGTTTAATGCTATCGGAAGGAATAACATGGGTGCTCCACAACAGCAAAGGGCTCAAGTGGTTGAACAGGGGAATGCTCATAATGGGGTTAATGGTCTTCGTTGTTATAACTGTAATGAAAAGGGTCATCTGGCTAATGCATGTCCTAAGCCGAGGACAAGAGGCAGTGCTTATTTCAAAGAGGCTATGCTCTTGGCTCTTAAGGATAAAGCTGGTGGAACTCTGTCCAACAAGGAACAAAGCTTTATGGCAAATGCAGACTCCGATGATGATATGGAAGACTTGCAGGCTAATGCAGCAGTTATGTTGATGGCACAAATGCAAGCTCTACACATGAGTGACACAGGCCCAGTGTATGACACTGATGGCTTGTCTCAGGTACCTGAACAAACAATTATCATTAATGATCTGATATCTCCGCCAACATCTGCATCTGACAAGGATCAGAGTGTTCAACATGAGCCATCTACATCTCATTCCGATGATCAACAACTAGACCCCGTAGTTATATTTGATGATCAAGATGACCTTATGGTTACCATTGATGATCAAGTTGACTCCGTGGTTATACTTGAGGATCTAAATAATGATCATGTTGAGATTCATGTTGAACAAAATGATTCTATGTTTGATCCAGATTTTGAGCTCATGACCATAGTTAAAGACCAACAATCCCGAGTGGAACATTACCATAATGTTAATACCAAATTAAAAGAGAAAAATGCACTGTTAACCAAGGATCTTGAATGCTTAAAAATGCAACTCAACTTTTTCAAAACTCAAGAAAACCGTGAAAAAGGTTTTGAAGCCGCTTTTTCAAAATATCATCAAAACGAACTATATTTAGAACGACAGATGCGTGATCTAGCTGCGTCGAAGAATGCTTTGTTGTCTGAAATAGAACAACTGAAACATGAACATAAACAACAAATTAACGCTCTCACCTTGGAAAATCAAAAAGCTAAAGTCGAGTTGTTAAATTATCAAAAGCAGTTCTCGAATACAAAAGCATTCAACAAGCGAATAAATGACCATCTTGAAGAAATTATCGGCTTGAAAAACAAACTTAAAGAGTTTGAAATGTTGTTTACAAACATGGTGAGTCAGACTGACTATTCAAAAGTTTACTTTAAAACCCAATCCAGATGGATATGGACCGAATCTTGCGATTACAAACCTAAGCTTTCAACCAAAGCATTCAAACCAAATCACAAGTTTCCGGTCACGGGATATAAAATTGATGATTACATTATGAGTGTTGTTGAATATCATCGTCAAGAGGAATTAGATGCGAGAAGGCGAGTCGATCAAAATTAGAAAAAGTTGTTTACAACAAACCTTTTAATTATTCACAACCGATCACTTCGTACCACCAAAGGATTCTTCTAACACACCAAGGATTATCACAAAACGCGTCGAGTCTTCTAATGTTAATCCCAAACCAAATTATTCACAAATTTATGGTCCTTTACCTTCCATCGGTGAAGTTAATTCAAAACACGAAAATCGTCAAATTCTTAGATATTTTGACCTTTTCATGGCTGACCTCAAAATTTTAGAACATGAGATTGAATTTCATTCTGAAATAAAAGTTTGAAAAACTGTGCATTGTATTGGGAACGGGACTTTCATAAGGAACTTGGATTGATGAAAGTCGTTTTCGAGAAAACAAAAACATCTATTTCTAACACCAAACGTAAAAATAAAATGTTACAAAAAGATGTTGATCGACTCTTGGAAGATGTTATAGGTGCTGATATCTATAATGCGGTGTTATTGAATTCTTTACCATATGCATCTGATTCTATCTCTGCTGATTCTGTTGATTCTGTTGTAATTGTTGAGAATACGGATAATGTGCATCAGATCGAATCTTTAAAAGTTGAAAATGAACGATTGATAAATGACCTTTCAAATTCAAAACATCGTCTTCAATGGTGTCAAAAAGATTGTCACAATCGTGAACTTGCTTTGCAAAACAAAATCAACCAGTTGCAATCGAAAACGTTTAATCCAAAATTTGAGCAACTGGATGATCAAAACGTGTCTTTCAAGTGTCAAATCTCAAAATATGAACAAGAACTTGCAAAAGTTAAACAGGAATATTGTGTCATATTTGATTTACTTAAAAAGACTCGTGATGCAGCATCAAACGAACTTGATCATTATCTTGCACACACTAGAGAAGTCATGAATTTTTCCGGAAATCTTCGTTCTGAAAATCAAGAATTGGTGCACACTATCTTAAAGTTAAGAGAAATGTTAGGAAAGTATGAACAACTTCCTCCTACCATTATTAAGAGAATAGCACCTGTAACACTTAGTAATCGTGACCCCAGATTGCCTACTGACAAAACAACAGTAACTAATGTGCTTCCCTCTACTGTCACAAGACTAGTTGCTTCTTTTCCAAATGTCCGCACTTCACAGCCTAGGAGCAATACAAGGAAGAATAGGAAGTTGTGACCTAAGAAAAGAATAATAAGGAATGCTGCAGTAGAAGAACACCCTAGGATGTTGAATAAGACTCCCGTTGCACCTACTTTAGATATTGCGTCTAGCAAATGTAATGGAAAAAGTATTGTAACTAATGTTGAACCTTTAAGTACTTTTGATATTCGATCGATGCTTCTTGTGTTATTTGTCGTAAAAGTATGCGTTACATTGTCATGATAAGTGTGTTGCTAAGGCTATCTTGTCTCGTTTACGGAATCCTAAGATTCGGAATACCTATAGGCCCACCATCGCTTCTAAGTACGTGCTTGGTAAACCGCCTCTTTAGGTTCTAAGAAACACATTAATATCGATAGCTCGATTATCACCTCCAAGGATTGTAGTACCACCTAGTGCATTCACTAAGACTAAAGCTAAGACTAGTTGGAGATGGCGAAATGGATACATAATACACTAGGATTTAAATGGATGCCTAAAATCATTGATGGGTGTTTTCAACTATAATCGCTTGAACCTCTAACTCTTTGGGTTCCACATCTACTTCTATTCCATCCGTGTCGTGCATGTGTGTAATGCGGTGATCTGAGATCATCCTTGATTGTTGATACGGATGTTCCCGACACATGACAGCAACCTTAAGCTGTTATCAAACTTTGTTGCAAAGTTCATTGGCACTGTCGATTCGAGAAGCGATCACTTCGCGACTATCATGAGCTACGGAGATTACATCAATGGCAACATCAAAATTAGCAGGGTTTATTATGTGGAAGGCCTCGGTCACAATCTCTTTTCTGTTGGTCAATTCTGTGATGGAGATTTGGAAGTTGCTTTTAGGGAGAAAACTTGTTTCATTCGTGATCTACAAGGAAATGATCTTATGTCTGGCCAACGCTCATCAAGTCTCTACACTATATCCATGCAAGACATGATCGCTTCATCTCCCATCTGTCTTCTCTCAAAGGCTACATCTACGAAATCTTGGCTATGGCACCGTCGCCTCTCACATCTAAACTTTCAAACCATAACCAACCTTGCTCGACACAAACTTGTTGAAGGTCTCCCGAGATTCCGGTATTCTAAAGATCATCTATGTTCAGCTTGTGAACAAGGGAAAAGCACTCGTGCTCATTTTCCTTCAAAGGTGGAACACATCACTCAACATGTGCTTCATCTTCTTCACATGGATTTGTGTGGCCCGATCTTGGCGTCTGCAGACGATTAATGGCAAACGCTACATCTTAGTAATTGTTGATGACTACACGCTGGACTTGGGTTTATTTTCTTCAAGTAAAGATCAAGCTCCACAGATGATCATCACCTTTCTCACGAAAATTCAAATTCACTCGAAACACCGTAAGACAAATTCGAGCAGACAAAGGAACCGAATTTGTGAATCAAACTCTTCGGGAATATTATGAGAAAGTGGGAATTGAGCATCAAACATCTATTGCCCGCACACCGAACAAAGCGGAGTTGTTGAAAGACGACACCGCACGTTAGTGGAAGCTGCTAGAACGATGTTAATCAATGCTAAACTTCAGTTACTTATGGTTGGTGTCTCAAGCGCATGCTACACTCGTAACCGCTCAATGATTACAAAACACCATTTGAGCTTCTCCACAACCGAAAACCGAATCTTAAACACTTTCATGTATTTGGATCCCTTTGTTATCCGAATAATGATCGTGATGACTTTGGAAAGCTCAAAGCCAAAGCGACATTGAGTCTTTATTGGATATTGTGAGAATTCTAAAGGTTACAAGACTTAATAAAGCTAAAGACAGTAAAATGCTACGATGGCTTATCCGAAAAGTCAAGTGGTATAAAGGATTGTAAGAAGAATGTTGACATCAAAGATTTTAGAGAAGGTTATCAACTCAAGTCGAAAAGAAAGAAGAGTTTGAAAGAAAAAGGAAAACCGATGTTGTATGTTCGGGCCTCAAAGAAAGAAAAAAGTTGAATTAAGATCCGAGACTAGCGATGAATTAAGGAATTATCTCGTGTGGTAGATTTTGATTATACAAAAGAAGATGATGATATGAAGATGAATGATCAAAGAGCTTCAAAGTTTTCAAAAGGCTATGGGACTTACGCCACATTATAGATAGAGTAGACCTATTCTATTTATATCATGTGGTGAAAGCTTACTTTAGCATTACATTAAGGGATTGTTTAGTTTTAATGGTGATCTCATAACCGCATACGGGAACCAAGAAGAGAGACCGATGATATTTGGAAGAATGTCGATAATTGGAAATTGTTTGTTGAGATTCTTTGAAGAGAGTTCATGTTTTAGAGTCGAAAATGGAACAATGATCATGTTTGCGAAGAAGATACCCTCTCACAATGAGCTCTATGAGAAGAATGCTAGAATGGAATGAAGTAGAAAGGATAATGAAACCCATGGTTATCAACTTAATCAACTCGACTACCATTGCTGAAGATGATCAATAACCGTATGAATTTTATTTGAACAACATTGATATATTATTTTTTATTCACGATCGAGTACTTTCATCAAAATCGCTTATGAATAAACCAATAAATGAATTTTAGAAGAAACCTTTGCGTAAAGGTCGACTAAATGTTTTTTGATGATAACATCAATAGGATGGTTACAAAAGGATTGACTATCCATGAGCAAACGGCTGTAAAGATATATCAAACTGCTTTAGTTGACAACTTGCTAACGATGTAATCAACCCACCATTCAAGAATGTGAAGAGTGGCTAGCCCACAAGAAATGGTCAGGTAAAGGCCCGACATTGAGTCTTTATTGGATATTGTGAGAATTCTAAAGGTTACCGATCCGGAATCATCGTACAAAGAAAGTTATGGAAACGATTCATGCTCATTTTGATGAACTCACCGAAATGGCTTCGAGTATATGACTTGGAACCCGGTCACAACCGTTTAAACTTCCTCAAACCCCATCATCAATTGAACAAAGCCCTCGACTACTCGTCAACAAATGGAAAGACTCTTTGCTCGTTGTTCAACGACGATATTGATGAACGTGCTCGTGTGTATCCGATGTTTCACGCTCAACCCGATACTACTCTTATACGATACACCGCTACAACAACTACGGTTGAAGAAGCACCACCATTGACTCTACAACAACAGTTGAACAAACCGCTTCCAATGACGCCGAATCACCACGATGTTCTTAATGCGGTACCCCACCGCAGATTTTGATCCAAATCGTTCTTTAACCCGTTTGCTAATGTGATCACGCACCGATGCCGCGGAATCATCTACAAGCCATTTGAATTCTCGAATCGCACAATGTATACCAACATCAACCCTCTACACATCGATGGACAAAAGACCATCCTCCGGAAAATATTATTGGCAACCCGAATCAACCGGTCATTACGAGACAACGTCTTCACACGAGATGGTGAACATTGCATTTATGCACTCACCGTCCCGCTAATCTGAACCTAAAACATTAAAGACGCAATGACTAAAGACAACTGGATTGAATCCATGCAAGAAGAACTCAACCAATTCAAACGTCTTGAAGTATGGGAACTGGTTGAAAGACCAACAAGGGTTTACGTCATTGGTCTCAAATGGATTTGGAAGAACAAATTGGATCTTTGAAGGAACGTAATCGAAACAAGTCACGTCCCGGTGGCTAAGGGTTATCGACGGAAGAGGGTATTGAATTTGAAGAATCATTTGCTCCGGTTGCTCGTCTTGAGGCTGTTCGGATATTTATCGCGTTCGCGGCTCATATGAATATAACGGTCTTTCAGATGGACGTCAAAACTGCTTTTCTGAATGGGCAACTTAAAGAAACGATTTATGTCAGCCAACCAGAAGGATTTGTTGATCCCGAGTTCCCGAACCATGTCTACAAACGGAACAAAGCTCTGTATGGTCTCAAACAAGCTCCTCGGGCGTGGTATGATAAGTTATCATCCTTCCTCATTGCCAATAAATTCACCAAAGGTTCGGTCGATCCCACACTTTTCATACAATATCACGAGGCTCACATCTTAATCGTTCAAATCTATGTGGATGACATCATTTTTGGGTCAACACATTTAAAATACTCAAATGCTTTTGCAAAATTAATGACAAAATATTTTGAAATGTCAATGATGGGTGAACTCACATTCTTTCTAGGAATGCAAGTTCATCAATGACCCCGTGGTATTTTCTTGAGTCAGTCCAAATATACCCTTGAATTGTTAAACAAATTTGGAATGCAAAACTGTGACACCTATGCCACACCAATGGCTCATACCAAGAAGCTAGATGCTGATTTACATGGGAAATTGGTGGACCCCGCAAAATACCGTAGTATCATTGGGTCTCTCATGTATCTAACGACTAGCGGACACGATATTGTTTTTCCGTTTATCTATGCTCCCGTTATCGATCGTGACCAATCGAAACCCACCTCTCGAGGCTAAGAGAATCCTCGATACATCGGGGAACCATTAATTTGGGGATCCGGTATCCGAAGGATTCGGTTTTGAACTAATAGCTTTTCGAGACGACCACGCAGGATGCTTAGACTCACGGAAAAGTACTTGAGAGCGTTACAATTTCTTGGTGACAAACTAGTGTAATGGCAATCGAAGAAGCGAGGATTGTACATCACCGTCGTCAACCAAAGCGAGAATATGTAGCCATGTCGGCGTGTTGTGCTCAAGTCATTTGGATGAGAACACAACTCAAAGACTATGGTTATGTTTTGATGAGAATCGATGTCTTGCAACAATCGAAGTGCTATTGCGATATCGTGCAACTCGGTTCAACAATGAAATCAAAGCACATCGATCTTCGATATCATTTCATCAAGGACCACGTGGAGCAGTGGTCTTGTTGAATTATACTTTGTAGGCATGCAGAATACCAATTGGCGATCTTCTCACCAAAGCCTTAGCTCTGCTAGGTTTAATGAGTTAGTCCACGGATTGGTATGCGGTGTTTGACTCAAGAGGAACTGTATGAACTTTTAAAACATTCTTAAAAACCAGTCAAACACCAAAACCTCCTTTGTAAATATTTTCAAAAACAAAATACAAAATTATAAAATCATAAAATCTTAAAAATATTCTTCTATCTAAATTCTTTCAAACATCGCAAGTACAAATCTTCAGTCAACACTTTGTTCTATCAAATCTTTCACTATTTTTCCCGAACAAGTGTTGAGGGGGAGAAAGTAAATATTTTTCAGTTTCATAAAACCTTGTACTTCTATGTTTTCAAATATATGTTGTTTCTTCCAAAATGGTGGATACGTTTCTTGTCAAATGCTCTCCTCGGACTCAAATGTCTTCAAATTTCATTATTTCAAAATTCGAGGTGGAGTATCGTTAAGTTTCTTGCCTTACATGTGTTTTGTCTAACCTAAACGGAAGTTTAAGGATCTTGGTTGGAACCTCTTTAAGGTTGAGGGACTGAATGTGTCAACTTGGCAAATTAATGTTAACAAAATCATTTACTCCTAAAACAACCAAGATCAAACGGCCCAAATCAAATCTTCTAAATCCGTTCAAGTTTTTCATAATCTTTAAGTTCTAAACTGTTTTAATCAAGATGATAAACAAGGAATTCTAAAATTCTTTCAAATCCAACGGTTAAAACTCTTTAAACTGATTTTGGAAAATTGTTCACTCGAACGAACTGGGTGTTTATGATACAAGTGTTTGGATTGAAATGAGATATGTTAAAACCTTTCTTAGTGTCTATTAAACTTGTTTCAATCGTCCAAAACCATCCAGAATCTTAAATTTCGTTAATTTGAATTCTAGGGTTCTTGCGCTCATCTAGGGTTTTTCTATTCTGTGATATGTTATTAGGTGATCAAGAATGTGTTAGAATAAGTATATATGCATGATTTGAACCTTTAAATTAGCCCAGAAACATCTAAACTGTAAGAATTTAAGTTTTAGGTTTTAGGGTTCATCTCTCATGAATCTTCTGATTCTGTGGTGGAAATGTGTTAAATCTTGTTCCATTGCACTCATATGACATCTAGGACACTCCAGAAACATTCTTGTTTGATTTGTGTAGCTATATCTCTTATGCGTAGATTAAGGGTTTAGGGTTTAAGTAATTTTACGCCTAAGTCTTTCTGTGTGTATCTGATATGTTCTTGTGCTTGTTTTGTGATCTAAAAGATGTTTGGAATTAATCGCAATCAAGTTTTCATGTTTATAGTTAACGAGTTAATTATTCGTAATGTCGAATCTTGTGTGTTCAAACCGTTACGCTTAAAGAATATTTTTATGCGTAAAGGTAACGCCTAAGAGAAAACTTACGCGTAACTCTTACGCATAAGGGGTCTACAGTGGATTACGTGTATTCTGGAAAGATATCCGTAAACAAGGCTTGTTACGCATAAGCTTTACTCTTACGAGTAAAGCAGACGCGTAACATCTAGCTTATCCTCACGCGAAGCTTAAAGCCTTTGAACTTGTCTTACGCGTGAAGAAACTCTTACGCCTAAGCTTGGTCTTACGCTTTAGTTTACTCCTACGCATAAGCTCCTTTCTTACGCATAAGGATCCTTGTTACACATAACCCACTGTTCACTACATTTTGGCCTAGTACGCATATGTTACTTGTTAAATGTTACGCATAAGTCACAAATACCTAATGTTTCATATAAGCTTACAAAATTTAATATGTTGTGTGTTAAGTGAAATATTGGACTTTGAAATTTCAAAATTAACATGTTCACGTAACTTATCACATCAACTTCAATCAATTGGAATAATGTGACTTAGGACTTGTAACTAACATAAACATGTTACCATCAAACAAGGAATTAGATAATAAATCAGACTAAAACAAACACATTGTGTTTCCACATGTATGTCTTTTTGTCTAATGTCTTTCAGATCACAAAATGGCTGCAAATCAAGCAATCATCATTGCCCCAGCAGAGCTCTTGATGGCAAATACATTCCCAGCTGGATACGACAAAACAATTGGCAAGAACAATCTCTGGGTCGTCTTCAACAACTTCATATGCTCATAATCATATTGCAGAATTGTGTGGACATCCTTACGCAACATCCATTCAAATTCATGCTCACAAAGTCATCCTGATGATGAGTATGATTCAATGGAAGAGGAAATAAAATTTCATAAGACATTAAAGCAGAAAAGGATGGAATACCATGCTTTAACATTTCCGGTTAATCAACCCGGTGGGGCAGGAGGGTCAAGTAGTAGTCCTCTACTTATGGAAGATCCATTGCAAACAACTCTTACCCCCATCCGATCCGGTTAATCAACCCGGTAAGGATCAGGGTGTCACTGTCACTACAACTATTGAAATGAAGCAACCACAACAACATCTAAAACAACCGCAAGAAGAAAAGCATGGTGAAGATGTGGAAATATATGACGAAGGAGATTACGATCATGATAAGGATGAAAGTGTCCCTGATGATGATAATTTGGCGGCTGAAGAGGAAATGATTCGAAAAGAGGCGTAAGAAGCTGCTAGAGCTGAGGAGGAAAAGTTTAAGAAGGAATCAGACAACTACATAGTTGACAATCCAATACACAAACTCGACAGTCTTCTGAACCACCTCTTGACACTTCCACCAAACCCAAATCATCTCAATCATCACCTCCATCAACAAAAGAAACACCTATGTCAACAAAAAAATCTGTTAAGAAGGCAACTCCATCCAATGATTCGACAAATGGTTAAGCAGGTTATCACCACTACACAACAAGCTTCACAGCCACCACCATCTTATCAACCAAGGGATTCAGAAACCACACCACCAATGGAGAAAACTGTTGATCACTTTACATACACTGGTGGTGAGGATCACGACATACCTCAGCCCCAACTGAACCTCAACCGAAATTCAGATCAAGTACATTACTGCACTTCTTGTTTTCATACGCATCAAATCAAAGAGCATATTGAAGATCTCCACCTTGGGGTCGAATCTTACCAAAATTCTACACTTCAACGGAATCAATCTAGAACCTCAATACAAAATCGTTCATAAATCAAAGTTTGGGTTTGTCTACCAAAGTGAAAATCATCATACTTGCTTCATGGCTTTCGATGAAATTCACTAAGTTCTATGACGCCACCCTGGAGATGGTTCGAGATGGATTGGCATATCGATTGAAGGACATTGAGTTGGGTATAATTCAGATGAAGAGATGGAATTCAAAGGATCACAAGGATGTTCGTTGATTTATCACTAGGATTGATGAATGTTTGATTCATCGGGATCAGATGCAACGGTTGGAGTGCTATGTGGGAGGATGACCAAACTTTCCGATTCGACTTTCCAACGCCCTCGTAAAGTAGGCGATCGTCTGTAATCATTGGGTACTCTCTTGATTGTGATTTTGTTTGTTTGATTATCGACAATGGCTTGTGCACACATAACAGTGTACAACCCGTTCTTATAATGAAAGGACCCTGTGGTACGCTTCAGTGCCACAATCCTTATAAAAGGAGTGAATGCTTCTTACTTTTGAGTAAAACTTATCAAACCTTTCATTTTTTCAAAGGTTTTGCTCAAAAGAACAAGTACTTCCCCTTATGATTTTCAAAACCTCAACTATTAATATCACTTGTTGAGGGGGAGTATTTGATTTAAAACTTTGTTCGCAAATTGTTCACAGTGGTCATCTTCCCATAAAACTCAAAATGGTCATATTTATTCTCAACATTTCTTCAAAAATAACATTTATATGCCATTTTTGAGGGGGAGAAAATTATGTGATAAGAAATATGTTGTGAAACTGCAAATGAATCTTTGTGCTACAGACTTAACCAACGAATTGACGAGATCTTAAACGTTAGTAACTCGAAAAGACTTGTCCGGGACGGGTAATACTTTCAGGCTAGTTCGCTAGTAATGTAAACGTGTCTCGCAAAGGACTTGTCCGAGTAGAATGTACCATTCGAGAAACTCTTGGTAGACATGAACTTTGACGGGTTTGACAACCTTTCGAGGATTGTTCATACCTTCAAGGTAGTTATTAGAGATAGTTGTCACCTGAAAGCTGACAATGCAACTCTGTAACTATTCAACGTAACCGTGTCTCGCGGGAGATTGTCTATCTTGAGTCGATCAATTCAAAAAAATGCGAACTCTTTCCTCACTGTATAGATTTCCGTAAAAACTCTTAAGCACATGTGGAGGGGGAGTATTTCTGAAAATCTAAAACTCTTGAAGTGTTCAAACATGTTTTTCATTCACAAACACTTTGAGAGATTTTCATGAAAATGGTTTTATGGCAATGGAGTTATAAGGTGATTAAGGTTAGGAATAACAGTCCTATGATCTGCCAGAGCCGGAGGGATCTACCCAAGGACACTTCCAATAGTTAGAATTAGAAGTCCTTAGGAATGATCATAAAAAGGAGAAAATGAGAATTGGAGAAAGAAGGAGTTGAAGAATTAAAAAGAAATGCAAAGAAAAGGGTGAAAAGAAATAGCCCTCCGATTATTCAACTTAGGGCGCACACGGGTTCAATTCATATGCTCTTGGTTGTCACTTGATGACACCGGTATTGAGGATTAAAAGTCGTCATGGACCCAATGACGCATGCACTAAACCTTCGTAGCCACTCAAGTTTCTCTCAAAAGAAGCTTGTTTCATTCTCACAGGAACCCACGTAAACTATTGGCTTTCTCTTAGAGATAGTGGTATTGAAGAAGGAGACCCTCTCCTAGTCTCCGCTCGGGAAAACCAAAATGCACTATTGAGTCTAGAGCCACGAGATTCATCAAAGATCTCTTAGGTACACTTGACATTTCATCACTTGTTGTTCAACAAGAAGAAAAGCGGTTAGTACGTTCTCGAGTCCACACGGATCTTAGCAATCTGTCGAGAACATTTATGAGATGTTCACATTTGTGATCCTTAGTGATTGAATGGAAACTCCCGCCGTGGTCAACATCAAACGACCTCGACAGCGGTCGCTCGGTAACTCCCGTGGATTACGCTTAGTGGTCTCAAACGGTCTGATCGTGAGGTGATGCTTGGTGTACCTCGGCGACTCATCCGAATCGTAGGTGTACTTGGTACATCGTGTTATCTCACTTGTGGGACTCCGGTTCAGGAACGGCCTTAGTGAGAATTAGAGTTGTGTTTTCACACTATGTTGTTAACACTATCAAAGTTCAAACTTGTAAGTGCCGAAATCCGCTTATTACTAACCTTTCTAATGTTTTCTTCTTATGGAAGCTCTGGAGCGGACTAATCGTGCAGATTCTTCACATGCTCATACCAACAACATAACTTATGGAAGTTCTCTCATAATAAAAGGCAACACAAATTCAGAATGATTCTTCGTCAACAAAGAATCTACAAAGTTTAAAGACTTAAAGAAATTCATCAGTACTGAAATCCAACGTCAAAGAGCGTGTGAGCATGTTGAAGAATAATGATGTGGAACTTTGAGCAATGAAGGCAGACGAAGCGAGACTTGATGCGACAACAACAACATACTATCACTACCATCACAATGAACAATGATCAAAGAACAAAGATAAAGATGACGTCAAAGTAGAACTTTTTAAAGAAAACAATTTCTCTACACTGGGGAGATTGTTCAAATCAAGGCAATTCTTCTCACAAGAAAGAAGAATGTCAGAAGATGTCAAAGCTACTATTACATCTGCACCATCACCGTTTATATTCATTCATCACCAACACTTAGGGGGAGATTATTGGAATCACTCCTAAACCTAATTAAAGTGTTAGTGATTCATATGTAATAGTTAGCTTAATTATGGCCTTTATGTTAGTTATTAGCTTAGGCTTATGTAGAAGGCCCATAAGCCTAGGTCCAAGTCCACTAAGGAAAGGAAGGGACTAGGAGTGTTGCCCTAGCTCCCTCTCCTATAAATACTATGTAATAACCCTCACTTGAGGGTTGGTTGTTCAATTTACTCTTTCATTCTTACGCCTAACTCTTCTTTACATTAATACGTGTGTGTTTGAGTGAGTTGTTCATCCGATCTTCTCTCTATCTCTTTCTATTGTGCTTGTGTTGTAAAGTTAGTGACCTAACAGTTTTAGAGATTTGTTTGATTATCTCTTGTTTTTTGTTGAATGAATATATGCCATAATTGTTTTGTGTTTTGTACTTGCTATATCATATACATATTTCACCTATTCATTAGCATTGTTTGGCATATCTTCATTGCTGAAGAAATTGTCACCAGACAGCCGAATCCCTGGAAATGGCCTAGACGGATACCTCCATAAAGGGAACCGTGGGATTTGTGGTCCAGAAGCACAAATTACTACTAACTTGAGCTTTATTTGCAGGAAATTATGCACTATACTCTTGTTTTCTAACGTTTACTTTATAGATTTTCAAAATACACATGAAGATTTTGACACCATAAAGCTAGGGGGAGCTTTTGTGCCAAACCATACATTGCAAATCCATTTGCAACTTGATCCTTATTTGGATTACTCTTCATGAAACCCCATTGCAAAATTGCAATCTTCAAGGGAGAGCATTCTTCGTCACAAGGACGAACCAATTGCAAACATAATTGCAATACATTAGCTCACTTATTTTTATGTACTTGACGCCCTCACAATGGGATGGACTCTTCAAGGGGGAGTTAAGACAAGAACCATTCCCGTCACTTACTCACTTTACATCTTTTCTTTTTACATGTTTTTTCTTAAAACTTTGTGTTAGTTTCTTTTCGACGCTCTTTTTGTTTCGACAAAAAGGGGGAGAAGAAAGTAAAAACTACAAATTCAAACTCTTACGAATTTTAGCTTTTCCTTAAAATAATTTTTGTTTTGTCATCAACAAAAGGGGGAGATTGTTAATACAAATAAGCCGTAAAAATGTTTATTTATATTTTACGATCTTGTAATGTTTTGTCGATAAGAAACGTAAAATCATTTTATCGAAACAAATAAAATACGTAAATAGTTTGATTCAATAGTTTTTCTAACACACTTACGTTTTCACATAAAACACTAAAACAAGTATAAAATTATTTTATAATTTAGATATACATATGTACAACAACTAGTGTTTACATATTGGGCTAACACATACTTAACTAAGTATATACTAAAATGGGTAAAAACAAGTATATACTAAAATGGGTAAAAACAAATATATACTAAAATGGGTAAAAACTAATAAATGGTATTGACCCATAACCCGTGGTTTTGTCCAAACCACTTAACTAGGTTCATTGTATTCTAGAGATACATTGAATCTAGAAAGAAACCCATGGATCAACCCATAACCCATGACCCATAACCAAAAATACCCATGGGCAAAGAGGAGCGTCCCACGGATCCCTAGATTTACGCTAGCCGGATCCCTTGTGGGAGGGATCCGGGGAACAGTGAAATTTATCCTCTATAAATAGTGAGCCATTTCTTTCTTTTGGCTCACCACTTTCACACATACTTTCTCCAAGTATTGTACCTCTCTAACCACTAATCCTAAGGGATCTTTCTATGTAGTTTGTCTTTTGTTTTTGTGTGATTCTCTAGGTTCCTCCTAAAGGCGAGATCACCACTTCTTGAAGTCGAGCAAGCTCAAGTCCATGAGTTGCCATGCTTCGTCATCATCAAGACAACCGAGGTTCTCTTGTTGATAGTTCTTTCTTCCCCCGTAGATGTTATATTGAAGGCATTAGTGAAGGATGCCGAAAGAGTCAAGGCAAAAGCATTAGTGAAAGGTGCTTAACGTCCATGTCAAAAGCATTAGTGAAGAATGCTAAAGGTGTCAAGACGAAGGCATTAGTGAAAGGTGCCAAGCATTATGTCAAAGGCATTAGTGAAGGATACCTAGGAATCAAATCAAGTGGCATTAGGGAAGAATGCCTAGGTCGTATAATCGATGGGGTGCATCGTTATACATATAAGTATTTGTTTATTTCCAAGGATGGTGATATCCTTGATGGTGTTGTAACAAGGAGTGGATCTCCTTGAGATTAGGTGTTGTGTTGTGATGGGTAGTAGTTCCTCCATAGTAATGGAACTAGGTGCTTAGCCTAGTACCTAATAAAGGGTAGGCGACGTTGTGATAGGATTAGTTCTCCTTGGTGTAAAAGAACTCGGTGGTTAGCCTAGCACCGTATAAAGGGTAGGCGACGTTGTGTTAGGTGTGGTTCCCCTTAGTATGAAAGAACTCGGTATTTAGCTTTGTACCGGAAAAAGGTGTAAGCGACGTTGTGAAGGCTTCTCCGCCATAAGGAGATTGGTGTAGTGTTTACGAACTCTCGAGTAGGTGACTCGGGGAGTGGAATAGGGAAAGGAAAGTGTCCTTGTAGCCGAACCACTATAAATACTTGTGTCGTGGTGATGTGCTTCTTACTCTTCATCTTTCATTACACGTTTATATATCTATCTATCAACGTCCAACATAAACAACCAAATAGATTGACATAAGTCGATCTAAATATTTAAAAGGAAGTTTTAAATTGGTAAAACTATTCAACCCCCCCTTCTAGTTTTCCACAGGTTCATTGGGTGAATTTGAGAATTTTTGAATTTTGGTGGGAAAAAGATATCCTATTGGTTAAAGTAAGTTAAACTAGTCCTAATATGAATAATAATCAGTAAAAATTATCCTAATAACAAAATTTAGTGAATTTGAGTGCGGGATTAACCAAAATTTAAAAACATACCTGCAGTCTCCTATGGAACCAAAAAATTTCAAAGGCGGAACCCGTATTTTGGTTCCGTCTGATCTGGAATGAGATTTTGGTGGCACCAAATTTTTACATGGACGAAACCAAAAATTTGGGTCCATTGAATCCGTGGTGGCCTTTTTTTTTAAAGAGGTGTTTTTTAACCCTCGTAAACTTTTCTGAATCCTGTAAATTTTCTTAAAACATATGGAGAATATCATTTCTGGTTAGGAACAAGCAATAACACATATATAAACACATGGGAGAATGTATTTCAAGTAGGGGCTAGCGATTTTCACTAAATAGTGAAAACGGTGAAAATTTGATAACATCAAAATGTTATCCCCCTGCACGACAAATTTAGTTCACATGATTTTTTTAAGTTAAATACATCATACATCCATTGTTTTTCTCCTTGTACCAAACACTCCTTAAAACCTTCATTACTTGTCCAACTTCTTTTTTGATCCTGGAAAGCATCCGACCAAGACACTTGAACATACCCTTGGTTTGCTTAAATTCTTCCGTGGGGTTGTCAATCTCTGGAAGTGCCTCATAGTACTCGTGAGGTTGAAGCCTAGAGTTTGGGAGTCCATCTTCCGAGCTATTTGATGATGAAGTTGAAGAAGTAGGAGGTTGAGTCTGTTTTCCTTTGGTCTTAGTCTTGGCTACCCTTTCATCATTCAATGGTACAAAGATGTGAGAAATAAGGGGATAGTCAAGTTTTACCCCTCTAGAATTTGGCGGAATGGGTGCAAAGGCTCTAAAGAGACGGGTAAGAAGCATACCGTAGGGAAGAGCGTTGGTTCCTTGAGTGGGAATGTCATCCATCCTTCGTGCAATGTAGTATGCCAAGTTGAAGGGTTGATGGGTGGACAAGCTATAAAGCATGTAGCAAAGGCAAGCGTTGATATGGCCACGGTTTCCTATGGTGCTTATGACATTGGCCCTAAGAAGTTCTTCCCATGTCTTGAAGTGAGGCTTAAGCTCATTGAGTTCCATTCCATATGGATTTTGGTTGATTTCTTTCCCAGTTCTAGTGACACAAGTTGTGGATACCCTTTCAAAGAAAAGGTGTTCACGAATGACATCTTTGTCGACCAAGGGAGTTTGATAAAGAGGAGAACGGTCATGGATTGACTCAAGAATTGAGAGTGACCACTTGTCCGAGTAGAGACATGTTCCAACATAAGGAATTCTTAGCACTTGGGCAAATTGAGTGAGAGGAATGTTGAAGTCAAGTTGGTTGAATTTGAAGTGAAGTGCCATAAGACCATCATCATTGGTTACAAGAACTATGCTAGCATAGAACTCAAGAATGAATCTAAGATAAAAAGGTTCATCTATGTCTAGGAGACCATCAAAGTTGATGGTGACAAGTTCTTAACAATGGTTTGTTCCCTCGACAAAGGATGGGTGGATTGTTCTACCCTCATGAAAGTAACGTTTTTCTAGACCTTTGAAAACCTCGATTTGCTCTTTGCTAAGTCCCTTAGTTTTGTGGTGTTGTGGAATGTAGCCAAGGATGTCTTTGTGATCATAGTACTTTGCGGGAGGCATGTTTGTTCCTAGGAGCAAAAGTTTCATGTTTTAGTAAAAATAAAGACTAGATTGACGATTTGTTCTAGTGTGTGCCTATATGAAAACAATGTGGAGTTATGGTTATCTCGACTTCTTTTTATGAATAAAATAGTTTTTATTAGTAATGTTTGGAAAAATATGATAGATAACCCAAACGCTCCTAATTCAATGTAGCTTCATTTGAATATACCTAGAAATGCATATTAGTTATGCATTACCTTTAGTATTCAAGAGACATTATGCAAGTGATGAAAATAACGTTTTTATCTGTATGAACAATGAGAAATTGTTTTTCCTATAAGTGAGAAGTTTTTTCAAAATTTTGACATGGGGTTTTTAGTTAATTTTGATAATGCCTTATGAGATGCAATTTCTTACTAAGGGAAACATGATTAGTTATGTAATTTAACAAATGTAATTCATGATTTGTTCAAGAAGAAGCATAATCCCCATGTTATGGTTTTGTGCATAAATTAGAACCCTAGACTCAGAATTAAGAGAAGCAATGTAGTTATGTTGGAATCGCTCCTAAATCGTAAATGGAACGACATTGACGGGATTACAGTATCTATCTTTATTACCTTAAACACATGGGCTTGTTATTTCAATTACCCATTGTTGTATGTGTTTGGGTATATATACCCCTCCATACTTCCATGGAGGGGTGAGATTTCTTAGTGTAAGCCTTTCACCTTTCAATAATAAAACACATAGTTCTCTCCCTTCTCTCTAGTCTCTCTCTCTCTAACTTGAAGATGGCTTTCTTCCATCTTCCCCGACCTCCCGATTCACCATATCATCCAAATATACGGTCCTAACATTGGTATCAAAGCCTGGTCTGGTTTACGCATAAGAAATATGCTTACGCATAAGGTTTGTTTTACGCATAAACACACTGTTACGCGTAAATACGACCTTACGAGTAAGAAATCTTTACGCGTAAGGTCTACGCATAAGATCATTACGCCTAATGCTTTGATGTTTAAGACTAAGACCAGAAGATGAGATGTAAAGAAGAATAAGACTTGACCACAAACTATTTACCAACCTACCTAAACTCTTTGTGACTTCAGTTTGTACATCACAAGTCACCAAAACCAAAATTAATTATGCATTCAAGACTGATTAAACGTGTACACAACAGCCACAATCGTAAATCTAACATTAAAAAATAACCTCACCATCACTCCCCAACACTCTTCAAACTAAAACAATTTCTAATTAAATAAATCTCAGATCGGTTCTTTTCTTGAAACATCAAAGACAAAACGACACAATACACATGTCGACCCTACCTGAGACCCCTTCCAAAGGATCTTGAAGTCGTGAAACTTTCTTGATTCGTATAGTGCTACAATTGTATTTACAGGATTAGGGTAAGGGTTTGATGATACGTTTGTGTTTGATTCGGATTGATAGGTTAACAGATGAGATTTGTCTTAGTTAAGTTTGATGCTCGATTGGTTTTGTTGTGAGTAGAAGAATGGAGGAGTATTTGTTTTTGAGATTAGGTATTTGGATTTGTCTGAAATGTTGAGAGGATGGGGGCGCAGGTATCTTATCTATTAGGGATAAGGATTGTGATGAGTTGTGTGAATATGTCTAGGGTTATATTCTTAAATGGTTAATTTGTCTTAAGGGTTGGATCGAATTTATTAAATCTTGGGCTGATGAGTGACAATTGGTTTTGGGCTATAACGGTTTGGGCTCGGGTTTCACTTAGTGTTGGTTGGGCTGAATCAAACCAAACGTGATGTAGAATTTAATTTGGATCCGAATATTTTATGATTTGGGATGAAATTTTATTACAAATGTATTTATATACATTAAGTAATTTTCTTGGTACAATATTCGGTAAAAGATGTGGTATTTTGGTAATGATAAATTTTCACGGGGATACAATTTTGACAAGATCGGGAAACCATTATCAAAGTTCATTTTAACCGTTAATGAAGGCTAGTTTTGGGCATTTAACTGCAAGATGTGATTACGGCGAGAATTCACTATTATTTATTTAAGGTTGAAGTAGGATATCACGGGTGCGTGTACTTAGTATCTGAAGATATCGGGGTTGGTTGGATGCATGATTCTTCGAGATCCTTGTTCGAGCTTTAACCGTTTCGAATGACAAAGACTTGAGTTATCTAGTTGAACCTGATGTAAGGAGATACGTTGTTGTGCTCACAGCTTATAACTATCACTTTTAAGGAGTTACGTTGTTGTGCTCAAGTGTCACACTAAGGTGTGGGTAATTTGAGAAACTTTAAGTTTACCTTTTTTCGATGGAGTTAAGAAAAAGGGTTCTTCGTCGACAATAGTGCAAGTTTAAGTCACAAGTTCGGGTTATACTACTTGAGTCTCAAGTTAGTCATATTGTGTTTTCTCCATCGTAGTCACTACAAAAGCCGTCGAATGATAATGGGGTCGGTAAAGAGTTAATGAGAAGAGTATACACGAGTAGAAAAGTCTTATCGACAATTGATTCTCACATGATATTTATGGTACTTCACAATTGTTCGACTACTTGGACATACATGGTTTCGATGTCTTCAATTCATCATCAACATACGTGGTGTATGATTCTGATTCAATGAAAACATCGGGGGGGGGGGAAGAGAGTATAGGTGGTGTCTGCTTCCTTTGATGTTTTTGTATTTTTTTTGCGAAAACCCTCCTTTCATGAATTTCTTCAATCAGGAGGAAGAAATGAGATGATATGTGGTTCAAACGTCTCACTTTGGTGTTATCGTCTCACTTTCACAGAGTTATCGTGTGTGAAGTTACCTAAATAGGATGTTATGATGCCTCACACACGGTCATTATATCGAGTAATTGCAGATTCACAGGTAACTATTATTCGGATAGACCGCAACATTCAGGGGGAAGTCATTTCATTTCGTCTTTCGTGGTTTGTTTGGTGTGAAGCATCTACATACGTGAGAAGATCTTGTTGATTTCTTACATGTTACCCCCGAACGGATTTTCCGCAACAAGTCGGATTTACCTTGTGTGGTTTACTGCTCATCTACAAATTCCGCTGCGTACTGAAAATTTCAAAAGTTAGAGGAAATGTTCACTACATCAAAGTTTCGAATCAACAAGACGGTTGTCGGTTTGGGGAAGTCGATTTAGAAACTTTGCCAAAAAGGAGTGTACGGAGAAGTCTAAAGACATGCGGCATGAATTGGGGAAGTTAATCCAATTTATGCATATTACATCATTTGCCTACAAGTGAAGAAAACGGTTCTCAAGTCAAGGTACAAGAAGAAGACAAAGAGCGTAAACTTTCATCATCCTCAGCACTTGAAGAGCTTATAAAGACCTTTCTTTATTTGTTTTCTGTATTTGTAGTAAATGTTGTAAGTAATCCCTTATGTCGTCCCATTGGGGGAAGATTGTTGGAATCGCTCCTAAATCGTAAATGGAACGACATTGATGGGATTACAGTATCTATCTTTATTACCTTAAACACATGGGCTTGTTATGTCAATTACCCATTGTTGTATGTGTTTGGGTATATATACCCCTCCATACTTCCATGGAGGGGTGAGATTTCTTAGTGTAAGCCTTTCACCTTTCAATAATAAAACACATAGTTCTCTCCCTTCTCTCTAGTCTCTCTCTCTAACTTGAAGATGGCTTTCGTCCATCTTCCCCGACCTCCCGATTCACCATATCATCCAAATATACGGTCCTAACAAGTTAGGATACTTACAATGTTGGTTTTGGCTGAGATTAGTTGAAGGAGATACCTCAATTATGAGTTATGTGTGTTTGTAGGTCATTCGGTTATGTGGGTTGTGAAGGAGGAAGTGTTCTGTAGTTTAAATTTTTGTTCTCAGTGAACCACGGACCAGATGGACCTAAATTTTTGGTTCCGTCTTTGTTATCGATTGGTTCCGTGGGTACAATAGCAGATTTGGCTAATTTGTTTTGTTTGGTCATTCTAAGTTTTAAGCTATGTTTTTGATTATGTGTTTGGTTCAGTTAATACAAATATCGTCATTAAACGTTATTTATATTTTATGATCTTTACCTAAGTTTTGTTAACGACAAATATAAATTTAATTTTTATAAAGCTTAAAGCTTGTCAAGTTTAATAGATATTAAAACGAGCTTTTCAAATAATATCTTCATCACTCAAGAATTTACATTTTGATTAATCATATTATTGATATGACTCTAAACCATAATGTATGTTAACATTTCTAGATCAAACATGTTTTAGTTTATTAAAACTAAACATTACATATGTATTTACATTTTAACATATTTCTAAAAATAGAAAACAACACATGACATCATGTAGTGCATCATTGAAATCTCTAGAAGATTTCACTAGATATTTTGTGTAGATTTAGACTCTACATATCTTACACAATCTTGGATAGATATGGTTGACTTTGGTAAGATTTTGGTGATCTTGCTGTCAGACCCCGGCGGCACCAAATTAATACATGGGCGGAACCCTTTTAAGGGTTCCGTGGTCCGTGGTGCCTGCTGATCATTTTGGCTATAAATAGCAAAGCCAAACCAAGTTGTTTCTCATCCCTTTCTAGCATATTCACATACATTCCTTCTCTCTAACATTTCTAACTCAGTTTCATATCATTATAGTGATCCTCTTTTGTAGCAAAGAAGATAAAGGTATATTCAAGCTTCAATAAATAGTTGGAAGTCTTGTTTGTTTGTTGTTGTATGATCTAATGTTGATTCATACATCATTGTTGTACCAAACCATCATAATCTTGTGAGTATGAGTGGTTAGTATTTTAGTCCTTAAAATACATTGTGTGTGGGAGTGGTTGTACCCTTGGAAAAGAACTCGACATCTAGCTTAGTGTCGGAAATAGTGTGTAAGCGAAGTGTAAAGGTTTCTCCGCCGGTGAAAGGAGCTTGTTGACTAGTGAAGTTAAACTCTCGAGTGTGAGACTCGGGGAGTGGAGTAGGGCAAGGAAAAAGAGTCCTTGTAGACCGAACTACTATAAACAACTTTTCGTGGTTTGATTGTTTCTTTCCTTATTTACTCTTTATATATATTGCTTGCATATTGATTATCATTCACTAATATATCTAAGATCAATATATTTTGATCTTTCAACAAAGTTTTTAATCGGTAAACTATTCAACCCCCCTTCTAGTTTTCCACAATTGGTACCAGAGGCTCGTTGCTCAAGAATTTCTAAAATATAGTGTATTTTATAAACTTGAAACGATCCATGGATTCCGAAAACTTTAAAGAAGGGCAATCTATGCAAAGACCATCAATCTTTGAAACCAATGGATTTATCTATTGAAAAAACCGTTTTGAAACAAATGTAAAATCAAAAGATATAGATCTTTGGTTTGTTATAATTAAAGGAGACTGTTGGGTTTAAGTTCCTATGAAAGGAATTATTCTAAGTATGGAACCACGACCAGCTTAAAGGAAACCACAACTAGAAGAAAGGAATCCACTGCTAGGTTAAACCATGGCTAATAGTCTCATGTAACCACTGCTAATGTAATATAAGCACTGCTAGTTAGATATGTCAGTTTAATGTTTTGTATTAGATAAATATGGAAAAGATATTTATCTTATAGGTTACGTATTGTATATTGTAAAGGACTCCTTAGCCTATAAAAGGAGGTCCTAGGTTAGAGTTAGATATACGTGTTTTTGATATATCTAAAGTCAATACACTTCAAGGTTGTAAAACCCTAATACTATCCAGAGTATTCGTATTAATAATATTGAGGTGTTTAGTGATTATTATTGTTATTCTTCTTAAGGTTAAACATTAAATTCCGCGTAGTGTTTAATAGTTTGTTCAAGTTTAAGTCAGCTTCTAAATTAGATCATTTGCTCAACTGGGATCAACATGTGCTATCAGAGCTTTTGATCTAGAAGTTGTGATCAAGAAGAAGTTAAGATAACTCAAATTCAAGAAGCTTAAAGATGTCTGATGAAACTCACATGATTACTGCCTCCAAGGTACCCATGCTGAAACATGGAGAGTTTCAAGTTTGGAGGATGCGAATAAGGCAATACATTCGCATGATTGACTACACAATCTGAGAGGTTGTTGATAATGGTGATACTCTACCTAAGAAGGGTGATGATGGAAAGGTTATCAGTATTGTTAGTGAAGTTGACAAGGCTAAAAGGAAGCTGGAGATAAAGGCTCACAGTATTCTCAGTATAGGAATACCTAATGAGTTTGCTTTGGACTTTCAAGAGTATGAGAATGCAAAGGAGCTTATGGATGCTATTGAAACAAGATTTGCTGGTAATGATGCTACCAAGAAATCCAGAAAGAATATGCTCAAACATCAACTTGAAAACTTCACTGCCCTTAATGGAGAGAATCTTGATGGAACCTACAACATATTGCAGAAGCTTATAAGTCAACTAAAATTGGTTGACTACAAAATAGCTCAAGAAGATGTCAATCTTAAGTTTATCAGAAGCTTGTCACCAGAATGGGCTGTGCATATAATTGTGTGGAGAAATAAAGATGATTTTGAGAAGATGACTCTTGAAAATCTCTACAATAACTTGAAGGTTTATGAGTCTGAGAAGAACATTGCTGGCTCACCCTCATCTACACGAACATTGCTTTTGTGTCTACAAACCATAAAAGTTCTCGGGAGGCATCCATCGCGCTTATGGTGTCTCCATTGCTATTGCTAATAATACCACCGTTAGTGATAACATTAGTGATGGTGCCATATGTGCTTTCCTAGGCGATCTAACAACCCGTTGTTCTTGTGCTAAATCAAGATCCGGATCAAATTGATCCCGATGATCTTGAAGAAATCAACCTTCAGTGGCAAATGGCAATGCTAGCATTGCAGGCTAGGAGGTTTCTAAGGAGAACTGGAAGACATGTCAAGTATGATGGTCAAAGAAAGGTATGGTTTGACAAAAGCAAGATGGAGTGCTACAACTACAAGAAGAAGGGGAATTTTGCAAGGGAATGTAGGGCTCCTAAGAGGATGAATGAGAACTTCAAGAAGACAACTGAAGAACCAGTACCTTCTTCTTCTGCATTGGTTGCTCAGGATGGACTTGGTGATTATGACTGGAGTGATCAAATTGAAGAAGGTCCCAATGCTGCTTTCCTGGCTAGTGGAGCTTCAAAAGAGCATAACTTTGCTCTCATGGCCTATGCTTCATCTTCAGGATCAGAGTCTGAGGTATCTAATTTCAAAAAGTTCTACTTGTTCTTTTGAATCTTGTCAGGATACCTTAGAATCACTTAAAGCAATTAATGAGAGTCTGAGAAAAAAGGTAGATAGACTTGCTTTAGATAACTTAGGTTATAAAGTTGGTCTTGAGAATGTAGAAGAGACACTTAACTTTTGCATAAAATGTTAGTTTGAGTATGTAGATAAGATAAACATACTAGGTGGTGAAATTGAACTTAAGGATAGAGAGATTAAGATACTTCAACAGAAACTTGAAGAAGCAGAAAGTGTAAAACATGAAGCCCTAGAAGAGAAAGAGAAACATGTAGTTAGGGTTGCTAAAACACAATTTGCTTCTGACTTGGTACATAAATCTATAGGGTGTCAGTTAATGAAAAAGGGTTCTAGGATAGGATACAATAATATGCCACCACCCTCTCTAATGAAACATGCACCACCTGGTACTGAATTGTCATTTAGCAGTGAGTTTAGTTTCAACAAACCTGTAGGTGAGATTAGTAAGTCTGAATCACCTAAGATAGGTTCGGATAGGTCATCTGATGGTCCAATTATTGAAGAATGGGAATCTGATTCTGAGGAAGATAAGTCTGAGTCAACACAGTCTGAGAAGTTAAAAAATGTTAAACATGTTGATTCTAAACAAGTCAATCTTATGCCTAGATTTGGAGCACCAATTTCTAGGAAAGTAGTAAACTATAATGAGATTCTTATGGAACATATGAAAAGTTTCAAACCTAGGGGAAATCAAAGAAACTTCAATGGCTTAATCTCAAACATATTAGGGGATGAGTTTCAATGTGTCAAAAAGGCTTGTTTTAAATGTGGTAGTTTTGAGCATCTACAAAGAAACTGTTATAAAAACCAACCACAAGTCTGGAATCATTGGAGGAGGGTGAATCATAAAAACTTTTCAAAGAACACCATCCCTCACCCAAAAAAAAATATGGTTCCAAAAGTAGTGCTAATGAAGAATGGTAAAACAAAATCAATAATCATCTTCTGCAACCAAATGGGTTCCAACCATCGCTAAGCAAAATGTTTCCACCGCTAAGAGAATATCACCACCGAAACAAAAGAAGTTTTAACTATAACAAAGGTGATAATGCAGACACGGTGGTTGGAAGCCATTTCTATGTCAGTAAAGGCCTCACTAGTTGGCGGTGGAAACCAAAACAAAGGTTTTACACAATGCCAGCTGTGCCTCAATGGATCTAAAGAAATTTGACTATGTTAATGCACAGGGCAGACCCAAGTCAGTATTGGCTTAGGTCCACAAAAGGAACTAGTTTGTTTAAATTTCATGTGCAGGGCAATCCACAGGATGAGCTAAAAGATAAAGGAATTTTTGACAGTTGTTGCTCTGGGCACATGACATGGGATGGGAGCAACCTTGAGGATTTTGAAGCTTTTTATGGAGGATATGTGGCATTTGGCAATGATCTAAAGGGAGGAAAGATTCTTGGCAGAGGAACAATCAGAACAGGAAAATTGGACTTTAAAAAAGTCTATATGGTACAGGGACTGAAGTACAATCTTTTCAGTGTTTCTCAAATGTGTGATAAAAGAAATTGGGTACTTTTTGAGGAAACTGAATGTGTGGTGTTATCTCCTGATTTTAAAATGCCTGATGATAAGTTTGTACAGCTTAGGGTTCCTAGGAAGGATAACATATATTGTTTTGATATGAAAGATGTGATTCCTAATAGGTCTCTAACCTGTTTGTTTGCTAAGGCATCAGTAGATGAGTCAAAATTATGGCTTAGAAGGCTAGGTCACCTAAACTTTAATACAATCAATAAATTGGTGAAGGGGAACTTAGTTAGAGGACTACCTTCTAAGGTTTTGAATGTAAAGATCTTTGTGTGGCTTGTCAAAAAGGTAAACAAAATAGAGCCTCTTGTAAGACCAAGACTGTGAACACCATTACTCAACCACTGTTTATGTTACACATGGACTTGTTTGGTCCCACATTTGTTAAGAGTTTGAATCATAAGCAGTATTGCCTATTTATCACTGATGATTATAGCAGATTTTCTTGGGTTTACTTTATGGCACTTAAGAGTGAAACAAGTGAGATTCTTAAGAATTTCATTACTAAGATAGAAAATAAGTGAACCATAAGGTCAAAGTAATCAGATGTGATAATGGAACTGAGTTTAAAAATGATGTCATGAATAAGTTCTGTGTGGATAAGGGTATTGAAAGACAGTTAAGTGTTTCTAGGACACCTCAACAAAATGGTGTTGCTGAGAGGAAAAATAGAACACTAATTGAGGCTGTAAGAACAATGTTATTTGAATCTAAGTTACCAACTACCTTTTGGGATGAAGCTGTAGGAACTGCATGTTATGTGCAGAATAGAAGCAAGGTAGTGAAGCCTCATAACAAGACCCCCTATGAGCTGTTACATGGTAGGAAGCCTATGATAGATTTCCTAAAACCTTTTAGGTGTCCTGTTACTATATTAAATACCATAGACCACCTAGGCAATTTTGAGGAAACGTCAGATGAGGGATACTTTATTGGCTATTCTTTCAATAGCAAGGCCTTTAGAGTATACAATAACAGGACCAGAATTGTAGAAGAAAACTTACATGTTAAGTTTAGTAAAGAGACTCCTAGTGTTGAGACAAAAGGACCAGAGTGGCTGTTTAATATTGATATGCTAACCAAGTCTATGAATTATGAGCCTATCATTGCAGGTACATCCACTAATATTGATGCAGGTACTCAAAAGGATTCTGATAGAGAATCAAATTCTAAGGAAGTTGATTCTCCAAAGGAATTCTATTTTCTTGAAAAGTGGAAAGCTGGTCCTGTCTCACCCATCATTGAAAAGAAGAGTCCCACTGATGATGATACTTTGGATTCAGGAAGCAAGGGTGATCATCATCTAGATAATGAAGAGTTGTTTCATGATAACTCAGTGTCGGTAGAAGAAATTGAAAAGCAGAAGAAAATTTCTGAAAGCACTGCTACGCTAAATGAAAGCACTTCTAAGCCAAATTCTACCACTGTTAGTTCAAGTGAAACCCCTGCTGCAAATTCTGATAGCAGTACTTACTTTGGAATCCCTACCAAGCCACTATTTGGTGATGATGAGTATCCAACTGATCCTGACATGCCTGCTTTGGAAGAAATAGATACTCCCACTGATGATGAAAACTTGGATGACTATTTCAATGATGCTGATGTTACAAACTTGAAGACTGTCATCATAGAGAGTCCAATTCCTACCACTAGAGTACATAAGAATCATCCCAAAGAACAAATACTTGGCAACTTGAATACACCAGTTCAAACAAGAAGCAAGACTCATAACACTAAAACCTTTCTTGAACAGGGTTTCTTTGCAAGGTCACTTCACAAAAGAAACATCCATCAAGACTTGCAGAACTGTTTGTTTGCTTGCTTTCTGTCACAACGGAGCCCAAGAGAGTAGAAGTGGCTTTATCAGAAGAAGGATGGGTTGAATCAATGCAAGAGGAACTGTTGCAGTTCAAGCTTCAAGAATGTGGACATTGGTTGACCTACCAAATGGAAAAAGGGCTATTGGAACTAAATGGGTGTTTAGAAACAAAAAGGATGAAAGGGGTATCGTGGTAAGGAATAAATTAAGGTTGGTTCCTTAAGGATACACACAAACTGAAGGATTAGATTATGATGAAGTACTTGCATCAGTTGCCAGAATTGAAGATATAAGACTGTTTTTAGCATATGCTTCATACAAAAACTTAATTGTGTATCAAATGGATGTTAAGAGTGACATTTTTATGGTACTATTGATGAGGAGGAATATGTATGTCAACCTCCTGGTTTTGAAGATCCTGATCATGCTGATAAAGTCTACTGGGTGAAGAAGGCTATGTATGGTTTGCATCAAGCTCCAAGGGTATGGTATGAATGCCTTTCTACTTATTTGATGGACAATGGTTTCAAGAGAGGACTGGTTGATAAGACCTTGTTCATAAGGAAGCTCAAGGATGATATATCGATGGTTCAGGTTTATGTTGATGACATCATCTTTGGCTCAACAAATAAGTAGTTGTGCAAAGACTTTGAGAAACTTATGCATGATAAGTTTCAGATGAGTTCTATGGGTGAACTCACTTTCTTTTTGGGGCTACAGTTTCAACAAAGGACTGATGGTATCTTCATTAGTCAAGACAAGTATGTAGTAGATATTTTGAAGAAGTTTGGATTCCAGGATGTAAAGAGTGCTAGTACACCCATGGAGACTCAGAAACCACTGCTACCAGATGATGGAAGTCCCAAAGTTGATTTGAAGTTGTATAGATCCATGATTTGGTCTTTGATGTATCTCACTACTTCTAGGCCAGATATTATGTTCTCAGTATGTGTATGTGCAAGATTTCAAGTCACACCAAACACATCACACGTGAATGATGTGAAGAGAATCTTTAGATATCTTAAGGGTCATCCTAAATTGGGCCTTTGGTATTCTAAGGATTCAGCTTTTGAGTTGGTGGCCTATACAGACAGTGATTATGCTGGAGCTAGTTTGGATAGAAAGTCTACTACAGGAGGATGTTAGTTTTTGGGAAGCAGTCTAATCTCATGGCAGTGTAAGAAGCAGACAATTGTGGCCAATTCCACCATTGAAGCTGAGTATGTGGCTGTCGCTAGTTGTTGTGGTCAAGTGCTTTGGATTCAGAATCAATTTTTGGATTTTGGGTACAATTTTATGCATACTAAGATTTACATTGACAATAACAGTACAATATGCATTATCCAAAATCCTTTTTTGCATTCTAGAACTAAACATATTGAGATAAGACATCATTTTATTAGAGATTGTAATAAAAAAAGGTTAATACAAATGGTTAAAATTCATATTGACTTCAATGTTGCTGATCTTCTCACTAAAGCTTTTGATGTGGGGAGGTTTCAGTACCTTGTAGTTAGTATTGGTATGATAAATCTCTAAATATCAAAATTGTTTTGTAAAAGTTTGTAAAATGAATGTACTGTTATTGGTTGATCTTAGTATTGCTAGTTTAGTTCTATCCACTGATTGTTCTTTTTGTTTCCACTAACAATTTTGCAGTTCAAAGAAGTAAATTACAACCAGTAAGATGCAATGGACTTAAAAGGACACATGGTATTATTATTATAAGATAAAACTGCATTCTATGATGCAGAGTTACAACCATGCTATTCAAACTACTATCAGTAGAGTTCAACAAAAGACAACAACTACAAACAACCAATAAGAGACTAGAGCTTCATGACAACCACCTCAACCAGCTATGGCTTCTTTGCTATGGCCCAGGCTGGCATCCTCTTCTACACTCCTTTTCCACCAATGACATCCCAAACTTTGGGGCAAGCAAGTCCCCTCACCCTCTCTCTTATGGGAGGTGATGAGGAAGATGTACCAGCTAGTTGTGGAAGGAGTGCTTGCACAAGTGGAGCTGGTGATGGTTGTGGAGGTGGTATCTCAGCAAGAGGAGGCACAACCAATGCTCTGGAAGAGGCTTCATCATCTGTGTCTTCATATGGAGACACATAGCTTGGCATGGAGCTTAAGTGTGAACTGGATCTCTTCATGATAGCTTGTTGTGGCACTGGCTGGATGGAAGATGGTATCTCAACAAGAGGAGGCACAACCAATGCTCTGGAAGAGGCTTCATCATTTGTGTTTGTGTTCTACTCGTTTGGTTAGCTTGGTAAAGTGATAAGGTTGATATATTTAAGGTCCTACAATTGGTATCAATCGCCTAACAATGGTTTAGGAGTGTGTGTGTTCGTTTTTTGTTAAAGCTTTACAAGAAAAGTTGCGTTTTTCCCTATAAAATGTGGGATTTTTGCATAAAGTTTTGATTTTTACGTGGTTTTAAGGTTAAAGTTGTAGACTTTATTGATCTTTAAGTGTTTTGGAAGAAGTTTGTGCAAAAGAAATCGATTGGAAACGTGTTTTTGGGTGAAAATTTTGTGTTTTTGCAAAACTGGGCAGTTTTTACGCGTAAGCAACTTTTGGTCAAAACCCTCTTTTTACGCGTAAGAAAAGTCAAAACCCTAGTTTTCTACGCGTAAGGTATTACGCGTAAGATTTGAATTTTACGCATAAGCTTTTGGTGAACCATCTTCGTGCAACAACGGTTACTCAGTGCTTCCCTCACTTGGATAAGTTTGTGGAACACTTTGACTTGTGGATATCTTTTACACTGTGGTAGTGTAAAGGATTTTTGGTTTTAAACCTAAACTTACGCATAAGCATAATCGCTTACGAGTAACACTCTACGCCTAAGCTAACACTTACGCGTAAGGTTTTTACGACTAAGAACTTTGTTTACGCATAAGACTTACGTTTAACCTTACGTTTACGCGTAAGTTGGGTTTTACGCATAAGGAATCCTACGCCTAAGCTTTCTACGCATAAGCACTAATTTCTACGCTTAAGAACAGGTTTACGAGTAAGATTTTGAGCAAAACTTCAACCGGCCATAACTTTTGAACCGTAACTCTGTTTTCAGCGTTCTACCCATCAAAACGACCGTGAGAACGAGGAGAATGACACGCCGAATAAACTAAGGTCAACCTTCAAGTCCTAAAAACGCTCCGAACAGAAGTTATTGAGGTTTTTAAGTTTTTAGACCAAATTTTCACTACAACAACCGAGCTTAATCTTCATTAAACACAAATCCTTTATCGTTGAATCGATCCTACATCAACTTTATAATATCATACCTTCATCAATGGCTACTCAACAAGACATTCATGCAGCCGGTGCCGAAAACCGTCCTCCTATGCTGGAAAAAGGTGGATATCTTCAATGGACAAGTCGTATGCTCCGCTACATCAAGACCAAACCTAATGGAAAACTCATGATTCAATCCATTACGAATGGACCCTTCAAGCCTTGACAAGTCCCTATCCCTGGAAATCCTGATGCAACACCTCCCGTCCCACCATCATTTCGTGTTCAATATGAATCAGAATACACTGAAGAGGATAAGATGCAAGTCGATGCAGATGACATGGCAATTCACATTGTCCAACTAGGATTGCCAAGAGACATCTTTGTCATTGTTGATGACTATGAAACCGCTTTCGATATGTGGGAGCGTGTTAGAAGGCTATGTTATGGAAGTAAATTGGTAAACAAGACATGGAGAACAAGTCGCTAACCGAATGGGAGAAGTTCACATCAACTCCGGGAGAATCCATTGAATCCTACTATGGAAGGTTTTGCACTTTGATGAATGAGCTAATCGAAACAAGTTGGCATCCGTAACTATCATGCAAAACATCAAATTTCTCAACAATCTTCCAGAAGAATGGGGACGATATGTCACTATTGTCAACCAAACAAAGGACTTACATCAGGTGAATTTTGATCAACTAAACGATTTTCTGAAACAAAACCAAGCTGAAGTCAATGAAGTTAGGAAAGAAAGATTGGCAAAGAATCATGATCCCTTGGCACTAATGGCAAAGACTCCAACTCCAGTGAACTCACAACAACAAGCTTCATCATCTTCCACTAACAACAACTTGCAACAATACATTACACAACCACAAGCTGTTATCCCTCAACAACATGTCTATCCACCAGAACAACAAGTCATTCAACAACAGTATCCATAATACCAGGAACAAGGAATCACTGATCCTGAAACTGAAAAAGAAGAAGCTTTGTCACATGCATTTGCATTCTTGGGTAAAGCATTCAGAAGTCGCTATTCCACACCAACTAACAACAACCAAAGGATTTCATCAAACACTTGCAACATGCAAATTGCTCAGCCGAGTTTGAATATGGGTCATCAAGGACAAATGGTTAGAGTTATTAGGAATCGCAGGATATACTCTTGGATTTCGCATGGGTAATCAGGTTTCGTATCGAGTGTCAGTTGGGTCGAATGTTGGAAATCGATGGGATGAGAATGTTGGGAATAGAGCGATGGTAATCGAATGGGAATGTTCTGACTCCGATCGTTGGGAATTATGGAAATGTGAATCAAGGTAATTAGGTTAAGTGTTACAAGCTGTCAAGGAGTGGGTCACATGGCAAGGAATTGTCCTACCAAGCCGAAAAAGAAGGATCTTGCGTATCTTGTAAAGCTATCATGTTGGTACAAAAGGAAAATGCAGGACTTCAGGTTGAGTCTTGAGGAACATGACTTTATGGCTATTATGGATGATTTGGAAGACGAGAGGACATCAATGCAAACCGCATCTTCATGGCAAATCTTGTGAAGCTACCTATGACACCGACTGACGCACCTCCCGTCTATGATGCCAATGCAGATGTCGAGGTACCAATCATTGATCCATGCTATAACAATTTCATATTTGATGTGTTTACTCATGATTTAACAAAGATTTTGTGACATCCGCACCTACTTATGATACATACCGGACAATCCGAGTTGTAGCAATACTAACTCGAAACTCCAAATGTGGATTCTAGTGGAGGGTGTGGCACAAAATCTCGAGACCGATGAGGAAACACGTGCTTATTTTGAAACATTAATCAATAACTGTGGCATTGAAATCGAGAAAGTTAAAAAGGTCAATCGCGATGTTAAGGCCGCGAATGCTAAATTGACCGTTGAGCTTGAGAGTTACAAGGAGAATGCAAAAGCCTTTGAATTTCACAAAAACAAAGATTCAGAATTAGAAATTGGTTATCGAGATTCCGTTTTAAGAGAACAACAATTGCAAATCAAGTATAACACACTTGACGTGAATTTGAACTTGAAAATAAAATCTTTGAACAAGGAAATTTCTGATCTAAATGACCAACCTTCTAAACAAAAAGCATTGTTTTCTGATCTTGAAAAAGAGAAGAAACAGTTGATTGCTGATTTTTCAACACGAGAAGATTCTCTTCTTGATGAAATTCTTGATAAGAATGAAAAGATAAAAAATTAGGAAAATTTTCTTGTTACAACGGGTCATTCAGCCAAATCAACCAATATGCTGATTAATCAAACAAATCCGTATTTTCATACAACTCAAAAAATGGCTCTTGGTAACACACCTCCTTGTTTCCTCAAGAAAGCTCAGAAAGAACGGAATGTGTTGAACAATGGAACCTTTGCATGAACCCATAATTGTTCATGATTCTCTTGAAACGTTAGAACTATCTGATGAGAGTAGATCAAAAATGAAACAAAAGAATTCAGAAATAAAACCCATTGATTATAACAAATGGAACAAAATTAATGGAATTACTTTTGTGTCTCAAAAAGAAAAATCAAAGTTTTCCATAACAACCAGTGTTTCAAATAGTGTGTCAACACCAGTTTCAAAACCAGTTTCAAAACAAGTCTCAACTCCTACAGTTGTCTCAAAATCTCTTTCGAAAATTGAACAAATGTCTTCAAACAATCCTTTTAACACAAGTGATGCTAGAAGCATTTTAGATGACGTTAAAACTAGAATTGGGGATCTTCAAGAGACTGTTAAATCTAAAACCAATATTACAACTAATATTTGGTTTTCTAGTTTTGATGATGAAATGAAAAAGTTTTTTGAAACTCAAATTGCCCCTCAGCTGAATAACATCAACTCAAGGGTAATTCATTTTGAACAAGCATTTTTAAAAGAAATAGCTGACTTTGTCAAGGACCATAAATCCACGGTAACGCAAGCTAATGAAAGTGTTGAACACATCAAAGTTTTGTAAAATTTAAATGATCTCTCTTCAAGATGTTCGACTCATCGATATTATGTCCATTATTTTACAAACATATTACGTTGAAGATCATGAAAGACTCGACCGAGACCTCCAAATTGTTTCAAAACATGAAAAGCTCTTGAAAAACTTGAAAAGAAAATGTATCATATTTTAAACAACTTGATCAAAAAGCGAGGAATGCAAGTATGACAAACTGTCGTATGAGCGTGCCTACAATGACATGAAAGCGAAAAATGATCTTTTGAGGGCTCACCGAATGTCAAAAAGGAAAGGCGATGGATAATGAGATTACAAAACCATTGATCGAGGAGAAAGCAAATGTTCCCAAACCGGTTTTCAAACCAAAATGTCTGCATTTCTCGCCTCCTCCAAAAGTCAATGAGAAAATGATTTATCAAAACCATCACTCCACCGCCTTACGTAAACAAAATGTTGAAAAGGAAAAGCAGTTATCGAGAAACCAACAGTTTTAGCACCTGGCCTTTTTAAGATGAGTACCACTAATGCGTCTGCCTCCACATCTAAACCATATGGAACAAAATACATAAGTTTAAACAAGCACTCTCAACAGACTAGGATTGCCGAAACCACTTCTCTTGATAACAAAGTGAATCCTAATGCGTGTGCCTTACCTTCTAAAGGACTAGAAAGCACCTCTAGGAGCAGCAGACTAAAGCCTAAGAGCAATACAAGGAACAATAGAGTCTCGCATGCATCTAATAGTAGAAGCTTGAATAAAGAGAAGAAAGTAGAAGACCACCCTAGGAATTTACCGCTTTATAATAAGAAAGACATTTCATCTGAATGTAATGAACCTATGAAACTTGCTAAGTCTAATAAATGTGTTGAATCTCTTTGTTTAACTTGCAAGAAATATTTAATTAATGTTCAAGATGATTGTGTGTTGGATCGATATACTCTAACCAAACTAACTTAAATAGCTTGTTAAGGGTTTAATAACTTCGGATAAATCCTAAGTTATTAACAATGAAACACTGAGTAATCTCTATTAAGTACGCGGAATTTACTTAACAAAGCTAAGAAGAATATAACTTTAACTTTCAATGATTTTATTAATAACTCTAAATCTGCTTGTTATGCAGATTCTTAAACAACTCTAAAACTCTAATAATAATCATACTTTAGGATTCTAAAAACATATATCTCTAATGCCAATCTAGGGGTCCTTTTATAGGCTTAAGGATAACCCTAGTCGGTTTATAATTTGTATCCTTGTACGACAAGTAATCTAAACAAAGAATATTCTAGAATAAACAAAGCTTTCCAAATATAAATATAGCAGTTCTTTGACTTTTTACTTAGCAGTACTTTGACTTTAATCAGTACTTTGTCAATCTTCAGTACTTTAACATTCTTCAGCACTTTCATATCCCAACAATCCTCCCCTAACTTGAATTCTACTTGTTTGACTTCAAGTTCCTTTGTAAACTTATCTTTAACAGCTCCATCTTCAAGGAAAGATTGTGTCTTTGTCTTTGGATTGTATCTTTGTAGACTCTGTACTTATATCATCATTATCAAAGTATTCTTTAGAAATTATTCTTTACAGCATCATTCAGCAAGCTCCATCTTTTCAGCAACACAAGTCAATTTGTAAATTAATTAATTTTAAGTTTCAGTCTATTCTCATCACTTCCAGGTGTGTAAACTCCTGTGAGAGGTAAATCATTGAAAATTTAATGGATTTGAGTTCTCTTTACCAAAGCCATTAACTCTGGAGTAGCCAAATGTTTTGGTGTATAAGACAATGGTACATTGATAACCATATGATTTTTAGCAAATCATCGACTATCAATGATTTGATTTGTCTTTACCAAAAGTACCCTTTTGGACTAGTTAGTTCTTTCATCTATGGTGAACTAATTACCAAATAATGGTTTTCCACAGCCTTTACCACAAGCCATTTTCTTGTGGGCTAGCCAACTCTTCACATTACTGATATGGTGAGTTGATTACCATAAACTTATTAGCAAGTTGTCAACTATAAAACGGATTTGAGATATCTTTACTAGAGCCGTTTGCTCATGGATTAGCCAATCCTTTTGTAACCATGGTGGATTGATAACCTATTGGTGTTACCATCTCAAAAACCATTTATTTCATTTAACCTTTGTTTCAAAAACATTTATTACTTAACAAAAGTTTTAAAAAAAATCATTAATCGGTTTATTCTTTAAGCGATACTTTAATGAAAGTTCTGTTTGATCAGCAGTACTTTGAATAAAGTACTGATTTTTCAAAAAATAATTTATTCAATTAAAATTCATACCAGTTATTCATCGTCATCAGCCATAGTAGTCCATCTGATAAACAATTTGATGACCATAATAGCTATTTCATTATCTTCTTCAACTTCCATTCCATGCTCTAGCATTCTCCTCATGAGATCTGATGTAAGCGGATATCTTCTATCTGCTAGCATGTGAATCATAGTCCCATCTTCTAATTCTAGAACATGTACTCCAGATTCTTCAAAGAATCTCCAGCTGATAATCTCCCAATCTTCTTGGTTCTTCCAAATCTCAGCAGTGCTTTGTTCTTCAGTTTCCCAAATAGTTGTGAGATCCCCAAGCAAGACTAAACCAACTCCTTCTGTTATACCCCTTTATCACTTATACCTTATCACAACTCAAGACACAAACACGAATAACAAACAGTTATGCGTATAGAAAGATGAAGAGAAGACCTTGGTGACTTGAATATGAATTCGTATGTATATGTTTAGAGAGGTAGAGAGAAGAAAGATGATAACAATAAGATGATATATTGCTTCAAAGGAAAACACACACACACACACACACTCAAGCACACCCCTCAAATGACATACTTGAGGGGTATTTATAGTAAGAGAGGATGATGCCCTAAGGCTTGGCCATGGGCCTTGAGATGGACTTGGATTGGGCTTGGGTTTCACGAACTAGACAAGGCTAGCTTAACATAACTTATGCCCAATTAGCTTAGCCCAATCCACGAGCTCGTTGACTATTCTATCATGATATCTAACACACGTTACAAAGTTCCTAAATGTGAATGACCATCACTTCTAATAAAAATAATCAAGGCTAACAATCTCCCCCTAAGGGGTGGTCATTCAAAAGATGCTCCACTTGAATTAGTCTTTAATCTTTTTGAGCTTGAACTTTGTGAGTAGATATAGAATAGTCTTAATTCTTTGTTCCTTCATGCTTTATGATCAGTTAATGTGGTTGTCTGCCGTTGTCAACTTCGTTGGTTAGGTGTCTCCACGTCTTTCTCCACCATGCTCACACTTCTATTTGACTTTTGGTTACCAATGATGTAGTTCTCGAGTCTTTAAACTTTGAGATTCTTTGACATTGACGAAGAATCATCTTTGACTTTGAGTTGCCTTTGATTTTGATGAGAACTTTCATGTGTTGTTGGTATGAGCATGTGGCGAGTCTGCACGATCCATCCGCTCTGGAGCTTCCATAAGAAGGAAAACATAAAACAGGTTAGTAATAAGCGGATTCCGGCACTTACAAGTTTGAATTTCGAGGGTGTTATGAAAGATAGTGTGAAAACACGCCTCTAATTCTCACAGAGGCCGTTCTCGAACTGGAGTCCCACAAGTGAGATAACACGATATACCAAGTACATCTGATTCGGATGAGTCGCCGAGGTACATCAAGCATCACCCCACGATCGTAGACCGTTTGAGACACACTAAGCGTAATCCACGGAGAATTACCAAGTGACTGACCGTCGTGGTCGCTTGATGTTGACCGGCGGGAGTTTCCATTCAATCATCAAGATCACAAATGTGAAACCTCTCATAAATGTTCGCGATTGCAAAGATCTGTAGGACTCTATAATATATCACTTGTGCCCTTATTGATGAACAACAAGCGATGTCATGTCAAGTGTTCCTATGAGATCTTTTGATGAATCTCGTGGCTCTGGACTCGATTAGTGCATTTTGGTTTTCTGAGCGGAGACTAGGAGAGGGTCTCCTTCTTCAATACCAACGATCTCTAAGAGAAAGTCGATAGATTATGTAGGGTTCCAGTGAGAATGAAACAAATCCCTTTTGAGAGGAATTGAGTGGCTAGAAGGTTTAGTGCAGTGCGTCACGGGTCCATGACGCCTTTGTCTTCAATACCGGTGTCATCTAGTGACAACCAAGAGCATATGTATTGAACCCGGTTTCGCCCTAAGGTTGAATTATGGAGGGCTATTTCTTTTCACCCTTTCTCATTACATTTCTTTTAATTCTTCAACCCCTTCTTTCTCCTTTCTCACATTACTCCTTTTTTCAATCATTCCTAAGGACTTCTAGTTCTACACTATTGGTGATGTCCTTGGGTAGATCCCTCCGGCTCTGGCGGATCATAGGACGGATTTCCTATTCTTAGTCACCTTATAACTCCATGACTTTCCTATTGTTGCCATAAAACCATTTTTCTTGAAAATCTCTCAGAGTGTTTATGATAGAAAACATGTTTGAAACACTCCGTGAGTTTTATCTTTTCAGAAATACTCCCCCTTCACATGTGCTTATATGTTTTGACAGAAATCTGCACATAGAGGGTAGAGTTCGCACTTTTTGAATTGTTCGACTTTAAATGAACTAGACCGATTCGAGACATGTTTACATCACTAGAGAACTAGCTTGAAATTATTACCCGTCCTGGTCAAGTCATAGAAAGTTTCTCGAGATGGTACATGATTCCTCGTCAATTCATTGGTTACGGCTGATTCGAGCTCATTTGAGATTCAAACAACGATCATTAAATCTTTTTGATCACATTTTAATCACGTTTATCCCCCTCAAAAATAGCATATCGATGATGTTTTTGAAACAAAATGATTAAAAGATATGTTTTTCGAAAAACATTTGGAGAGAAACTGATTTAGCATGAATTTTGGAACAATTTTGGTTTTATACTCCCCTTAAGCTAAAGCATATTTTCATACGGAAAAATTTAGAATCAATTAAGGGTTTAGAGGAGTTATCTTGGTACCAAATTTGAGAGATTTTGAAAATCTTTTGAAAACTTTCGAATCAATGGTACGCAAGATGAAGATTTTAAAAATCTTTTGAAGATATTCGAGAAGAATAATCTTCATTTGTTTTAGGATAAGTGCTCGATATTTATGAAAATCGATTTTGCGTAGCACTTTCCTTTCTTTGAAGATTGGGTTACAAGCGGAAATACTTACAAACCATTATGTTTTTAGGAATAGTGCTTGAAAAATATTTAACACCATTGTTTTGGTTAAGCACTTTCCTTTCTTTGAAGTGCGGGTCCTGAACTGATGTGTCCAGAAGCCATTAATTTGAAGTTCGGGTTTCGTACTGAAGTATACGAAAGCCATTAATTATGAAGAAATTTTGAGAGACGACATGTTTTAGAAAAAAATAAAAGAACTCTCGCTCAAGCATCTGTACATGCCCGTATCATTGTTGAATGACATTTCTAGAGACGTACAGAATATCGATTATACAAGAGACATGTCGTGAGAAGAATATTTTTGATTTTTTGATTTTATTGTTTTTGTATTTTTTGAAAAAATTTCTATTTTTCTATTTTGCTTTTGTTGGTTTTATAAAAGAAATGGAAAATCAAAGATAGAAGATAGAGAGAATGATGAAGAAGAATTAATGAATTGGAACCCTCGATGAGTCGGGTTCGTAGATATTTGATTCACCGCAACCAAAGAAGAAGAGTTTTCACAAATAACAGTGTTAGAAGTACAAGATTCCTCACGGTGAGGGTGATCACTATCAACGGTTGTAGTGGTTTTTACTTCCTTAACTTGATGAGTTTCACTATTATCTGTGTTGGAGCAAGTATCAAAAATCTTTCCTGTTGGAATCCATCTAAGACCTATTGTGTTGAAGACTTTGCCCGTGGGAATCCACCTAAGGTAAGATCGAGGAGTTGTTTTCTTATCAGATGCAGCGGAAGACTCATTTTTGGAAAAACTACGTCCTGAAGAGATCCACCTATTAGGTTTCTTTTTGTTTGACATTTTATCAACGGGCTTGTTTCTATTTGGTGTCTTAGTGGATTGTGCCTTGGCACGAGGATTTTCTTTCTTGAGATATTGTAAGGCACATGCATCATGATTAGCTGAAAAGATACATTTTTTACATGTAGTATGTATAAATTCAATATTCTTGTTTAAAAGCAAAGACTTTAACTTTGTCACTACGGTCTTTTGGAAATTGATTCTTGTTCGAAAAGACTTAGAATTCCTAGTGTTGTTTTCTAAGGGCATAGCATTTTCTTTTTGCAACTACTCTTAGATGCAAGCCAATCCCTAGTCTTTTGTAGAGTGTTCCTAGGTAATGGTTTACTACTACTAGCGGTGCCTTGAAATCTTGTAGAATTCGTCACCCTAGATGTTGCACCTAAAATTCCATCTTTTCGAGTCTCATGCCTTTTTCTAGCTTCTTCTAGATAGTGATTGTTGACCATGTTGTTAGAACCGATGATTCTTTAATGGATTTTTGGTCACATTCCGTGTACTAGTCCTAGAAGTGCCATGTGTAATCACTTTTCTTTATCAAAATTGGTTTTCAAAAGCTTTGATAATTCTCTTTTAATAGGCAAAGTCGTGAGGACTGCTTTTGACAAATCATTTTCTCATTGACTTTTGGAGGAGGCGAGAAATAGACATTTTGGTTTGAAACCGGTTTGGGAACATTTGTTTTCTCCTCACCAATGGTTTTGCAAACTTAGTATCCTGACCTTTCCTTTTAGACTTTCCACCGAACTCTCAAAAGATCATTTTGCTCTTGCATGTCCTTGTAGGCACGCTCATACGACGTTTGTCATACTTGCATTCCTCTGCTTTTTCGATCAAGTCGTTTAAAATAGGACACGTTTACTTTTCAAGTTTCATAAGAGCTTTTTCATATTTTGAAACAATTTGGAGGTCTCATCCTCGAGTCTTTCATGATCTTCAATGTAATATGTTTGTAAAATAATTGACATGATATCGGTAGTCTTAACATCTTCAAGAGAGAATCATTTAAATTTTCCAAAACTTTGATGTGTTCAAAACTTTCATTAGCTTGCTTTACTGTGGATTTATGGTCCTTGACAAAGTCGTTGTTTCTTTCAAAATGCTTGTTCAACATGAATTACCCTTGCACCGATGGCATTCACCGAGGGCAATTTCGCTTCAAAAACTTTTTGTTCAATATCAAAACTAGAAGACCAGATGTTGGTTGTATTATGGGTTTTACATTTAACACTCCCTTGAAGATACCCAATTCTAGTTTTAACGTCATCTAAAATGCTTCTAGAATCACTTGTGTTAAAAGGATTGTTTGAAGACATTTGTTCGATTTTCGAAAGAGATTTTGAGACAACTACAGGAGTTGAGACTGGTTTTGAAACTGGTTTTGAAACTGGTGTTGACACTTTGTTTGAAACACTTGGTGTGGTGGAAAACGTTGATTGTTCTTTTTTATTAACAAAAGTAATCCCATTAATTTTGTTCCATTTGTTATAATCAATCGGTTTAAGATTTGGATTCTTTTGTTTCATTTTTGATCTACTCTCCTCAGCTAGTTCCAACGTTTCAAGAGAATCACGAACAATTATGGGTTCATGCAAAGGTTGTCCATTATTCAACACATTCTGAGATTTCTGAGCTTTCTTGAGAAACGAAGAAGGGTTGTTACCAAGAGCCATTTTATGTGTAGTATGAAAAATCGGATTTACTTGATTAGAAAGCATCTTGTTTGATTTAGCGGAATGACCCGTTGTAAGAAGCAAATTATCCAATTTCTTTATAGTTTCATTTTTATCCAGAATTTCATCAAGAAGAGAATCTTCTCGTTTTGAAAAATCAGCAATCAACTGTGTAAGATATTGGATTTCATAAACACATAACAAACAATAATATGGTCGAATTATTTAGAGGTTTTAGAGAGAAAGGGAGCCTTTCTAGAGAGAAAGTGAAAGAAAACATAGAAGGTTAGATTAAGATGAATGAAAGGTCCAACCTCTACCTTGGGAGGTAGAGGGTATTTATAGTTACAAACATAACGACCTCCTATCGGCCGTGGATCGTATACAGCTGGGTAAAGACCCGTCCTTCCTCCACGGTGTTGCTCTAAACTAAATAGCTAACTAAATAACTAGTAAATAACGTAATGTCTACGAGCTAAATTATGCTAGATTATATATGGGGTGACCGACACTTCACTATGGAATTTCTAATTCCTAACAATCTCCCTAAGGAGGTCACCCCATGTTTTACATTTTGAATCCTAGCATTCTATTTAATCTTCATTCTTGAGCTCGAGACTTAAATTCTTCAAATTCCGCATCATTTGTGCTTTAGCAATGATACTTCAAAGTCCGAGTGCTTAGTACTTTCGGTGGAGGCCTTTAATCGATCCACATCTTTGATGATCTTTGAGCTTTCATTGAGATCATCACCGCAGAAATCTCGGATCACCCTTTATTGTGTTGCCATCATGTGTTGTTGTGACTTTCGGACCTACATGCTCACACATTTTGAATCATGACATCTTTCCATCGAGTAGCGGAAGCTTTATCGACTCATGATATTTTGCAAGCAGTAGCGAAGCATAGTATAGAAATATCGAGCCGTGTTCGTAGATATGCACCATTCATGATTTCTTCAATTAAGTGTGGATGAAGTGAGCATGCGGCTTTGGATTGACTCCTCAATTCGATCACCGCAACCGTCCAAATGTACCGCAAACAACAGTTAGCAATAAAACACACGAAAGTGTCTTTGACCACTTCGTTGAATTGAGGTACACGCCCACGGTCCCCGTTGATCAAGACAAATCGCCTGTGATCGTAGGATTCCTAAGAATCTCCTTGACGGGGTTTCACAATTGTTCTAGTCGTTCTCAAACCGAACGTCTCAAAGAAGACAACACGGAGTGAGTGAACCAAATGAATTGAGATTCACCGATTGATGAAAATGATTTGAAAACAATCGTGTATTGCTTGAAGAAAGAGTATTGCAATACGACGAAGGTTTTATGAGAAAGATCAATTTTCAATCAAAATACTTTTGTATTAGAGAATGAGTACACATTCGACGTGCTAGCGAAAAGAAGAGATTCGCACATCGAATGGTTTTTCTAAAAGTATTTTTCAATCGAGATACTTTTGAATTTGAAAACATAAGTACACATTCGACGTGCTAGAGAAAAGAAGGTTTGCACATCGAATGGTTTTTCCAAATGTATTCGTCAATTCCAATCTCGGACCAAGGTTGATTCAAGAATGAATCTCCCATCGTTTCTATCCAGCTTGTCACAAGTTTGATCTTACGAGAAGATCTCACATGTCACCCACCAAGAGCTTGTTTGATGTTGGCTCTAGAAGGATTTCCATCTTCATCGTGAATACTTTTACATACCACTCGGATGTTCCGCAATACCACAAGGATAATGCGTGGGACTCTTAATATATACTTACTTTCCACATTGTGTGAAACAAGCAAGTCTTCAAGAATTTAGTGTCCTAACGAGATATTGTGGATGATCTCTTGGCTCTAGACTCAATAGTGCACATTTGGTTCCCGTGTTTCGGAGACTGGGAGAGGGTCTCCTACTTCAATATCAACCATCTCTAAGAGAAAGTCGATAGATTATGTAGGTTCCCGTGAGAATGAAACAAGCCCTTTTAAGAGGAACTTGAGTGGCTTGGGAAGTTTAGTGCGGTCGTCCACCGGGTCCATGACGTCTTGTCTTCAATACCGATGTTACCTTAGTAACCACCAGTAGCATATGTATTGAACCCGTTCGCCCTAAGGTTGAATTTATGGAGGGCTATTTCTTTTCACCCTTTTTCACATTCATTTCTTTTCATTCTTCAACCCTTCAATGCTTACCGAGACTTCATAACTAGAACCTTGTTGGGTTTATTCCAAGACTAGCTCTGTCTCGACCGCACTCTTCCCGTATCTCACTTTTCTCCTTTTTCAATATACCTAAGGACTCTACACTATCTAGTGGATTGTCCTCGGTAGATCCCTCCGACTCTGGCGGGATCGTGGGAACGAATACCTAACCTAACCATCCTTATAACACCATGCATAAAATAAATTGGTCGGTCTTTTGGTATTGTTCTTTCCTTCTTGAAACCAATTGAAAATCATTTGGAAAACAATCAAGGTACTTGTGATACGAGATCAAAGCATTTTGTACCTTAATAGTTTTGATCATTTAGAAAACCTTCCCTCAACATGCGTGTGATTTAGAAATTGTTTGGCACATGGAGGCAAGAGGACTTTGAAATATTTTCTTTGATCACAATTTTCATACGAAAAAGCCATTTGATTTTCTTGGTAAAATTCTCCCCCTCAATATGTGCATAGGATATTTTAAAACATTTTATCACATAGAGGCAAGAGTTCTTTTGAAGCACATCCACAATCACAAAATCCATTAAGAAAACCATTTGAAAACACAATCAAGGTACTTTATAATCTCTTTAAAAAACTTTTGTACTCGATGGTTTTGCTCCCTCAATATGTGCTTCGAGATTCGAAAGCTTTTAGCACATATGAGAGCAAACTGCACAACCGAATCAAAACGATCAACTTTTATCAAATTTCATTATTAAATCACAAATTCTCCCCGATCAAAATATCAAATCCTTTGAGATTTTGGATCCCAAGTGATTTAATTAGGTTTAGAAAACATGGGAGAAGATGTGGCCTTGTTTAAATACTCATCCGGTTTTGGATAAATCCTCCTCCTCAACATGTGCATTGTGTATTTGAAATCGTTTGGCACATGGAGGCGGGAGTGCCTTTGAAGGACTAAAACCAATTCCATTAAAACATATTTGAGATTTAAAACACGATCTCTACCCCGATCGAAATATCAAACCATTTGAGATTTGTGATCCCAACGATTTAAATCATTTAGAAAAATTTGGGAAAGACGTGGCAAGATTCAATTTTGAAAGATGATGATACGGACCATTTTAAGACATTAAAGATTGTTAGTGTCGGTATGATAGTTTTAAGAGATCTTTTAAGTAAAACAAAACAATTTCACAATCAAACAAGAACAGAAAAAATTTCATTTTGAAAGACCTTGATTCTAAAGAAAAAATCATACCATGACATAACATTAAATCTTTAGATCACCACTTTTTGTTGTACAAAACGGACTTGATAGATGAAATATCGTTTTGAAAATATTTAATTTAAAATCACTCTTCCCCTCAATTGATGACCGAAGTCGATAATTGAGTGACTTAGATTTTGATAAAAATGAAGTCCGGTGATTTTCAAAATTTAGTCCAATTTATTTTCAAAAACAATATTTTCCATTTTCAAAACAATTTTATTCAAATTTATCAAAATTGTTTAAAATGGTATCTGCACAAAGATAAGTTAGGTGGTTGAGAAGCTTCCGTTGTTCTTTGTAGGGCTTGGAAGAAAACCGTCTGCATATGCAATGAGACTTCTTCTTACGTTGAATTTTGAATGCCAACCGAGGTCCAATTTAAGCTCCGTTTCTTCAATCACTTAGAAGAAAACCATCTGCTGATGCAGTAAGACCTCTTACGTTGCATTTCATGCCAACTCTCCATTGAAGTCCAGTTAAGCTCCGTTTCTTCATTTGTCAACCCAAGATATAGTTACCCTTTCCTTGCGGCATCCAATCATGTTCATTTGTGGGATCCGGATCGGGAACATTCTTATATACCAATATACCTGCATATGTTAGTGAACACACATACAAATATATGGTGGTCGACATCACCCAAACAGCAATCGACTAATAAAAGTCAATCCAACATATCAATTATATCATAAAGGTATGGGAATAATGTGTTTATCAAACTCTAATCATCTAATCCTAACAATCTTATCCTAGGCACCTAGTCCTTCAACATAGGTTAACATCATTTTAATTTAAGCATTTAGGATAACTAAGAAAGCCCGTTAGATGATATAGATTTGAAAACATTATCCCCTCAATCAATGACTCATTTTTGTGAAAAGTTTTAAAAGCGCGAAGTCATTGATTGAGTTTGCAAATTTAATAAAACTCGATATTGATTGTTGTTAAAGCAACTCATTTACCACCATTTTGAAAACACCAAATATTTTTCTCAAGAATTTTAGACGGAAAAACATTTGTGTAGGAACAATGATCCTTCGACATACTTTCCTTGTTATGTTTTTAGGATAAGTGCACGAAATATTTTGAAAATTGTTTAGCGACACTTTCCTTCCTTTAAGAACGGGTTGCTATCGTAAATAATAGCAAGCCATAGTTTTAAGCACGAGTTGCGATCAAATAAGCGCAAGCCATATTTTGAGACATGTTTAGAAAGAAATATTTACACCTCTCGCTCGAACTTCATCTAAAGTCCCGTGCCATTATTGAATGACATTTCTAAGACCGTAGATGTTATCGATACGTAAGACATGTCTTGGAAAACATATTTTTGGTATTTTTGAATTTTTTTTTTTATGGGATTTTTGAAGGTTTTATATTTTCTATTTTCTTTTGTTGGTTTTATATTGTTGTATTTTGTATTTTTTTCGAATAAATATTTACAAGAGGTAAATTAGTTTAAGAGAATGATGAAATGAGTACCGAGATAAAGATATCGCTCAAAGACGATGTAGAAAAGAGGAATCAACATCTCTTAAACTTTCGCCACCAAAGCATTCGAGGCTTCTAAGAAAATCGAACATGAGCCTTCTCAATTTGAATCTTTGGTAGCTTCCCCAAACCGACAAACATCGAATAAAGACCATTTCCTAAGAAGTAGAGTTGACTACAAAGCGGTCTCATTGATTGAAGCTCAAGACTCGAGGAACACGAGAACACCGGTAACAAGTTGAAACATTGATCGTCTCAATGGTTATCAAACCGGATTAACGACACGACCGATCACATGAACTGTTGTGCATCCCCGATGTACACCTTACTCTTCGAGATTGACCATTGTCAATTTAGGGAACAATATATCAACATCTTCATTTTACCAAGAGCATTCCGGTTATCTAACACATAACCAATCAACACATAATGTACACATGTACCCAACACGAGTAGAGACGATGACATCCATGTAACATGTTGAGTCACTAATCATCTCGTGAATTAGCTCGATCAAGTGAACATGTTGTGCATCCTTGAGGTACACATATCTCTCCATTGATGGTTGCGATCTCATCAAAATCATCATTACCTTGTGTACATGAGTCAATAACCGAAAGCACTTTATCATAAACCGTATATAAGATGTCGATAGCGTGATCATCTCACGTTCCAAATATTCTTCTCACATTTCTTCCAACCGAATCAAGTAACATATACCAAAGGTCTCCGAGACCACTTCCGCAAATAGTTGGAATAATACATCCTTCCCCAAATAGTTGGAATAATATATCCTTCCCCAAATGATTTTGATACCTCGTAATCAAGCAAATACTCTTGAAATAGAGAAGAACAAACAATTAGTTCTACGTAATCCGTGAGAATCAACTGCTACAAAAACTCTCTCGACTATCTTTATCAACCCATATGTAGACAATTTGAAGTGACCATTGTTGAAGAAAACCCGATATACCAAACTTGAAACCAAGTCGAATTCCCGCATTTGTGTCTTAAGCTTGCACTTAAAGATGGAAGAACGGTGTCGAGAATCTATGCTTCAAGCAAATCTCTAAGTACTCACACTCAAACAAAGTATGAGACATTAACACCTCTTGATATTATCCACATCGTCATGCATGTGACACTAAGTAAAACAACGTAACTCCTAATAGTGATAGTTAACTGTGTCTTCAACCATCCACTCCGATTGCCGGTAACTAGATAAATCAAGCCTTCAACTCAAATTCTTAAGCCCGAGCAAGTTATCAAATAAGAACACGCCTTTGTGAAGGACAACTTCAATCTCAAATAAGTGATAAATGATTAACTCTGAAGTAATCAACTTGTGTCAAATGTCCAACACGTGAATAAACATACAATCGGATGTACATTGTCCCACTGAATGAACCGGAACAAATGATTCCTCAACATCAATGCATTCTTCCTTAAAAGTAAACATGTAGAGACCGATCCGAAGATTCACCAATAATGTCTTCGAGCGGATGAGGAAGTCATTTTCTTTAAGTTCATGTGGTTGATTTATAGCGTGCACATTGAGAGAAACAATAATCCGTGAATATTTGGCAAAGGAATACCAAAGAGCGGATCACTATTCATGAGTGCAACGCAATATTATGATAGTCATTATTAACGCCTTGAGGAATAATCGGAGATTTGGGCTTTTGAGAATTCCAAGAAGTACTTCTTAGATGGTGAACCAGTTGAGTCAATAGAAACCGGAGCATGAGCTTGAAGTGGATGATCAACATTCGCTTGAGGTTGAAAGTACTCATATCTTTGAAAAACAATGAATCCCAAACATTGATTCCCAATAATCCTTAGTAAGTGAAGCATTAGGCGTCGGAGGAGAGTCATCAAAATCAAAACAATGAATCCAGTTATCCTTAGTATATTCACTCTTCATCAAAAAGAATATACACTCATCATCATCAAAACTAAGTCGTATAACCATTATTCAAACATCCATCATCATGTAGTATATTCACTCTTCTCCCCCTCAAAAATTGCATCCGAAGTTGCCATTTTTGATTTAACAAGTGAATAAGAGTATACACCAATGAACATAGATCCGCTTGATGATTGAATGAGTGTGGAAAAACATGAAGCTTGTTGATGAAGAATGTAGATGAGTATGGCCATTCATGAGAGAATTTCTCTTTAGCTGAAGATAAAGCGCACAGAAGAGCGTACACTTTTCTTTTCTTTGAAGAACGGGGCCTGAAGTGTTATCTGCAGACACCATAATGATGAAGTACGAGGCCTGAACTGATTTGAACAGACGTCATAGCCGGTTGAATATCAATGTTGAGAAACTTGAACCCGTGAGTTATGAGATATCAATCCATTTGTGATCCATACTTTAAGCCAGTCCATGTATTGAAGGATCGAAGTATCTGCAACTGAGTAAGGAGTACCGCACTAACATTACAAGCTTGATTGCATATATATGGGTTAGTGACATTAGTATCCAAACTCTTTGGGGTTTCACGGTCAACCTTGATTTTTCATCGTAAACATCTTTCCGGTAGGAATCCACCTAAGTCTAGCATCCTTAAACATTCTACCGATGGTATCCACTTATGGCAAGGTTTAGGATTGTAAGGCTTCTTATACATAGTGGAAGACTTATCCTTGTTCCTAGTTTCCAAAGATTTAGCAGTTGGTATCCATCTAGGCGAAGCTTTTGGTTTGTATTGTTTCACAACATGTTGAACCTTAGTCGCGTTAGTGGTCTTAGTGGATAGTACCTTGGCATGTGAATTAGGAAACTGTTTCTTATGTGGAAAAGATCTGAATTTCTAGTTTTGTTTTCACATGCTTAGCATTCTTATGCAAATAACTACTCTTAGATGCACGCCAATCCCTAGTCTTTAGATGAGTGTTCCTAGGTAGTGGTTTACAACTACTAGTAGTGCCTTGAAATTTTGAAGAATTCCTCACCCTAGGTCTTGCACCTAAAATTCCATCTTTTGAATCGATTTTTCCTAGCTTTTCTAGATAATAGTTCTTCCACAAGTCATTCATATCATATGAATTCGGGTTTTAATGCTTGGTTTTGATATGCTTTTGAACTAATCCTAGGCTTGGGAGTAAAAGTAGTGCATGTTGAGGATTAGAGGAACTAGAGGCATGACTCTTAGGTTTTGGTTTTGACAAAACTTTTCCTCATCAACTTGGGAGGCAAACCGTGTTTTGAAGATTTTGGTCTTTCGGATATAAACGCGAGAGTCGCCTAACAATGCATCGGTTTCTAATGGGATTGGTTTCCCAAGGTTGATGGTTTTGTAAACTTAGTGTTCACACTTTTCCTACGTTGTTTTTCCTAAGCTCATTCTTTAAGGCTACAATAGCGAAACTCTTATCCTCAAGTTGAGCTTTGAGTTCATCAATTTTTCTATCAAAGAGTTTGTTTGTTCCATTGACTTAGTTCTAGCTTCTTTGATGACTCACTAAGTTCTACGTGATGCTTTCTCAAAGACTCATTTTCCTTTAGTAATTTAGCCACATAAATTGTGAGTTCATTATTTCTTGTTATAATAGCATCAATGTCTTGTGTATTCATGACTAAATTACTTTTCTCATTCAAGATGTAAATATGTTTCTTCGATTGTAAATGGTTGACTCTTTGTCTTGAAGTCGAGCTTTCAAAGTGTTAATTTCAAAAGTTCACGAATTCGTGAAGTTCGGTTTTTACATGGTTTGTTAAGTTGAAAACTTTCTTCTTTACTCGAATCGCGATTTCAAGTGACATGCAATATTTTTCAAGATTTGAGAATTTGTTTGAAAGTTCATCAAAAGCCTTCTTATCAACCAAATCTTTTGTTTTGAAACACTTAATCTCGGACTCACCTCGATGTAACATTTATGAAAGACATGTTCAACATTATGATCGGTTTGTTTAAGTGCTTTAGCAGATGCACTATGTTGAACAATGAAAGGGTACCTCATTACATGACACATGCTCAATTTCGGTCTATTATCCGCATCCACAACATGTGTAACGAGAGTCACCGGACATTGGATGTGTCAAGCTTATCAATATATGAGCTCAGATTCGGCCAACCGATCCATCATCCGGTGTTTTACCCGACTCATCATTATATGTTGACTCGACATTCGCATTCAACAACACCCGATTCTTTAATGATACATTACCCAACTTATCACAACTATTTCTCAACCGCACGACACTCATTCACGTTTTCATCTTTTGTGTAACTTCCTCAATGTACTTCTCCACATTATCCATGAGTTGTATGAATGTCTCAATGAACACGCTAATTTCCATTCCAGTGTGTTTCTTGAAAGACACTTGATCATTTCATCATCAAAATCGAGGAATATTCCCCGGATAAATGGTGAAATTGATCAAGATTACTTGAAGAGTGCATTAGATTCATCGGTTGAGAACTTCTCTTTAGTAATTTGAAACCTCGGTTGTTCTAAGTTTAGTAGCACAGTTCTTGTCAAGATGGGAAAATCGACGAAGGAGAAATCGCTTGTTCGATCCATAGTTGTAGATAAAAGTAGTTTGAGGTCTTGATAAAGTAGTTGAAAGGGCTCAATGTTACATTCCTTTAGCATGGCATTTTGTAGCATTGATCGGTGCATTTCGATCTTTTCAAAGTCCGAACACGGAGATATCACATCCTCATTGATTGATTCAATCATCTTTAATCGTTCAATGTAGCATCCATTATCATTATTATCCACAACATCATACAATTTAAGCACTTCAAATCACCGGGTCGAGAGAGTAAGACATGATGTGGTAGAATGCACGGATTTTACAAGTCTATGATTTAAACCGAGAAATAGAATCTTCATGGATTTTACTAAAATCAAGACTAAACCGTTAAGCAATGACCAATGGAATGTGTTAAGACGATGATGGATCGACACAATGATAGACAATTGTGTGTTAGGTCTTATGATTGTTTGTGGGATAAGCGAGATGTTGTTTGGTTGTGATTCGGATTGGTTTATGCCCGCTTTTCCCGAGAAATTTAGGTCTAAAAGCTTAAAACCTCAATAACTTTTGTTCGGAGCGGATTTAGACCTCGAAGATTGACCGAATAAACTTTAGTTAGTTTATTGGTGTGCCATTCTCCTCGCTCTCACGGTCGCTTTGATGGGTAGAAACGAAAACGGAGTTACGGTTCAAAAGTTATGGCCGTTTGAAGTTTTGACGGAAAAAATCAACCAAGTCGCTACGAATTCTTGAACCAAGTCGCTAACAACTAATTCGCTACACCACTAAGTCGCTAGAGTCCCAAGTCGCTAGACAAATGCAAGTCGCTAAGTAGTAACTCGCTAAGCTTCAAGTCGCTAGCAAAATTTTGGCAAGAATTGCTACTCAAGTCGCTAAAGATACAAGTCGATAAAGAGCAACTCGCTACGGACCAAGTCGCTACCCGTACCCGTAGTGGAGAGTCCACTACTTGTCTCAGAACTCGCTAGATCTAAGTCGCTAGGTTTAAAGCGTCAGAACTCGCTACAAATTTGTAAAGCAAGTCGCTACGAAGAAAGTAGTCCGTGAGCTAAGTCGCTAGCAAGAAAAACCATATAAACATCACTTTTCAATCCAAAACAACCCAACCAAGATGATTTAAGCTTAGCAACTGAAAACCTACACACTTGTGATGATTCTAAACATAAAAGTACTAACAAAATCCAAACTTTAACCCGAGAAATCAACCAAATGATGCAAAACCACTAAACTTTTCAAACTCAAAACCACCTAAAACCACTAGAAATCCAAAGATGTGCAAGATATGATCTAACCATGGCTCTTGATACCAATTGTAAGATATTGGATTTCATAAACACATAACAAACAATAATATGGTCGAATTATTTAGAGGTTTTAGAGAGAAAGTGGGAGCCTTTCTAGAGAGAAAGTGAAAGAAAACATAGAAGGTTAGATTAAGATGAATGAAAGGTCCAACCTCTACCTTGGGAGGTAGAGGGTATTTATAGTTACAAACATAACGACCTCCTATCGGCCGTGGATCGGGTATACAGTGGGTAAAGACCCGTCCTTCCTCCACGGTGTTGCTCTAAACTAAATAGCTAACTAAATAACTAGTAAATAACGTAATGTCTACGAGCTAAATTATGCTAGATTATATATGGGGTGACCGACACTTCACTATGGAATTTCTAATTCCTAACAAACTGTTTCTTCTCTTTTTCAAGATCAGAAAATAGTGCTTTTTGTTTAGAAAGTTGGTCTTTTAGATCAGAAATTTCCTTGTTTAAAGATTTGATTTTCAAGTTCAGATTCACATCAAGTGTGTCATACTTGAGTTGCAATTGTTGTTCTCTTAAAACAGAATCTCGATAACCAATTTCTAATTCTGATATTTTGTTTGTATGAAATTCATAGGCTCTGGCGTTCTCTTTGTAACTCTCAAGCTCAGTGGTCAATTTCTGATTCGCGGCCTTAACCTCGCGATTGACCTTACTAACTTTCTCAATTTCAATACCACAAGTATTAAGTAATGATTCAAAATAAGCACGGGTTTCCTCATCATCGCAGATTTTGTGCCACACAACCTCCATTAGATTCACATCCGAGTTTCGAGTTCGTATTGCTACAACTCGGATTGTCCGTATGTATCATAAGTAGGTGTTGATGTCACGAACGTCGTTCATCATGAGTAAACCGATTAGCAACATTACTATAATTTGGTACCTCATTGAGTGGATCGTGTCGTAGATGAGGTGTATCAAAAGAACCACTTGATGTTGTGTCCTGTTGATTAACTATATGTTGGAGGTTGCATAATCGTTTGCTTTATATGCCCGCCCGTGATACCGTAATTCAATTCCTCGGTGATCAACTCTATTCCCGATTCTTCTTTCTCGCTATCATCCGCATGTACCGAGCTTTTAGATGATATCCTTGGTTTGACACCGCATCGAATATCCCGAATCATGACTTTGAGGTTCTAAGTAGCATTCGAGCGTAAGTCATAAAGCGCTTATTCCATTTTGATATCCCATATTCGATGTCCCATATTACGATTCAAAATCACCCCTTGATGTCCAACATATTGCCTGCATATTGCATCGATTCCCAATAACATCAACCATGTGTCCTTCTTGACTCATATGCATAGATGGTTGAGTAAACTGCGATTAAACTCGAAAACCATGTATTGGCGAATCCAAGAATAGCATTTGTGAAAGCGCTTTGAGACGATCTTTGTCGATTGCCATTGATGAAGGTATGTGATGATAAAGTCGATGTAGGATCGATTCAACGATAAAGGAGTTGTGGTTGATGAAGATTAAGCTCGGTTGAGGTGATTCTGAAAGTCGTACTCGTGACCTTGGTCGTAAAAATTTTCTCCCAAAATTTAAAATTCACTATAAAAATCAATTCTAAGGTCGTAAGAAAATTTTGAGTTATGACAATTTTGACGCAAAATTTGACCGAAAAATTTGAATTTAGGCCCAAAATTTGAATTTTGACCAAAATTTTCACAGATTAAACCAAAATTTGAATCTCGTAAAAATTGAACGTTTAGTCTCCTCAAAATTTAAATTTTACTCAATTTTGGTTGGGAGGCCTGGTATAGCCATTTCTTCATCACTAAGGTTCCAAAATTTTGAATCCCCCAAAATTTTCACAGTTAAACCAATTTTTTTTTTTTTTTTTTTTTTTTTTTTTTTTTTTTGAAATGAAGAGCTTGGGCGTAGAAACACGAAGTTACGAGTAGACGAGGCTTAGGCGTAGGATCTGGTGCTTATGCGTAGGATCTTATGCGTAGGAAGCTTATGCGTAGAAACCTTATGCGTAGAAACCTTAAGCGTAGGAACCTTAGGTGTAGAAACCTTATGCGTAGAAACCTTATGCGTAGAAGGTATCTTACGCGTAACCTTAAGCTTATGCGTAGACAAAAATAAGACATGGTATTATTTAGATTGAAGAAAAGGAAGTTCACTTTGTAAAATAAGGTGTGTGTGGTTTCTTCTTCTTCTCTCTAGAAACACACACATCTTCCCTTTTCTTCAATCTAAATAATACCATGTCTTATTCATTCTTTGAGCTTCCCGACCCCCCGAACCACATGAATCACTAGTTTTATCGGTCCTACATGATATAAATGAAATAAATCCACCTTATCTATTATGTGCAATAGATCCCATAGCATGTTGAACACCCTAAAGCTTTCATCTTCTCTGTGAAACATCAGATAACTTCCATCCTTTGATTCTACAACTTCAAAAGTAGTTATTGGAGATTTGTTCTTCTTCATTTCAGCATCATCTTTAGAATACTCAAATTCTACTATTCTTAAGTAATTCCTTAGCTCATCATCAGTATCAGACCTTAACTCAACTTTCTTTGATGGTTGTGTGTCTTCAACTTTAGTTAAGCATTTTCTTTTTAAGCTTTCTTTTCTTTCATCTTCTTTCTGAGCATCATCATCTTTATCGTCTTTGATACTATCAACTTGTTTCTGATAAGCTTTTCTAACAGCTTCATACAATTCTTTCATCTCAACATACTTCAATTTATTCAATCCAATATATCCTTGACCTTGCATTCCTTTGTTTAGCAAGATTTGGTCTTCTTGGTAGAGCAGAAACAGGAATAGGTGACTTTAATGGTACAGCAACTTCAGCATTCAATTCTTCTTGCAATTTCTTAGCTGCTTCTTCATTCATAGTCTCTTCATTAACAACTTCAAAGATTTAATTCAAATTTTGTATCTTTCTAATTGTTTCCTCATTCATAGCAACTTGAGCAGCCCTTATCTTTGCTAAAGTCGGTTTCTTTTCTTCTTTGTCTCTACCAATTTACCTTTTCCTTTATCCTTAGGATCTATAGTAGGTTGAGAAGCTCTTGATTGTTCTTCTGTAACTCCTGGAATACTAACACCCCTTGGCTTTGATAAATCATGTAAGATTACAGCAATGGTTTCATCATCACTTGCAGTATGTATAGGTTTAGGTGTTTCAGCTTCCTTTTCTGGTATGACAGTTGAAGGACCAGCTTCCTCTTCAAAATCTAACAACCTTGGTGTAATTAACCCTTGTCTATAGGTTCCTTGAAAAGCAGTACTTTGATCATCGGTACTTTTAACTCTAGTGCTGTCTTCCTCAGTACTTTCATTATTAACCTTTTCTTCAGTACCTTGAGGTTGAACATCAGTACCTTGAAGTTCAGCTTCTTCATTCAAATTCCTCCCCAATTGGAATGAAGATTGCTTTTGAACCTTTCTGCCTTTGGTCATCTTCTTAAATTGCCTAACTGGCCTGCCTTTCTTTCTTTGAGTCTTGACCCATAGACGATGATGTTGAACCAATGGCCAGACAAACTTCTTGAGTCTTCTAAACTTAAGCTGCAACTTCTTAATCTATGTAGCCTGATCTTCAAAAGATTTCTTCAATCTTGTCAATTCTCTTGATAAAGCATAGTTGTTTATAATTGGATCCTCAGGCGCCATAGCTTCTTCTTGTTGAGAATCATGAATAAAGACTTGTGGAGATGGTGGAGGTGAAACTGCAACATCTTCTTGAACTTCAGTACTTTGCGAAGCAGTACCTTGTGAAGCAGTACCTTCTCTGTCATCACTAGCTTCAGCCTCATCTCTAATAGCTTGAACAACCTCCATCATAGAAGTGGTTAGTGGAGTGTGCCTTCCAGTGAATAGATCACTTTTACTAGCCATAAAAGTGAAAATCTTGGCTGGTTGCACCACAACAGGTAGTAGATCAGTAGGCTTTGGTACATCAGCAAGTTGCTTATTCAAGAACACTTAAATAAACCTTGGATACATAAACCATTTTGATCCATGTGAGATGTGGGAGAGCATTCCATCCAGGATTAGCCTTGAAAAGTTGAAAATTCGATTTGTAGCCAACCTCACTATAGCAGATGCTATGTTAGACCCAAATTGCTCCCATGATGTACTTTTAGCACTAATACAATGAAGCAAGACATGAACTAAATACTTCCAGTGGGGACAAAATAAGGGTATCTTGAATGTTTGTTTAGTTAAGGACCCTTCATAGACAATGTCCCTGAATGTATCCCAAATCAGTTGCTTATCAAAACGAACAGCCCCTTCTTCATCATCAAACAATAAGTCTTCACAAATTAAGGCTTCAGTAACCTTCACAGTTCTCCCAGCAACTTTAGCTTGAATATACGAATCATCATTCTCCATATGAACCCTAGCAGTTGCCCAAAATTGTTGAATCCAGGGCTCAATGATATCTGGTTCCACTAAAAGTGCATAACTAATCGGCGACCCAGTGAGAAAATCAATGATATCATGAAAGATCACATTAGCTTCAGTCTTTTCTAAATTCGCCACCATGTTGTGTTTTGAAACTATATTACGATTTGCCATTGATGATATGTGTACACAGAAAGTGATATGATGAATAATATGGGTGAAGGAGATAATTATGGAAAAGATTATTAGGTATCAATATGAGAGGGAAATTCGGAGAGTAGTTATTTATAGGTGAGATTTAAAAAATCACATCCCTTAATAACTAAGTTGCCGTTAGTAGTAGTTACCCCTCAATATTACCGTTGGAACAAGATTTTGATAAGACAAACAGTTCTTTCCACGTGCAAGATTACTCCAAAGCAAGATTTTCCGAGCAAGCTTTTTAAAAACAAAAGCAAGATGCTTTCCCATTCTCCTCTTTACAATAGCAAATACATCAAATAAACATGAATTTCCTCCTCAAGCAATGCATAGGACTATACTTACACGAAATAGTCTTCCCTCAAATGTAGCTTAGTAATTAATCATGCCAATGCTTACCACCAAGTGATTGAATGAAACATCAAAGCCTTTGGTGAGTAAATCACTACATTATCATCATGTGAACCTTGACAACATTAATGAGCATGTGCTCATAACAATCTCGATGAAGTGATGCCTAATCTGAATGTGCTTGGTCTTGGGTGATAAAGCGAGATTCTTCACAATGCAAATTGTACTCTCATTATCAATATTGATAGGAGTATTCTTGAAATTGAACCCATAGTCCAAGAGTTGATTCTGCATCCACAAAACTTTTCCACAACAACTTGCAGTAGCCACATATTCTGCTTCAGTAAACGATGTTGCTGCAATTGTCTGTTTCTTACATTGCCAAGAGACTAATCTTCTTCCAAGATATTGGCATCCTCTAGTGGTTGATCTTCTATCATAATTATCACCTGCATAATCACTATCTGAAAAAGCTTCCAAGTGAAAAGGTGAATCCTTTGGATACCACAACCCCAACTTAGGTTGTTGTTTCAAGTAACTAAAAATCCGTTTTACTGCATTCATATGAGAGACTTTTAGTGAGACTTGATATCTTGCACATAAACAAACAGCAAACATAATATCAGGCCTAGATGCAGTGAGGTACATAAGACATCCAATCATGGATCTGTACAACTTGACTTCAATAGGTTGTCCATCTTCATCCTTGCCCAATGAGTTGATAGATTTAATAGGTGTAGTAACTGGCTTCATATCATCAAAATTGAACTTCTTAAGTATGTCATATACATACTTGTCTTGACTTATGAAAATTCCTCCTTTGACCGCTTAACTTGAAGTCCCAAAAGAAAGTTAACTCACCCATTGAACTCATTTGAAATTATTCGCATCGCCTACTCAAACTCCTTAACCATGGACTGTTTGGTAGCTCCAAATATGATATCATCAACATATACTTGAACCAACATGATATCCTTCTTGTCTCTCTTGATAAACAAATTCTTGTCAATAGCTCCCCTCCTGTAACCATGTTGCAATAAGAAAGTAGAGAGCCTCTCATACCAAGCTCTAGGTGCTTGATGAAGGCCATAAAGAGCCTTAACCACCTTGTAGACTTTGTTTGGATGTGTAGGATCTTCAAAACCAGGAGGTTGTTTAACATACACCTCCTCTGTAATCTTGCCATATAAAAAGGCACTCTTGACATCCATTTGATAAACCTAAAATCCCATATAGGATGCAAAAGCAAGAAAGATTCTAATGGCTTCAATCCTTGCTACAGGAGCAAATACCTCATCATAATCTACTCCTTCTTCTTTTATGTAGCCTTGAGCTACTAAACTTGCCTTGTTCTTGATGACATTCCCTCTTTCATCTCTCTTGACTCTGAACACCCATCTTATACCAATAACCTTCTTTCCATCAAGTAGATCACATAGTACCCAAACTTCTTAAAGTTTAAATTGAAGAAGTTCTTCTTACATAGCTTCAACCCAACTCTCTTTAGATAATGCCTAAGCTATATTCTCGGGTTCTTCTTGAGAGATAAAGCAAGTGAATAGGCATGTTTGATGATCCTTGTGATTCAACATGTTCTGTTTATAGACAAAGCTAAGCAAAGCATTATGTGGTGTAGAAAATCCCTTAGCTTTGTTTCTTGTCATTACTCTAGAATTAAAAGGACCAATGATTTGATCAACAGGATGATTCTTATGAATTTTTAAGGTAGGAGTCTGTGGAACTTCATAATTATCACCCAAATTAGTGAAATCAGCATCTTCATTGGAATCTGAGAAAATACCTTCATTATCTAACTCATCATCGATATCTTCTAAGCCGGGCATGGTAGGATCATCCAAATCATCGTGCATCATCAATTGGTGCAAGAAGACTTTGATCGAAAATCTTGTCACCTAAAATCGTGATAGAACTCGCATTCTTGTTCTTTTCTTTGCTTCTTTATAGGCTCTTCTTTGATCATCATTATAAGAATGTACTACTACATCTTGAAAAAGCATCTGATTAAGTTCCTCTTGAATAGCTTGATCCTCAGTAGATAGTAAGGATTTTGGTTCATCAGTACTTTGCTTTGGATCAACAGGTATGGGTTCTTCATCAGGAACAACATTAGGTCTAATATGGACTCCATGAACAACATACTATAAATCTTCTCCATTGTGCACAGGTTGATTTTCTTCTCTAACAGGTACATAATTCATAGAAGGAGTCAAAACTTCAAGATCAAACATCCAATCAGGACCTTTACCCTTCTGATTTTCTTGATCTTCTAAAAATTCATCATGAAGACAATCTTGAACCTTCTTGGTGACTCTGTTGTACACTTTAAAGCCCTTGCTGTTAATGCAATAACCCAATAAGTATCCTTCTTCTGACTTGCCATCAAACTTTCCCAGATTATCAATTGTATTTAAAATAGTTAGAGGGCATCCAAAAGGCTTCAAAAAATGAATTTTGGGTTTGTTGCCCATCAAGAACTCATAAGGTGTCTTCATATGTGGTTTGGTGGTCGATACTGTTAAACACATAGCAAGCAAGATGCCTGACTCAAACCCGAATTGAATAGGTAATTGTGAATCTACAAGCATAGTTCGGCCGCTTCAATCAAAGTCCTATTCTTTCTCTCGCAACACCATTTTTTTTGTGGTTTTCTTGCAATGTTGAACTCCCTCTTGATCCCTTTGTTGGCACAAAATTCATCCATAAGCTTGTTCTTGAATTCGGTCCATTATCACATCTAATACCTCTAACCTTGAGTCTCAATTGGTTTCAAGTGCTATTATAAGATTATGAATAGCATCAAAAGTATCATCTTTAAATCCCAAGAAAAATACCCAACTGAATCTACTGCAATCATCTGTCACAACTAAGCAGTACTTTTTCTTGTTTAGACTTGCAACAGAGACAGGTCCAAACAAATCCATATGTAACAACTCCAATGGTTCTCTAATAGTCCTTTCCTCACGCTTTTTGCATGAAGCTTTGTGTTGTTTACCCTTCTTGCACGCCAAACATGAGTGATCATTCTTGTAAGTCTTTGAAGGTAAACCTCTAACTAAATTTGCTTTGACCAGTTTGTTGATATTCTTGAAATTTACATGGCCCAATCTTCTATGCCACTGATGTGCTTCTTCAGATGTTGCTTTTGCCACTAAACATGTGGCTCTCCCAAAAGAGTGAAGACTCTTCATATCCAGACTGTACACATCATTGGTTCTTGGTACTCTAAGTACTACTAAGTTATCATCAACAGGCTTGAATTCAGGGGAAAGGATGAGACATTCGTGTCGTTGAATAACACGAGAATGCTTTTATCACGATTTGAGAGACCGACAATAAGTTGAACTTGAGCTCCTTCACATATCTAACATTCTCAAAATATATACGCCCTGCTTTGATGGTTCCTTTTCCAGTGATTCGTCCTCCAATGGGATCATTCCCAAATGCAACTCTTCCTCCACACATAGATCTAAAATCTGGCAGAATCTCCTTGTCTCCTGTCATGCTTCTAGAGCAACCACTATCCACAATTAGATGATCTTTAAGCTCCTCTTTTGGGTTGCCCTACACAAAGATACAAAAGTTAGTGTCTTTTAGGAACCTAAGCCATTACTGACTTGTGTTCCCCTTGTGGAGTAACATACTCAAATTCCTTGAGTATGTAATCTTCACAGTTTTTATAGACAGAATCAAGCATTATCTTTTGGTTTAAAACTTGTGGTGGATGTTCAGCAAAACTTTCTTTTTCAACAAAAATCACTTTTTCTTTTTCCACAAAATCATCTTTATCAAAAATCTTTGTTTCACTAGTACTTGTTGAAAGTACTGTTTGTTCATCATTAGTACTTTCCTTCTTAACCCATTTAGTTTTAACTTCTGGTGTAGAGTCCCTTGATCTAGCTACTTTCTTGGAGTTGTAACGCCTTCTAGATTGATAGTAATTAGATTTCCTAGGGCTCCTATTCCAAGAGGTGTTAGGTGAATCTTGAGCAAAGACTATGAGAAAGCATCAGATTTTGCTTATGAAGACCTTGGAAAGTGTTTGAAGTCTTGGAGGTTTTGAAAAAGGTCTTCTCCGGTGAGGGTACCTATAGTCCGGTGAGAAGTTTCTATGGTTAACCCTATGTGAATGATTCCAAGTGGTCTAGACTCCTTGGTTTTGGTTGTGATTCTATTCTTGGGAACTTACTTAGGTACTCTGAATGTAAGTCACAGTCCTTAATCAAATGATCAGGACTAAAACAAACAAAACATAGTTTTTGATCTGTAATCCCAAAATTTCTTCTTATATGTATATTACCAAACCTATCATGTCTTCTAGGTGAATGATTAAAACTGTTTTGACCAAAATTATCCCAAAAAGGTTTAGCAATGTTGTGAAAAGGTTTTCTTAAAGGTACTGCTGATGGTGTAGCAGTACTTTGAGGTGAAGCAGTACTTTGAGGTGAAGGTACTGCTTGGCTTTTAGCATCATCTACCTTAGGTGTCTCAACTATTTCTTTTGGGGTTTCAGACCTAGATTGACCAATAAGCTTCTTTCTAAACTCTAGGTTGTCTACACCAAAACGAGAAACATCAGGCCTAAGAGGTTGATGACTACCAGTGGGATGAGGAACAACAAGAAAACCTTTGTCTTTCTTATATTCAGGAGGTGTTTCACTAATTAACTCATTACTAGATGTGTCTACATAATTAATGAGCTCATCATCACTAGTGGTTATATCCTCAAAATCACATTCATCCTGATCACTAGGTGAGTTTTCTATACTATTAAAGTCCATACCAAAACCTAGGCCAGTTTTAATGTAAGCTCTTCTCTGTTTTTCAACATAACTAACCTGAGAAAGACCAGATTCTTTCCAGGCATTGAACTTTGCTAACAATTCATCTCTCTCCTTAGTTAGTTTCTCAATTTCAGCAATCTTACAATTTAACTTCCATTCACTTAGTTTTAACTGATAATCCTGTTGTTCATACTTTTCTGCCCAAGCCATTTCATTATTTTCATGTGTTATTATTTTGGCTTCCATAGACTTTAAAGTAATTTGATAACCTGCTACCTCAGACCTAGCCTTTATATAGTTATCTCTTTCAGCCACATAACTATTCAGTACTTTTTGATAAAAGTCATGACAATTGGAACATACCTCAGAGATAGGGGTGAATTTGGTGAAGTAGCCATCATAGCAAGTAGAACAGGATCATCTTCACTTTCCATGCTCCAATCAAAGCTTCCTAGACAATCTCTGGATCCCAAAGCAGCATGTTCAGGTTCCTCATCAAAAGTCGTGCTCCAATCAAACTCTTCCACCGACTCCTCCACGGCTACCATACAAGAGGTTCTTGGTTCATCATCAAACTTAGCACTCGGTCAACCTCGATAAACTCTCTTGAGCAACCAAAGCTTTTGTTTCAGTAATAGGAATTTCTTTAAGCTCTAGCTTTGGTTTCTCAGTCATCCTGTTTGCTTGATATTTAGCAAACCTGCATTCCCTTGCAAAGTGTCCAGTAATTCCCTGTTTTGGTTTGAAGTCAATGCTTTTTCCTATCTTCTTCATATACTTCTTGATCCTTGCAGTGATCATAGCAACTTGCCACCTGATATCAATTTCTTCAAGAGCATCTTCTTCAATCTGTGAGAGATCTTCTTCATAAGTGACAGGTAAAGAAGCTTGATGTGCAAAGAAAGAGCATACGACTTCATCTGAGTGGATGGTATTAGTTGGTGGGGCTTGCTGAACAAAGGTGGGGGTAGAGTAAGCAACAGTACTTTGAGCACCAGTACTTTGAGTAGGAGAAGCAGTACTTTTAGCAGAAGTATTGCCTCTCTTTTCAGATGACAAAAAGGCTATACTATGTGACTTTGAACTTGTTTGGCCATTCATCTCATGCTCATACACCTTCAGACGATTGTAAAGATCATCAAAGTCCATAACATCCAAACCAGGTTGTCCTCTGATCATTGTAGCAATCACATGCCATGTCGATGGCAAACTCCTTAAGAACTTTAGATTAGCATCTTCAATGAAACCTCGCTTTGTATAACTCCAAGATCTTGAGAAGATTTTGGAATCATCATAAGTAGCATCAAGGCCTTCTCTTTCTCCAACAAATGAATGTTTCAAATTGTCGCTTCAAGCATTACATGCATTTTCTTGGAAGCATCATTACCTCTAAACCTTGTCTTGAGAGTAGCCCGAGTTGCTTTGCATCTTTAGCATCATGGAACTTGAGTAGATGACCATCCGGGATAGCGTATAACAAGATATTGAGAGCCTTCTCTTGATTCCTTATTGTAGTCCGGTAAGATGACCTTAGGTGCTTGGGTTGTCCAGAATATCAATAGGTTGGAACGACTTCATTACCATTGACAATTACATTCCATAGTGCGTGGTCCGAATTGCAATGTATTGTCTCATCTTCATGCTCCATAGGTCGTATTCTCCTTCTTGATGATAGGTATCCCGAGTGAGGTGATGGATGGTGGTGGAACGACTTGATCGACATCTTTAGGTTTTGTTGTTAACTAGGTTTTAGGGTTTCTTCTTAGTCGAGTTTCCACACAATCTCGATACCACTTGTTGGATCGATATACTCTAACCAAACTAACTTAAATAGTGTTAGGGTTTAATAACCCGGATAAATCATAAGTTATTAACAATGAAACACCGAGTAATCTCTATTAAGCACGCGAATTTACTTAACAAAGCTAAGAAGAATATAACTTTAACTTTCAATGATTTTATTAATAACTCTAAATCTGCTTGTTATGCAGATTCTTAAACAACTCTAAAACTCTAATAAAAATCATACTTTAGGATTCTAAAAACATATATCTCTAATGCCAATCTAGGGGTCCTTTTATAGGCATAAGGATAACCCTAGTCGGTTTATAATTTGTATCCTTGTACGACAAGTAATCTAAACAAAGAATATTCTAGAATAAACAAAGCTTTCCAAATATAAATATAGCGGTTCTTTGGCTTTGCAGTACTTTGACTTCGACAACAGTACGTTGACTTTTTACTTAGCAGTACTTTGACTTTAATCAGTACATTGTCAATCTTCAGTACTTTAACATTCTTCAGCACTTTCATATCCCAACATTGTGTTTCTAAGAATTTGAATGATAAGCCTGTTAAGAAGAAAGTTCCAAAAAGAACTTATGCTAAACGAATAGGAAGACTAGTTGCAAGACTTAGGCTTTACACTACTGATAGGGAGCATAATGTTTACTTTAAGGATGACATTTGGAAACCCACGGGTAGAATTTTCACACTCCAGAATGGTACAATGAGTGATAAACCAGAATACCCTGTAGAAAACTTCTTTGAATGTGATCAGGATTTTACCTCTAACCCAAAGGAACCAAATTCAAAACGGTTTCCAAAATCTTATTCTTCTATTATTGGCAGGTTATCGAAATATGTCTTTGGATCGTCGACTCGGGTTGCTCCAAGCACATGACCAGAATCGACATCACCGATCAATTTCGTCTGAAATTCATGGGGCTATGACGTTTGGAAATGATCATGTAGCACTATCATGGGTTATGGAGATCTACCTTTTGAAATTATTTGATCACTCGGGTTTACTATGTCGAAGGGTTGGGACACAATTTGTTTTCGATCAGGCGGTTCTATGATCCGATTTAGAGGTTGCTTTTAGGAAAATGCTTGCTTCGTTAGAAACTTGGATGGCACCGATCTCTTAGCGGGAATCGTGATACAAACTTGTATGCTATCGACATAAACCAAATGGCCTCTTCATCACCAATATGTCTTATGACACGAGCATCTGGAACAAAGTCCTGGTTGTGGCACAGACGATTATCCCATCTCAATTTCGACACCATCAACAAACTTGCCAAAGACAACATCGTCAACGGACTTCCTAAGTTCAAATACACCAAGGATCACTTATGTCCATCATGCGAACAAGGAAAAAGCAATAGAGCATCATACAAACCCAAATCTGTACCTAGTTCGGAAGCAAAGTTGCATATGTTGCACATGGACTTATGTGGCCCAATGAGAGTTGAAAGCATTAATGGGAAACAGTATATTCTTGTTATAGTCGATGATTATTCGAGATATACATGGGTTAGGTTTCTGAGATCAAAAAATGAAGCACCAGGCATCATCATCACCTTTTTGAAGCGTATTCAAGTACTTCTTCAAACTCCAGTAAGGGTTGTAAGAACAGACAACGGCACATAATTCACAAATCAGGAGTTAAGAACTTATTTTGAAGATGTTGGAATCACTCATCGACATCGCTTGTTAGAACTCCACATGCAGAATGGGGTAGTTGAAAGAAGAAATCGTACTCTTGTCGAAGGTGCTCGTACAATGCTAATTTATTCTAGTGCACCGTTATTTCTATGGGTCGATGTTGTTTGCACCGCTTGTTTCACTCGTAACCGATCCCTAATCCATCCAAGATTCAATAAAACCCCATATGAGCTAGTGAACAACGAGAAAACCTAATATCTCTTACTTTCACGTGTTTGGCGCTTTGTGTTATCCAACGAACGACGAGAAGATCTAGGAAAACCGAAAGCTAAAGGTGATATTGGAATTTTCATTGGATACTCGGAAAACTCGAGGGCATTGTGGTGTATAATGTAAGAACTAGGAAGATAATGGAGACGATGAATGTGAATTTTGATGAACTTTCACAAATGGCTTCTGAGAGACTCGCTCTAGAACCCGCACAAAACCCGCAGACTTTTGGACACATCAGTTCAGGACTCGTACCTCAAAGAGCTCAATCAACTTTGTTTGACAATCCTAAAGAACAAGAATGGGAGAATTTCTTCGAGTTAATGTTCGATGAATACTATGGTGGAACTTCGACAAATACATCAAACCATCATTCCGCTGCACCCGCTCAAAATCATCCACCACCACCAACAGAAGATGCATCTACAATGGTCGAAACCAATGCACCAACTCCATCAACATCATCTACATCTACTCCAGTTCTTGCACCCGTTCTACCAACAGTTGATGAGCAAAACCAAAACATATCATTTCAAGGAGAACCTTCACAAAACCGAAACGATGCAACGTTAGATGAAGACTTATTTGAAAACCCGTTTGCTACTGAATCTTCTTCAAGCTTACGAGAACCATCTACCTCGCATACGTTTAACCAACGGTATCCTTCTACTCTGAAGTGGACAAAAGACCATCCAATTGAACAAATTATTGGTGAACCTTCAAGGCCAATTCAGACGAGACACCAACTTGCCATCGATTGCAACTTATGCATTTACCTTTGCTCAATTAGCAATATAGAGCCAAAGAACATTCGCGAGGCAATGGCAGAACCCGCATGGATAGAAGCAATGCAGGAGGACCTTCTCCAATACCGTCTTCATGACTCTTGGGATATGGTTCCAAGACCAATTAACATTCGAGTCATTGATCTCAAATGGTTATGGAAGAACAAAAGGGATGAAGAAATGACTGTTATTCGCAACAAAGCTCATCTTGTGGCCAAAGGATACAGACAAGAAGAAGGGATAGATTTCGAGGAGTCATTCACGCCGGTAGCCAGACTTGAGGCAGTTAGGATATTCTTAGCCTATGCAGCTCACAAAAACATCACGGTTTATCATATGGACATTAAGACTGCGTTCTTGAATGGAACTCTGAAAGAAGATGTGTACGTGAGTCAACCAGAAGGCTTCATAGACATGGAACATCCAGACTACGTCTACAAACTCAAAAAGGCAATCTATGGTTTGAAACAAGCTCCGCGAGCGTGGTATGACGAATTGTCATCTTTCCTTATCCTAAATAATTTCACCAAAGGAACGGTCGATCCTACCTTGTTTATACAAAAATGCAAAAACGACATTTTGATTGTTCATATTTACGTTGACGACATCATTTTTGGGTCCACTAATCCGAATCTTTCAAAACATTTTGAAAATCTCATGAAAAGCAAATTTGAAATGTCCATGATGGGGGAACTAAAATTTTTTCTTGGTTTACAAATTCATCAATCCCCACGTGGAATCTTTATAAATCAAGCTAAATATACAACTGAGATTTTGAAAAATCATGGTATGGATAATTGTGACTGTTGGAACACCAATGGTAACATCACCAAAATTGGAGCCAATTTGTTTGGGAAACCTATTGATCCGAAGAAATATCGAGCATGATTGGTTCTCTCATGTACCCATCGCTAGTCGACCCGATATTCATTTTTTGTTTTCTTATTAGCACGGTTTCGTGCAAAGCCTCATCGAATCGCACCTCAAAGAGGTTAAAAGGATCTTCGGCACACAAGACATCCATTCATAAGGGTCTTTGGTATCGAAGGAATTCGGATTTGATCTAATTTCCTTTTCGGATGTGGACCACGCAGTGATCAAGTTATAGCAAAATTACATCCGAAGGAGCACAATTTTGGGTGAAAAGTTAGTCATTTGGTCTTCAAAGAAACAAGATTGCCTTGCACTTTCAACCGAAGCCGAGTATGTGTCTCTATCTGCGTGTTGTGCTCAAGTTCTATGGATGAGAACGAACTAACATATTATGGCTTTACTTTCGATAAAATACCTATGTATTGTGACGCCATAGCCATATCATGCAATCTGCTCATCACTCAAAGACTAAGCATATCGAGTCCGATATCACTTCATAAAAGAACATGTGGAAGAAGGTCTTGTTGAATTATTTTTCGTGAAGGCGATTACCAACTCACGATCTATTTACTAAAGCCCTTCCAAAAGAAAGGTTTGACGATTTAGTTTGACGAATTGAATGCTGAAGCCTAACCCCGAGGAGTTAGAATGTCTTCTCGAATCTTCTTGAAAATGATTTTCCAAAAGCTTATTTGTAAATATTTTAAAAACAAAATACAAAATTTGAAAAACCAACAAAAGCAAAATATAAAAATATAAAATCTTTCAAAAATACAAAAACATTAGAAAATCAAAATCCAAAATATTCTTCTCACGACATGTCTCTCATATAATCGATATTCTGTACGTTTCTAGAAATGTCATTCAACAATGATACGGCCATGTACAGATGCTTGAGCGAGAGTTCTTTTTATGTTTTCTAAAACATGTCGTTTCTCAAAATTTCTTCAAATATGGCTTTCGTATACTTCAGTACGAAACCCGGACAAAAATGATGACTTTTGATTATTTCAAATCAAAACTCGTGTTTTTAAAGAAAAAATCAAGTGTACGCTTCAGTGCACTACATTTAAAATTAGTGAGAAATTATCATCATCTTGAGCACATTTTTCAAGATTGTTCAAAAAGATTTTCAAAATATTTTGTGCTCAAAATAACTCCCTCTAAAACCCTTTAATTGATTATGCTTTATTAAAGGGGGAGTATAAAACCAAAATGTTCCAAATTCATGCTTAAATCAAATCCGTTTGTCTCCCCAAAAGATTCTAAAATGATGTTTAATCGTTGATATCAAAATATCACGATATGCTATTTTGAGGGGAGAAGACGTGATTAAAATGTGATCAAAAAGTTTAATGATCGTTGTTTGAATCTCAAAATGAGCTCGACTCAGTCGGAACAAATGAATTGACGGGAATCAAAGTCAGTAAATGTACCATCTCGAGAAACTTGTGATAGATATGCACTTTCATGGGTCTAACCTCCTTTTCAAGGAGTGTTTACAACTTCAAGTTGGTTATTAGAGCTAGTTGTCATCTAAAAACTGACAATGGAACTCTTTAACTATGCAACGTAACCGTGTCTCGTGGGGAATTTTCTATCATGAGCCGATCAATTCAAAAAGTGCGAACTCTACCCTCTATGTGCAGATTTCTGTCAAAACTTATAAGCGCATGTGAAGGGGGAGTGTTTCTGAAAATATAAACCCTCAAAGTGTTCCAAACATGTTTTCAATCATAAACACTTTGAGAGATTTTCAAGAAAAATGGTTTTATGGCAACAATAGGACAGTCATGGAGTCATAAGGTGACTAAGTTTAGGAAATTCGTCCTATGATCCGCCAGAGCCGGAGGGATCTACCCAAGGACATCACAAATAGTTAGTATTAGAAGTCCTTAGGAATGATTGAAAAAAGGAGTAATGTGAGAAAGGAGAAAGAAGGGGTTGAAGAATTAAAAAGAAATGTAATGAAAGGGTGAAAAGAAATAGCCCTCCATAATCAACCTTAGGGCAGAAACCGGGTTCAATTCATCCGCTACTGGTTGTCACTTAGACGATGCGGTATTGAAGACAAAGACGTCATGGACCCAGTGACGCACTGCACTAAACCTTCTAGCCACTCAATTCCTCTTAAAAGGATTTGTTTCATTCTCACTGGGAACCCTACGTAAACTATCGGCTTTCTCTTAGAGATCGTTGGTATTGAAGAAGGAGACCCTCTCCCTAGTCTCCGCTCAGGAAAACCAAAATGCACTATTAAGTCTAGAGCCACGAGATTCATCAAAAGATCTCATAGGAACACTTGACATGACATCGCTTGTTGTTCATCAATAAGGACACAAGTGATATATTCTAGAGTCCTACGCAGATCTTAGCAATCGCCGAACGTTTATGAGAAGTTTCACATCCGTGATCTTCAATGATTGAATGGAAACTCCGCCGGGGTCAACATCAAGCGACCACGACAAGCAGTCACCGGTAACTCCTCATGGATTACGCTTAGTGTGTCTCAAACGGTCTGATCGTGGAGTGATGCTTGGTGTACTTCAATGACTCATCCGAATTGTAGATGTACTTTGGTATATCGCTTTATCTCACTTGTGGGACTCCAGTTCAGGAACGGCCTTTGTGAGAATTAGAGACGTGTATTCACACTATGTTGTTAACACACTCGAAGTTCAAACTTGTAAGCGCTGGATTACTTCTAACCCATGTTTTTATGTTTTCTTCTTATGGATGCTAGCGGGAGGAAGAGATCGTGCAGATTCTCCACATGCTCATACCAACAACACATGAAAGTTCTCATCAAAATCAAAGGCTACTCAAAGTTAAAAATGATTCTTCGTCATTATCAAAGAATCTACAAAGTTTAAAGACTAGAGAACTTCTCAAACATCAAAGTCAAAAAGAAGTGTGAGCATGGTGGAGAAAGACGTGGAGACACCTACATCAAAGAAGTTAACAAATGACTCTATACCACATTAACTTATCACAAAGCATGAAGGAACAAAGAATCAAGACTATTATATATCTACACGCAAAGTTCAAACTCAAGGAAAGTAAAGACCTAATCATGTGGAGCATCTTTTGAATGACCACCCTTAGGGGGAGATTGTTAGCCGTAACAATTTTTATTAGAAGTGATGGTCATTCACATTTAGGAACTTTGTAATGTGTGTTAGATATCGTACTAGAATAGTCAACGGGCTCGTGGATTGGGCTAAGCTAAATGGTTAATTGTTTAGTTAAGCTAGCCTTGTATAAGTTCATGTAACCCAATCCATGTCCAAGCCCATCTCACGACCCATGGCCAAGCCTTAGGGCATTATGTTACTTGTACTATAAATACCCCTCAAAGTCTCATTTGAGGGGTGTGCTTGAGTGTGTGTGTGTGTTTTCTTTCAAGTAATACAACTTTCTTGTTTTCATCTTTTATCTCTAACACATACACGAGTAACATATCTTCAAGTCACCATCTTTCTCATCTTTGTTTCTTTCTTATTTTATACGCATAACGTGGGTGTTTGTGTTCGTGTTCTACTCATTTGGTTAGCTTGGTAAGGTGATAAGGTTGATATATTTAAGGTCCTACAAAAAACAAGAATAAGAGGAAGCTATTCAAAGATTGATTGAAGAATGGAATTTGGAACAACCTTTTCTTCAAGCCTCTGAAATGATAAGGACAGAATACACTACTCTTAAATGGGCAGAATTAGATGTTGCTACAAGGTCCATGATTTTGGCTGAGAAGGCAAGAAAGATAAGACAGGAGAAAACTCAAGCTAAAAGGAAGAAACCTCCTACTAAGAGTGAAATGAGAAATCAAATGATGAAGGTTATCAGACACATGGACATGCATATTCGTGTTAATTTGAGAAATTGTTCATGTGAGCAGGTTGAAGAGATTTATAAGGGTTGTAAAAGAAGATGTGATGACTTTATCCCTATGAATTCTGAGAAAGAAGCTGAGTGGATACAAAATATACAAAAGAGAAAAGTTGTTGTTCAGGAGGGATCTAGTTCAAAGAAACAGAAAGTAGATGAAGAGATGGAGAAAGAAGAAAGACTGAATCAGTATCTTCTGGAGTGTGATCAACTAGAACCTATCAATCCTACTCTAGTAAGAGCTATACATCCTATTGAAGATTGGCAAATAATTACAGCTAATGATAGAGAAATGATTGAAATTACAAGAGTTGATGGATGGAAAAGCATATACTTCAATTTTGGATGTTTGTTGTTCAGTATGAATAAGTTTGATTTGGAACAACTGTGGAAGGTAATGGAGTTTAGGTATGGAAAGTTTGGGCCAACTGGAGTATTAGCAAAATTTGTGTGGACTTCTATCAAGAACTTGTGCCAGCCCAATCCAGATGATGAATTTTGAGAAGACTGTGAGGTGGTTGAGTGGATGATGTATCAACCTTGCAGAGTACATGTTGTACAGACTACAAAGGAGAAGTTCTTCATGTTTATAGATAAAGACTATCCACTGAGCAAGAATGTAGCCAGGAAAATGTTGGAAGCCAAACTTGCTCCACATGGGACAAAGCCTACTAATCGTATGATTGATCAATTATTCTTGAGGATTGAGAAAATTGCAGATCTACAGGGTTCTTTAGCAATAAAGGCCAAGCCTCAAGGAAGATTGAAAAGGAAGGCTGACAGATCAAAAGCTGTGGATTACACTTCTGAGTCAGAGACTGAAGAGAACATTGAAGTACACAAGAAAAGATTGCTGGTTCTTACAAAATTGTCTTCATTAAAGGAGCCAGAGGTTAGTTGTACATCACCTCTTACAGGTCATCATCAAATTATCTCATATACTTTTGAGTTTAATGAAAGTAGAGGATGTTGGAAATTTGAGAGTACCAATGGTGAGAGTTATGGTTTTGTTAAGTTTTCACAAATGCTTTACTACATGGAAAGAGATGATTTGATGACCATCTAGAAGTTATACAAGAACAGATTTCGAGATGTGGCACCAGATGATTATCATGATAGGATTGTGTATTATAAATTGAAGATCATATTTGAACCCACTCATGATGAACCCCAGAATAGAAAGGACTCTTCAATGGCAGTGTTACAAGTTGGTATTTATATCAGTCTTGTGGAGTTCATGTATTAACTGTTTCTGGAAATGTTATTCATATGTGTGTAGAAAGTGATTATCCTAAATTGAATAATCATCCAGAAGTTATTACTCAGATGTTATAGCCTTGTAGATTAAAGCTGCATAAACCCTTTGATTATCAAGCTTACAAGTTGCTGAGGAAGTTTGAGAAGTTGCTACATCCTGATAAGTGTTTGGATACATCCTCCAAGTGAAGACTGTATGGGCTTTAAAAGAAACTTGATGATTTTGGTTGTAAATATCAAGTTTAGGGGAGGATTGCTGGGTTTTAGGTTCCTATGAAAGGAATTATTCTAAGTATGGAACCACGGCCAGCTTAAAGGAAACCACGGCTAGAAGAAAGGAATCAACTGCTAGGTTAAACCAAGGCTAGTAGTCTCATGTAACCACTGCTAATGTAATATAAGCACTGCTATTTAGATATGTCGGTTTAATGTTTTGTATTAGATAAATATGGAAAAGATATTTATCTTATAGGTTACGTATTGTATATTGTAAAGGACTCCTTAGCCTATAAAAGGAGGTCCTAGGTTAGAGTTAGATATGCGTGTTTTTGATATATCTAAAGTCGATACACTTCAAGGTTGTAAAACCCTAATACTATTTAGAGTATTCATATTAATAATATTGAGGTGTTTAGTGATTATTACTGTTACTCTTCTTAAGGTTAAACATTAAATTCCGCGTAGTGTTTAACAGTTTGTTCAAGTTTAAGTCAACTTCTATATTAGATCGTTTGCTCAACTGGGATCAACAGAGACTTTAGTTCTACAACAAAAGATATTTCTGTTGTTGATCAAAAGAAATTAATAGCCAAAAATAATGAAGCTAAAATGATGCTTTATAATGCTTTACCTAGAAAAGAATATGAAAGAATTTTTATGTGTGAAACCGCTAAAGACATTTGGGAATCTTTGATTATTACACATCAAGGAAATTCACAAGTCAAGGATAACAAAATTGATCTTCTTTTTCAACAATATGAACAATTCGTTATCCCTGAAGATGAAACCATTGATTGTGGGTTTGCTCGCTTTAATACTATTATTACATCTCTTAAAGCACTTGATGAATCTTTTCGTAGTAAGAACTTTCTCAGGAAATTTCTTAGAGCACTCCATCCAAAGTGGAGGGCTAAAGTAACGGCTATTGAGGAATCAAAAGATCCCTCAAAAATGTCACTTGAGGAGCTAATCGGGAACCTCAAAGTGCACAAAATGGTGATGGAGAAAGATTCGGAAATCATCAAAAAGGAAAGAGAGAGAAAGTTAAATCCGTTGCTCTAAAGGCAAGAACGGAGTCAAGTGATGATGACTAATCTTGCTACGGTAGTGAAGATGAGGAGTATGCTATGGCCGTTAGAGATTTCAAAAAGTTCTTTAGAAGAAGAGGAAAGTTCGTAAGACAACCCCGAGAAGAAAAGAAGTCATTCCGAAAAGACCGAGATGACAAAAAGGGAAAAGGTGAAAGAAAGTGTTTTAGATGCGGTGATACAAGTCATCTAATAGGAGATTGTCCCAAGCCACCTAAAAGCAAAACTCAACGAGCTTTTGTAAGTGGTGCTTGGAGTGATAGTGAGGATGATGAAGAATCAAGCAAGGATGAGATCGCTCTAATGGCACATGAATCAAACGAGGTACATTCCGACTCATCTTATTCTTCTATTGATGATGACACTTCGCAAAAACAATATAATCAATTGTGTGAGCTTAGTTTAAAAATCATAACTAAAAATAAATTTTTAAAGACTAAAAAGGAATTTTTAGAAAATGAAGTTTATGTGTTAAAAGAAAAGGCAAAACTATTGGAAAAAGGGAAAGCAAATGACGATGATTGCAAATCATGTCTAGAGCTTAGTCTTGAAATAGAAAAACTAAAACTCACAAAAGAAGTTCTCATCGAACATAACTCTAAATTTAAAAGGTTTAACAAAAATATTGCTTGTGCCGATGAAATAGTTAGAATTCAAAAAACACCTGGAAACATGAATGGACTAGGATTTAATGAAGTATTAATTCCAAAGATTCAAACCAAAACGGCCGAAAAATACAAAAAAAAATGTCAAAAATGCTGCAGTACAGAACGGACCAGACGGACCCAAAAATAGGGTTCCGTCCGTTGTAAATTTTGGTGTCGTGGGGACTGCAGCAGGACATAATGTTTGCAATACGGACCGTAGTGAATTTGTCAAAGTAACAAAGAAAACCAAAGATAATGTTAAACTAAAACCTGATGTTACATTAGGAGTAGGACTTGCTAGAAATTAATTTAGATCTAAAACTATTCAACAACGGCCTAAAACACCTATTGCCAAACGCCCATTTCCCAAAAGCAACCACAACATACAACCCAAATATCAACATACCGGTTGGAATCAAAACTTCTCTACACCATATCAAACTCCAAATTACATGCCATGGAACCCTTACCCATCATTTCCATATATGAAGCAAGTAAATGGTATGTTTAAGCCAAACGGACCCATGAGATATTGGGGACCAAACGCTTGAGTTATTTGTGTCATAGGTATGCTTGAAAGTTGGATTAGAACCCGATGAATGGATAAAAGATAGTGGATGCTCACGACACATGACGGGCAACAAAAGCCTCTTTTCAACATACCAAGAGTATGACGGAGGTAATGTCACTTTTGGCAGCAATCTCAAAATCAAAATCATTGGCAAAGGTACGATCGCTCATAACTCCCTAACTATTGAAAATGTTTCTCATGTCGATAGGTTAAGATTTAATCTACTTAGTATTAGCCAATTATGTGATAAAAAGTATAAAGTACTATTTGAAGAAAATAGTAGCAAAATACTAAAAGATGATATCACCATAGCTAAAGGAGTTAGGAAAAATAACATATACGTCATGAAAATAGATAAAACATCTAATGACAAACTTTGTCTAACAACCTTAGATGATAACTCAACTCTTTGGCATAGACGCTTAGGTCACGCTAATATGAGGCTTATCCAAAACCTATCTTCAAAAGAGCTAGTTAGAAATTTACCAAAACTTAAATATGACCAACATTTTTGCGACGCTTGCAAAATTGGTAAACAAACTCATAGTAGCCATAAGGCTAAAAACATGGTGTCCACATTTAAGTGTCTAGAAATTTTGCATATGGACTTATTTGGTCCATTCGCTATAAGAAGCTATGGAGGCAACTTATACACTTTTGTTATAGTAGATGATTATTCAAGGTTTACTTGGAGATTATTTTTGAAAACTAAAAATGAAGCTTTTGATAAATTTGAAATTCTTAGCAAGAAAATTCAAAATCAACTAGGTGTTAACATTGTGTCGATCCGAACGGATCATGGTCGTGAATTTGACAATGAAACACAATTTGGAAACTTTTGTGATACAAATGGTATAACACATAACTTCTCGGCTCCTGAAACACCTTAATCTAATGGAGTTGTAGAACGTAAAATAGAACCATTCAAGAAATGAGTAGAACAATGCTTAATGAACAAAACATACCTCAAAAGTTTTGGTGTAACGCCGCTGACACTTCTACATACATTTTAAATAGAGTTTTAATACGTCCTTTCTTAAACAAAACACCATACAAATTATAAAAAGGCAAAAAGCCAACCTTAGGATATTTTAGAGTGTTTGGTTGTAAATGTTTCATCCTTAATACTAAAGACTATCTTACCAAGTTTGACCCAAAGTCTTATGAAGGTGTATTTCTTGGTTACTCATAAACTAGTAAAGCTTACATTGTCTTAAACAAAGAAACAATTGAGAGTCGAGGAATTGTTGAACATAACATTCGACGAAAGTCCACCTCCCTCTAAGACATCACCTTTGGTAGATGATGACTTAGTTGAAAGTCAACTTGTAGAAAGTCAAGAAATAATTGAAAATGACAAGGAAGATGAACCATTAAATAATGAAATTATAAACATCAAAGAATCCAAAAGTCATCCTTTAGAAAAGGTCATAGGACAACTAAATCAAAGAACGTTAAGATCACAAGCCCAAAATCAAAGCAATTACTTTTGCTTTGTATCAACCATTGAACCGAAAAACATAAATGAAGCAATAAAAGATGAATCTTGGATAATTGCTATGCAAGAAGAGCTAAATCAATTTGTTAGAAATGATGTTTGGAAGTTAGTTCCAAAACCTAAAGATCAAACTATAATTGGAACAAAATGGGTTTTTCGAAATAAAATGGACGAAAATGGTATAGTGTCTAGAAACAAAGCTAGGCTTGTCACACAAGGTTATAATCAACAAGAAGGAATTGATTACGATGAAACTTATGCACCTGTAGCTAGACTCGAGTCTATTAGAATCTTACTTGCATATGCATGTGCTTATGACTTTAAATTATTTCAAATGGATGTTAAGAGTGTATTTCTTAATGGGTTTATTAACGAAGAAGTATATGTTCCTCAACCTCCCGGTTTTACCGACTTTGAGAAACCACATCATGTCTTCAAACTCAAGAAGGCATTATACGGACTTAAGCAAGCACCAAAAGCTTGGTACGATCGACTTAAGACTTTTCTAGTTGAAAACAAATATACCATGGGATTAGTAGATATTACTCTTTTTACAAAGAAAAAGGAATCACACATTATCATATGTCAAATATACGTTGATGACATCATATTCGGATCAACTTGTCAAGAGCTATGTGATGATTTTTCGAGTTTGAGATGAGTATGATGGGCGAGTTAAACTTCTTTCTAGGACTTCAAATTAAACAACTAGAAGATGGCATATTCTTTAACCAATCTAAATACATCAAAGATAAGCTTAAGAAATTTGGTCTTGAAGACTCAAAACCAACTAAGACACCCATGTCTTCGGACACTAAACTCACCAAGGATGAGAAAGGTGAATCGGTAGATAACACTAAATATAGAGGAATGATCGGTAGCCTACTCTATCTCACGGCTAGTAGATCCAACATTATGTTTAGTGTTTGTCTATGTGCTCGCTTTCAAGAAAATCCCAAGGCATCAAACTTAGAAGCCTTAAAAAGGATATTTAGATACATTAAGGGAACGACATGTTTAGGATTATGGTATCCCAAAGGAACGGGTGTAGAAACTATAGTGTATGCCGACTCGGACCATGCCGGTGACTATGTCGATAGAAAAAGTACAAGTGGTATTTGTACTTTTGTTGGACATTGTCTCACCTCATGGTTTGCAAAGAAGCAAACGGCTCTAACTATCTCAACTACTGAAGCCGAATACGTCTCAGATGGAAAAGCATGTCAACAAGCTCTTTGGATGAAGCAAGCTCTCGTGGATTACGGAATTCATCTCAACGATATCTCTATACTTTGCGACAACAAAGGAGCTATTGATCTCATCAAAAATCCCGTCCAATATGCTCGTACGAAGCATATTGAAATCCGCCATCACTTTCTTCGTGACATTGTTTGAAAAGGAAACATCTCAATTGAGAAAGTATCCTCCGAAGACAACATTGCCGACATCCTAACTAAGCCTCTCAAACGAGAACCATTTAATCTTCTTAGACTTGGTTTAGGGCTAATGGAACCAAACATGTAGTTGAAACATAGTCTAAACCTTAGAACAAACAAAACAAAGCAAATTAGCTTAAGTCTGCTACTGTTCCTACGGCACCAAACGACAATAAGGACGGAACCAAATTTTTGGTGTCGTCTGGTTTGTGGTGACAACAGTAGCAAAACTACCACTTACAAAACATCTTCTTCCTCACAACCCACTTTACCAAAAAGTATCAACAACACACCTACCTCATTGTTGAGACTTTCTCACCCATTAATCACTGAAGATAACATCATTGTAAGTATCCTAACTACATTACTTCTCTTAATTCTGAGTCTAGGATTCTAATTTGTGCACAAAATCATTACATGGGGATTATGTATATTCTTGTACAAAACATGGATTCAATTGGGAAATTGCATAACTAGTCATTGAAATTGGGTACTACATTGTCACATTGCATAAACTAATCATGTTTCCCACTAATTAAAAGATAATTACTATAAGGCCTTATTCTAATTAAACAAAAACCCCATGTCAAAATTTTGAAAAGCTTCTCACTTGTAGGAAAACAATTTTTCATTGTTAATACAAATAAAAACGTAAATTTTCATCACTTGCATAATGCTCTTGAATACTAAAGGTAATACATAACTAATATGCATTCCCGGGTATATTCAAATGAAGCCACATTGAATTAGGAGCGTTTGGGTTATCTCATGCCTTTTGCCAAACACCCCTATTAAAAACCATTTTATGCATAAAATGAGTCGAGATAACCGCAACTCCAAATTGTTTTCATATAGGCACACACTAGAACCAAAATGCTAAGTTTGTTTTTAATTTTAACATGCAAATTCTTGCTCATAGGAACAACCATGGTAGCCACAAAATTCTATGATCACAAGGATACTCTTAGCTACATCCCTAAACACCACAAAACCAAGGGCCTCACCAAAGAACAAGTCAAAATCTTTAAAAGTATAAAGCAAAGGTACTTCCATGAGGGTAGGACCATTCATTCCTCCTTTGTCAATGGAACTAATCTCCGTCAAGAGCTTGGCACTATCAACTTTGATTGTCTCCTCGACATCGATGAACCCATTTGTCCTAGGTTTGTTTTAGAATTCTATGACAGTGTTGTCTCTTTCACTGATGAGGACGATCAAATGGCTCTTAGGTTTAGGATCAATCAAACTGACTACACCATCTCCCTAAACCAGTTTTCTCAAGTGCTAGGAATTCCTAACTGTGGTACATGTGTTTACTCTGATAAGTGGTCACTCACTATCCTTGATGCAATCAATGACCGCTCTCTTCCCTACCAAACTCCTTTGGCGGATAAGGACATCATCCGTGAGCACCTTTTTAACGAAAGGGCAGCTCCAACCCATGTCACCCGAAAGGGAAAGGAAGTGAACCGAGATCCATATGGTATGGAGCTCAATAAGCTTAAGCCCGAATTCAAGAAGTGGGAGGAACTCCTTAGAGCCATTGTCATTAGCACTATAGGAAATAGAGACCATATCAATGCTTGCCTTTGTCACATGCTCTACAACTTGTCCACTCGTCAACCATTCAATTTAGCCTACTACATTGCTAGGAGAATGGTAGATATTCCAACTCAAGGATTGGTTGCCCTTCCTTACGGGATGCTACTCACCCGTCTCTATAGAGCATTTGCACCCATTCCACCAAGCCCAAAAGGGTTGAAGCTAGACTATGCTCTCATCCCTCACATATTTGTGCCCTTGAGTGACGAGCGAGTGGCTAAGACTAAAGGTAAAAGGGAAAAACTTCCAACTCCTTCATCATCATCATCAAATAGCTCCGAAGACGGTCTCCCAAATTCTCATCTTCCACCTTAAGAGTACTATACATCTCTCCCCGAGATTGAGAATGAATCGGCGGAGTTCAAGCAAACCAAGAGTATGTTCAAGTACCAAGAGGATGACAAAGATCTACAAGAAGTTGGATAAGTGAGGTTTTTAAAGGAGTGTTTGGAACAAGACAAAAACAATGGTGTATGATGCTATTTGGTTTTTTACTTTGTAGGATGATAAAATAACTTAAAACAATGTTGTATGCTAACCAGTTTATGCAAGAGGATAGCACAAGTGTGTTATCAAATTTTACCTATTTTCACTTTAATGTGAAAATCGTTAGCCCTTGGTCAAAGTCTATGCTCCACTATGTTTGTATATGTGTTATCAACTTTTCCTAACTAGAAATAATTAATGTCATATGTTTTAAGCAAAATTTCAGGTTTCGGAAAAGTCCTCGACGGTTAAAAAATGGGTCTGTGATGAAATTTGATCACCACGGACCAGACGGCACCAATTTTTTGGTTCCGTTTGTTATAATTTTTGGTACCGCCATACCTGTACAGGCGGACCAGGCGGCACCAAAATAAGGGTTCCGCCTGTGTAAAAAAGTGTCGTGGATCCTACAGGTAACTTTCTAAATTTCGGTTATTTTAATATTCCAAATTACCATAACTTGCTTCTAGGATAGTTCTTACTAGTTGTTACCCATATTAGAACTAGTTTAACACACTTAGGCATATAGGATATCCATTTCTCACCAAAATTCAAAAATTCTAAAAATTCACCGAAGGAACCCTTTTTCATAAAGGAATGTACCAAAATTTTGGTTCCTTGCAATCCGTGGGTGATCTGATTCTAAAGATCCCATAATCATTAGAACACATTTATTGCATATCTTTGTCACTTCACTCCATCCTTCTTGTATGGATTGACTTGGGTGATATGACTTGCACTAAAACCACATCTAAATCATTAGGAACCTCATCTCTTCTATGGTTTAACATCATATCAAACACATTTCTCCATAATTTCATAATCCTATAAATTAAGAGCTTCTAAGATGATCATCCTCACACTTTCTCAAATCTTCTCATCTACTAGCAAAACCTTAAGCTAAAATGACTAAGTCTTCTCCATCAACCAAGCCTTGTAAGAGAACGGCTAGAATGAGCGTAAGACCATGTTGCTTTGTCAACATAAGCTCCTCTTCCGAGTTCTCTCCTTTAACCATCTCATCTCCCATAAGAGATGAGAACTTCCTCACTTTGGCTACTCCTACACCACCTCCAAAATTACCTATCATTATCACTACTCCACCTCCAACAAAGACTCCCATCACTACATCACCACCTCCGGCTCCTATCCAATTATCCAAATCACCATCACCTCCTAAATATCCAACACTCATCCCATTAGAGTTATTCTCTACACCACCTACTTCTCCAAACCCATTCTTGGAGGACTTGGAGGACTTACCTCCTAGGCCCAATCATCCACCACCACTACCATCCTTTGGTACTATTGAGAGAATAGGTCATGAGTCTCCACGTTCATCATTTGACCCAAACGCCTCGTTAGGGCCCAAACCTCTTCTTTTCCATCCTATTCACAAGGAAATTCATGGTCCTTTGTATAGGGATTAACCACTACCTCCAACATCCATGCCTCCTCATATAGAGGACATTGAGGAATCCATGTGGGATGATCACCCTACTAAAGAGGAGATTAAAGCCGAGCTAAATCATCTTCACCAATTCTCCAATATGGTGGACTCCCAGCTTAGTGAAACCATGCAAATGCAAAGTGCTTTGCTAGCCTCCATAATCACCACTCCAACCACCAACACCAACACCTCCAGCATTCCACCACCACAAAATCATAAACCATACTACCCTCCTAGACACGGTTGCTCAAATTATGAGCGGACCGCCCACATAACCGAAAGGACACGGGAAATGGTCCATGAGCTTCAAGATGAAATGAGGTTCATCTTCAACCACATCCTAGAGCGCATCAATGCTCTTGCTCATCCACCACCTCAATAGGAGGTTCCTAGTCTATTTTTTTTAAGTATTTTTATTTTTCTAGGATTTTCCTTGTATTTTTTCGAATTTTCTAGGATTATTTTTCTTTGGATTTTATTCATGTACAAACACTTCATTGTGTTCCCTTTTCATGATTTTTGTATCATGAATTTTTTTAACAAATGAATGGTGTTTCTTATATTGTTGTTGATTGTTACATGGTGATTGGAAATGCTTATGATGATGCTTATTACTAACATCTTTTTTGTAGCTTTTTCACAATCCATGTATCTTTCTCTTGGCACCAAATTTAGGGGGAGCATTGGCCAAGGGGGAGATAATGGCTCGGGCTCATTACATATTCCGCCTCGCCTATTAACAAAAAGGGGGAGAAATATTATAGAACTTGGATGACGTTGACTTTCTATAATAGTCAACTGCAAACTTTTACTTTCTGAAAAGTCAACATCACACTTTGATTAATGAAGACTTTGACTTTCAAATAAAGTCAACTGCATACTTTGACTTTCTGAAAAGTCAACATCATGTCTAAATTGGACATACTAGCATTATCATCTTTATCTAAATCTTTCAATTTCTAAAATTAATTTCATATTTTTATAACTCTTGTACAAACTTTACATCTTTTATAAAAATAAAATGTATGTGTTAGGAATTGGAAATTCTATAAGGAAGTGTCGGTCACCCCAATTATAGTCTAGCATATGTTGCTCGTAGACATATCGTTGTTTATGTTATTTAGTAGTCAATTAGTTAGTTGTTAGCTTAGTCATTAGTTTAGTGTAACACCGTGGAGGAAGGACGGGTCTTTACCCACTGTATACCTGATCCACATTCCGACAAGAGGACGAGTAGTATGTAACTATAAATACCCCTTCAATCCTTGGAAGGGGTAGAGCTTCTAATCTATCCTTTCACATTTTTGTTTTAAACTCTCTCTCAAGAACTCCCTCTCTACTCTCTTCATATCTCTAACATGGATTACTTGTATCATCATCATCCTAGATCACCCGAACCATCAAACAACATAAAAATTATGATCCTAACAATTGGCATCAGAGCCCAGGTTATGTTGTTTTTTGGTAATTCGAATGGTTTTATACGGTTTTTTGTATGCGGTTTGTGTAGTTTTGTTGATGTGGTTTGATGTGGTTCGTGTGAGATTTTGAGGTTGTTTGCTATTGTTTGTTCTATATTGTTGCTGCTGTTAGATGTTGATGTTGTTTGCTATCCGTGGGTTTTAAGCGGTTTTTTTAGTAATGTCAAATTGGTTTTCAAAACTGTTGATTTTATTATAGTCATTTTAAACTGTTCAAATTGTCAAACTGAAAATTTTAATACCTTATAAATCTGTTTTGATAAGCTGTTTTTACTCAGATTCTGGTTTTGACATAAATGTGCTTATATGCGGTTTGACAGTTTCTATGCGGTTTGACAGTTTCTTCTATCCAGTTTTCATCTATGTGGTTTGTCACATGTACCTATCCAGATTCTGCATTTTGACCAGATTCAGTGAATCTGAAGCGGTTTGATAACTGCTTATGCGGTTTGACTACTGAGTCAACTGTGATTTGACTTGGATGCGGTTTGACTACTGAGTCAACTGCGATTGACTTAGGATGCGGTTTTTCAATATCCAATGCAGTTTGTCAAATATCATGTGCGGTTTGTCACTTCAGAAAGTGATGCGTTTTGTTGAAAATGCAGTTTACTAATGCGGTTTGAATGAAAACAATCTTGTTGAAGGTGTGCGGTTTGATAAGGATTTAACAGTAAAGTTTGGATCGATGCGTGTTGTCACCAAGATTCAAAGTGGTTTGACACTACTGAAAAGGAAAAGTTGATGATAACACTGCGTTTTGTTGACTTACTTAACTAACATCACAACCATGCCTAAACGCATCTCCAATCATCTACAATCATCACAAGTCTACAACTATCAACATAAACAACTTAAAATACAATGAACAACATCCTGCTTCTACACCATCAACATCATGCAATATCTCATCTACATCATCTATCACAACCACATCAGAATACAACAAATTCAACATATATCATCTTTAATACCCATCTACATCTATATCATACAATAAATCAAATTCTTAGATATAATGTTCTAATAATTATACGAATTAAAAGAATGAATGTAACAATTCCGTTAAAATCATTCTCTTGGTTTGTGTAAAAGATTAAAGATCTCAGACTTGTCTCGGGTTAATTCATGGCTACATCATAGGTGCAATACCCTCGAAAACTTCTTCATCATTGATCATATATTTTTGATTACTTTCAAGATATGAACAAAACTCAAATGTTTCATTCAAGTTCCAGATTCGATAATAATTCAATGGTACAAAGGAACTCAAGCACATCACTATTAAAATATTTTTGGATCTCAGATTCGTGAACCCCTTTGCATAAATCATTGGCGATATTATGAGTATTCCACGTATTCATCATAGATCCTTTGTGGAGATCACTCCAATTAAATATCCAAGACAAAAAGGTACTATTATATAACAACAATGTTATATTTAGTTCCTTGCTCATTTAATGATTCAACAACAAAAGGTCCAAAATACATAAATGAATGTCTCATATTCGAAAAGGGATTAATGAAAAACCTACCTTGAAGCCGGTCATAACCTTTACCATCCCTGTGACAAATCAGATTTCGAATCAAAATACCATCCCTGTGGCGTTAATGATGACCTCATGCCAACCCTGTGGCGAGGTGCTCGGATCCGATTTCAATGAATATAGGGCGGATTATTGTGTTAACTATGGTTAGGGTTTGCTAAAGAAAAAATGATTAGGGTTGCTGCGATTGTCAAGATTTGATGAGTGTTTTTCCTATAAGCGTCTTGAATAAGTGAGGTAATGAGGAGGCTAATATTTCTGTGGAAAAGGATGCGTGTTGTTGGCGGAGGAATAAGGACAGATTTTAGGGTTAGTGAGAGTTGTGTGAGATTTTAATACCCGTTCTGTTAGGGTGAATTTCATTCGGTGATGGGCTTTTTTGTTACAGTCTTTGATATATGTTCATGGGCCTGTGATGTGTGGGGGATCGACTAAATTGGGTTGTACGAGAATTAAATCATACATGGGCAGATGTGAAGTATACTAGTTTAATAGGCCTATGCTGATTGGATCTACGTATGGATTGGACCGAATTGGTTAATCTGCTACAACGTGTTAAATTTTTGTTTACCACAAGTTTTTTATCAATCGAATTTTTGTGTTAAATTGTGGTAAATCAAGAATATGACAAAGGGTATATGTGATAAGGTTGGAGTGCACACTGCTTTCATAGACTGAAAAGATACCTTGTAGATGTTGGGCTTGAAGTTGTAACCATGGACCGGGTCATTATGTACTAAATTGAATCGGGTTGTTTTTATGTGGTGATATGTTGTATTTGTGATTTAATGGATTGAACCGGGCTTAATGGATTTTAGATCGGATGATTATTGGTGATAATAAGATTCAATGATGAGATTGGGTATGATGATGAGATTTGTTGTGTTATGGGGTTTGATACTTTGGTTTATGCATTTTCACGGAGTATATTGTGTCTCGGCTTGAATTGGTTATTGAACAAAGTTGACTACGAGGTTGTTTATACCGTATTTCGTATTTGGATTTGCAGTGAGATTTTCCGGGCGCGTTTACCTATTTTGTCTTATTTCTTTCTACCCTTCCGCGAAGATGACTTGTTTGGGCATTTATAGAGTGTCATAAAGACTTGATTATTTAGTTACTTGTGTGATTCTTTCTCACTTAACCTACAACGTAACTATCACTTCGGTGTCTCACGCAGTTGAGGATACGTCAAGAGGTTTTGTACATTGGGTACACCATTTCTTTTTCACAAGGATTTGTACAAGCTTAAGTAACAAATCTGGGGAATTCTACTTCATGTTCAAATTTGGTATATCGGGTTTACTTCACCAAATGGTCACAACAATGGCCGACAGAATTCGTGAATGATGTGTTTACCAAAGGGTTTGTTGGATGAGATGCGATCAGCAATTCCCATGAGATATTTGACACTACAGAATGCTTAAGATACCTCATAGTCTAAGCAAATTTTCTCAAGAATCCTCAGTGTCTTTCATGACTTCTCAAGATGTTTGCTTATGACAAGAGCTTCTCGTGCAAATAGTCGTACACGTTATGATGCTTCCGAAAGTTCGAAACCATCATGGGGAGAAATGTTGTGACAACTCGTACTTTCAGGTCATTTCTCGAAACAATCCATGCCTTACAATTTCAACATTTATCGTAAACTAGGTTTACGTGTTCCAAATTCGCGAAACCTTTATGGTTTAGCGGCGAATTCCTGATCATATCATCACGAACATTTCATATGGACTAAGTTTAGTCTACATTTCATTAACATCATTTGCATCATATTAGTTCATTTATGACATTGCATTTCACCTTAAACGCGTAATTTTTATATTAAATAAACGTTATCGCGTGAGTTATTATTTTGAATATTTAATCCGTTATTTCTAAAAATGATCCCGACATATTTTTAAACTTACAGTTAGTTTATAAAAACTATATTTTGAGTTTACCTAGTGTTTTAAATTTATTTGGTATATAAATCGTTAAAGTTATATTATTACGACGTTTTTCTTAAAAATTACACTATAATTATTTTATCACTCAAATTTCACAAGGAATGTATTTTTACAATTTTTATAATATCATTATACTCTATTTTGATCTATTAAAATTTTACTTGTACCAAAAAGTACCATTTACCTTACAAAGTTATTACTACAAATTCTACTTAAACATAACATTTACTTACAATTTTTGTAACAATTTTGCACATGATAGAAAAGAAAAATATATATATATATATATATATATCTTAGACACATTCCTCCCCCCTTGGCCGACCATGGGGGAGGGTGTCATTAATTGGGGCATGGTTCTTTGATTGTTAAAATTTACACACTTACTTAAAAGTCTACACTTTCATTCTTCTCATTTCATACTCAAATAATTCACATAGTTAGCAAAGTTTTCTCTTGGTTTTCTCTCCATAAAAACCGGCCACATCTAGAGCTAGAAGGGATCAAAAATTTTTTCTCAAGTTCAAGTGCTAACACAATCTAGATCACACTCTTTATTAGGTTTTGAAATAAAAACCAAGAGTGTTTAGGTTTAACCTTGTTCTTTGCACCTCATCATAATACTTGTAAGCATATCATTTATATTTTTCATATCTCCTTTTCATTTCATAAGTATCGCTTCATTTTGGAGCAAGCATGCATGATTTGTGTTGTTTATACCATTTTACATGATTTTAGAAATATATATATATAACGTCATCCTATAATTATCCCTTGGTATACTTTGGTCTTGATGATGTTTAGGAACCCATGACACCCTAAGAAGGTGTATGTTAGGATTAGATTAGCTTTGGAGTTGATTTGAAGGGATTAGAATAGGTTTAGTACGAGAAAACTATTTTCGATAAGTATAAAATGTGTTCTGTCCTTGTTTTGATTTTCTGAAAAATCCGACAGTAGGCACGACTTTTGGCCTTGATATTTAGAAAATATACTTTAAAAGCGAATCCGTGGCGCTTGAGCGGATAAAAGCGGAGTTATAACGAAGAAGTTATGAATTTTAAAGTTTGGCGACGAAATATATTTTTTCGAAATTTCAGCAACATGTTTTTGGTTAGTTCGAGTAAAAAGCAGGCCTTAAGCTTTGCAAATTATTTCGACTTATCAAAAATCTATTAGTATACTTCGATACGAAGCTAAGGACGTATTATCGTGAAAGCGGTTTGAAGCGACAAAGATATGCACGTTTTCATAAAATTGCGTAACTATTATTTTACGAAAAACTATATTATTTTTACGATACAAGTGTTACGGTAGCTGAAACGACCATGTTGGAGGCTGTTTTTAACCTTGATGTGGAACTTTTTGGAACGAAATGTCTTCTAATAAAATTAAGATCACCGAGCATATTTTTCAAAACAATCAACCGTTTGTATAGCGGAGTTTTAATAAATTAATTACGGTTGCTCAAACTTGGCCGAAACTCACTTTTTACACAACCATTAGACAAAATCACCATCTTTGACCCTTATTATCTTTATGTTCGAGACCTCGATGACGAAAACTCCTGAACTGAAACTTTTAGATTTCGATACAAACTTTCTAAAACTGTTGAATTCGTTTCCTAACGATCGACGCACACCATTTTACGACTAGTTCTTCGAAGCCATTTTTGTCAATTTCACAAAATTTCCGACGACATTATTTTACGACGAAAAGTGCTAATTTCACCATAAATTATTACGAAACCATTGTAGGATGACATTTTGACGTAAAAACTTGTAAAGTGATTTAAGAATGGTCAAGACGTCAAAAGAGTATTTTTCGACGATAAGTAATATTATTTTCAAAACTCGCAAATGGTATAAATAACATACGAAATGCATGCATAACATTACATTGCAACTCATTACATATCATATCATTCGTAATAGGTCCCGATTAAGGCATTCCGATATACCTCGATGTACTCACTCTTGTCATCACACGGTTTACCAAGTGAGTTTTCATAGCCCGATTTATTCAAGTTTTACTTCATTTCAAACCTACGGGAGAATACATTGCACAACATTTTATTACGATACCAAGTATGTTAAATTCATTTACATTGCTTAAGTTACCGCATTGCCAATTGAAAGTACCCATTACACGAACATGAACCGTTAATCTTAGAAGCGAGGTGAGTGGATAGATCTATCGAGGTGACGCCTCCATCCGGGTTGGTGAATCCCAACTAGTCATACGGATGCATCTCATTTAATAACATTATTGAGTTGTCTGGCAAACACTCTGCAGGGGCATACATTATGAATAGTCTCGTCTCGGTGTCATGGGCTTAAGCAATTGTAACATTTTTATGTGACATGATTGTCATACCAGTAACATTTTTACGTGACATAATTGTCATGCCTGATCTATACTTGTGTAGTTTTATAAAACATTTACATAAACCTATGAACTCACCAACCTTGTGTTGACACTTTTAGCAATGTATTTTCAGGTAACTAAGGCATTATCATCATAGCATGGTTAAGGAGCCACCTTTTGAGTCGCGGCGTCGACTTATATCATTGTACATTATGGCACTTTATTTCAAAACCATCGTTTGGACTTGTAATATATTTATGTTTCCGCAAACTTTGTAAACTTTGGGACCTATGTTGTAACTCTGAACGCTTTTGTTAAATATCAAACGATGTGTTTTCAAAACGACACTTTAGGTCGTTCAATATAACTGTGATTGTGGTGCTATGACGGTCAATCCCCAGAATTCCATTCGGCGCAAAACATGTAAATTGGGGTGTGACAGATTGGCATCGAGCTTGATTATAGAGAACTAGGTTGCATCATTGACCCTAGACTATAACTACATCATCATAGCATCTCATCATTTCATCATAAGTGCATAGTCACTATACATGCGGTTTCATACGCACATTTTCTGAGTTATTTACTTTCATTTCGAACTCGATTGTCACATAGATGCCTTCAAATACCCATCCCATTATACTCACATCACTTTGACATGGAGAATGCCTTGTCGGTCCCTATCACAATTTTAACATCAGTTGACTCAACACCGATAACATCGATGATGACACCGAGACCTTTAGGAGGACGAAGTTGCACCTACACCATCACGATCACTATTGATTCTTTGTAGGATCGGGACAATTTTATCACTCGGTTGGGACAGATCATACCATTGGGTAGAATTTATAGGCTTAGTCCTAATGAACCTATTTTCTTAACTCACCACAAGGATTTCCATTATCATCATTGTTATCATTTTCATCATCATCATTTCGAGCACCATCCATACCATCACATCTCATACACGACACTCATACACCTGACTTGCAGCTTGGGAAGCGTGCATGATTTGACACACCATTACCATCTACCACTAAGACTATAGACACTACACCATCTCATAGGTTTGAAGACTGTGAGAATTCTAGGGCTATTGTTGCTAGACCGCCTACTGCTCCTACACTTGAAACACGATTAGACCATCAGCAGAATGATAATAAGTACCTTTCTAGCTAATGTAATCTTTATCATTTATTATCTCTACGATAATCACCACCTTGTTTATTTCATTCCTTACTCCAATTGCCCAATTTTCCATCATTTCACGACGATACATCACTATCTTACTAGGGGTTAGGCCAACTTTAATTCTTGACCAATTAAGAGACTATTACTACTCGACGAAGTTCTCCCATGTATCCTACAAACCATCCAACAAATTTTATTCCAAATTATCCTGCTACTATTTCACGAAATTATTTCACTTGATTTTATTTCGAACTATTTTATCACCATCTTAGAAACGTTGTTTCATAAAGTTTTAACGCAAGTTGTTTTATTACCAACTTATCAATTGGTTTTAGTCATTTTATCAACTATTTAATATCCTCATGTGAAACGATTTTCATGTTACTCTAAAAAAAAAAAAAAAAAAAAAAAACATCACATCATTTGTCCTTAATTATACATGGCCTGATCACCTATGTATAATTCAGGAAGAATTATGTCATGAAAGTAACAAGCATCATTTCAAATCTCCTAAAACAATTCTCATTTGGAAGCAAAGTTTTATAATCAGATATATCGTGCATAAACATTTCTTTTTGTTAACACTATATAGATGCTTACGCCATTTATCTCACACTCAACCGATAAGTTAGGATTTGACGAGTGACCTTTTTAGGAAAGACTTCCTATACCATCTGTGAGGAGGATTTCTCGATACAAGAAAACAATGAAAGGATTTTGGAATTTTCAACAAGGGCTAGAAGTAAGTAGCGAGACGTTTCAAAACTCAACAAAAATCTTAAGACATCACGAGACATTCCGAACCACTATTTTGGATTAGAATCCAAACTCTATCATTCCAAAAGTACTAGCTAGACCGAGTTATGAGATTTAATACGAAGCGAATACCCACGAAGCAACACTATAGGGATATACCAAGTCTTCTAGCGAGGATCAGAGAACATTACATTAAGCATGGCCTCAACAATATGTGAACTTCCCTACAATGAGTGTCTCTTAAAGGAAAATTTGGTTAAATTAAGGTTATCGATATAAACTTCCCCTAAGGCATTGTGTTCTCTAGAAATTCCAAAGTAACCTCACTTCCATATCAAGAGATGCCACAGGTTTGAACATGTCGGACAATCAATGACTCCTCATCTACAAGTGAAACTAGAACAAACATTCTTCGACATAGTTGGAGCTGATATCCATTTTCTTGCTAACATGATAACAATATTAGTGATGAACTATTTTTGGAAGCACTCAATATCGGAACAAATCTTGAAAATCAACCACTACACCACCTCACTTAAATATTTAAGGTTTGTGACTTTACAACATGGAGCATGGAAACACTTCGATAATCAAACAATAAACAATTTAGTCATAGAGACTAAGCACCTTAGGCAAGTAAGACTCAGGTCATGACCTTCGATAGGACTAGAAACGCGAGGAAATCACAACTATTACCTATAATCTATTCTTTTCAATAAGGTCCTTTCCGACTGATTTAACATTTTGAAATCTAACACGAGACACGTGGTATCAATTCAGTTGTACCTATTATAAGCTATTCGATTCACCTTATCTGCGGCGGTCATTTGAGATTTCCATGGAACCTACTAGGACATGATTACCGCCTACTATCCTCAGCTCAATGGGTAGAGTGAGAGAGCAATTCCCACATTAGATAATATGCTCAAGCCAGTGCGACTTTCTAGAAATGGTTAGGCAAATAA